>QLSR01000248.1:578146-604810 GCA_031780015.1 Citrullus colocynthis
AAAAAAAAAAAAAAAAAAAAAAAAAAAAAAAAAAAAAAAAAAGACATTAACTCAAAGAAGCTTGATATATACGCGAAGGAACAAGTAGTGAACTGAGGACGAACCTAAATGGTTAGCGCAGATCTTGAGGGTTTTAGACTGTCTCATAACAAGACGAACCTTGCCAGTCTCCTTATGTTTCAAAAACTTAACAGTACCAGCACCCCTCTCCTTCCACTGATTTCCATCTTTGTCGAATCGGTACAGTTTGGATTTCCTAAAACAACGAATACGAATAACCCACATGAAGAAAATAAGATTAAAACCTAGATTGAGCAGATCAGATAAAGAAGTAAAGAGAAAAGCATACAGATCGAGAATAGCGTCTTCATTTTCTTCACCGGTGGTGACGGTGACCTCCTCCAACTTGACGATTGGGGCAACTTGAGCTCCAGTGTCTTCATCCTCTCCGGCCGGAGCCTCCTCCTCTTCTCTGCGTTCGGTATCGTTGCTCGCCATGGAAGAGGGTTTAGGGTTTGGTTGAGAATGTGGAAGGTGAGGTGAGATTGGAAGAAATGGATCGGAATTGGGAGAAACTAGGGTTTATATATGGGTGAAGTGGGAGTGAAAAAAATGAGTGACAATGAAGATGAACCCTCAAATTACATAAAAAGTTCTCTATTTGCTCTTCTTTTTAACCCTAATTATTATTTTATTTTCGCATAAATTAATAATATCGAGACAAACGAGCCTCTCTCGTTTTTAGTTCCCGTTGAAAGTAACTAGTGTCCGAAATTAACTAAGTGTTTAACTAGAAGTTTGATTCAAGTCCATTAGGTTAAATATAAGTTTGTTCATATACTTATTTTCTTAGGTTTTTTAAAGAATTTATTCCTTCTTCAAAGGTAATTTTATTCTAAAACAAGTGACATAGATTAATAAAGTGAGATTTGAGGTGAATATTTGTATCACAAATGGTGAGGCATGTATGTTATTAGGAGAAAAAGCTAAGTTTCAAATACTTAATGGCACAATGGAGTCAGCAAAAGCATTCACACTCGTTGAAGGCATTACTAAAGGCCCATGAAGCTAGCCTACATCCTTTATGGATGAAGATTTGATTATTTGATCATCTTAAAGGGTTTTTCTTTTTCTTATTTTTTTTTTTCTTTTTCATGAATGAGGAAAATACTACAAATGAAGCATTTGTGAATGAGATTTAGGCAAAAATGGAGGTAAGAATTAATGAAAGGTTTCCTTATCACCTATTTGGTAGTTGAAAGTTTGTTATCTATGAGTTTGCTTGTCGTATTTTAATATGATATTTTTGAACTAAAGTTATAACACTCGAGTTTAGGAAAAGTACGTGAATGAATCAAGATTACATTTAATGAGAGGAGTTCTAATGATATGAAACCATAATGAAGAAAATAATTAAAAGAATTGATAGATACTATATCTATATGAACAATGTGCACTTTCCTTTTTAGTGGCTCAGTCATAGAAACTCTAAAGTTAAGTGTGTTTAGTTTGGAGCAATTTTATATTTTCTTGTAATACATTTTTGAAGTGAAACACACAACCCAATAATAGACATGATACATTTTTTAATCTTTCACTTCTACATTGTTGAACTAAAATATATGACAAAAAATCTAACATTTGTCAAAATGAACTTAGCTTAATGATAGTCAATTTTAAAATATCCATAGAAACATCTAATATCTTTTATATCTTTTATAAATGCTCGTAAAACATTAAAAAATGTCATCTATTTTATCCAATACGAATAAAAATATTAATAACAATATCTTTATAACTTAGTTTAAGAGTAAAAACAAGTTATTCATTAATTTAATTTTTATAAATTTTTTACTTACTAAAATATCTATTGATATCGATATTTTGTCGATATATTCATAAATTCGAAATCTCGATCTCGATATCCACGTCGATATTTTAATTTTTGTGGTAATTGGCATACACTCCCTTCCCTAGTATTAAAGTTTGGAAGTTTAATATCTCACCCTTGTCATGTAACTGTTGTACTTAAAAAACTGATCTCAACATTGTCCAACTAGTAGTTAGGCTAAGAAAACACATGCCTAAAGTATACTCTCAACACTGTTAAGACTTGACAATATGATTGATTTTTGGAAATTGATCTCTTGACTAGAGATTGGAGATTAACATAACCACATTTCAACCCATGGTCATGCTTGGGGTTTTTCTTAACTAGGGTGGAGAAACCTTTTCATAAATAAAATAAAATAAAATAAAATAAAATGAAAGATAGGGCACAGAAGGGTTTCCCTATCCTATCCCTTTCATAAGAACCAAGTTAATCTTATTTGGATTTTCATATATCTATCGAAGAGCACATGCTTAGCATATCAACTTAGAAAAAGGTTCCAATTTACATCATCATATGCTTTATTCAAACCAAATTTGAACATCGCTTCAATTACTTTATCAATTAGTTAACAGATTGTGGAGACTATTTCTTATTTTAATAACAATTATGGAGATGGAAAATCGAAACTTCAATTTAAAGAGAGTGTGCATATCAATTACTTGAACTAAATTTACATTAGTATAACCAAACTTTTTAATTAAGCTTATTAGAAGGGAATTTTTAAATAAGTATATTTTATTTAACAACTATAATAATGACATTTTAATTCGAAGACAAGGGCAATGCTACATATAATTTGTCACACTACTCAAATACGTTTGATAGGAAAAAAAAAAAATGGACCCGAATTAATGAATTTTTAGGGATATTGGGTTCACAATTTTCCCAATGTCTTCACATTTAGTGAAAATGTTGTATGAGAACTTTTGTTTATACTTGTCATGTCCCTACTAATATTGCATGAGTTTCTAAATCTAAATATCTTAACAAATAATTAATAATGTCGTTTTCTTCTTTTAACATGAACATAATTCAACGATTAAAGCATTTTTATACTTTCAGCTCAAATTTTCTCTTCGACATAATAATTTTTAAATAAAAAAAAAAATCAAACTCCCACTACCATATATCCTCTAACATTTTAGCCAATCTAATTGATATTTTTGTTTTCATTGATTATTCTATTCCACTCACAAGTTACAACTTGGCTTTGGGGGCAAATAGGTCTCATCACTATTTGAGTGTTTAAAGCTTGCTTCTTATAGGCCCAATTTTAATGGGTTTCGGCTTCCAATGACATTTCTTTCCCAACTTTTTCCAATTTTTCAGTCCAGCCCATTATTAATTCTTTCATAATTTCCCCATTAAAAATTTCTTATGGAAATTTCATTACATGTCCCCTTGTTTGTTTTTTTGCAAAATTAGTCATAAGTTTCATCCATTCCATTTCCAATATTGGAGGGTACATTTTATTACAATGGTAGAAGGAAAAATTTAAATTTCTAAATTCACTTTTAATGTCGATAGGATAAATTTTACAGTATTTATAGACTCAGACTTCATCTCATTGAAATTTACAACTTCAAGTTAAAAATAAAAAAATAAAAAAAAAAAAAAAGAGAAAAGAAAAAGGAGAGACAAAGTGTGAGATAAGGAGTGATGGGGCAACTAAGATGGTAGAAGTAGGGCAAGTGTTAGTTGAGAGTCATGGCAAGGGATTCAATGTTGTTCCTTTTCTCTTTTAATAAATTAAACCACAAACCAAATGTGTCTAAATTTTTGTATCCCTATGTGTGAAACTATTTATCATCATAAACCAAACAACTGCATCTCCTATCTAAACACCATGTTCCTTATTCACATTCAATCTCATTTCCTACCATTTTCTATATCCATAATTTTTTTTGGTAGAAATAATGATATCTATTAATGTTCCCTCATTCTTTCGTTCATTGGGTAATATTGGGCAGAACACATTTTTGGTTCCTCGTTTTTTAAAGAGTAGAAAAATACTTGATCAAGTTTTTCAAAAAAAAAAATTGCTCAATTTGATCATGATCTTGGTTTTTATTTTTTGTTTTTAAGAAAATAAGATTATAAACACGAGTTCCATCCATGAATTTCCTTGTTTTGCTATCTGTTTCTTAAAAAAATATTTTCAAAATCCAAATTCAATTTAAAAACTAAAAATTAATAGTACATATTCTATATGATAAGGATTTCTTTCAACTTAACCAAATTTCAAAAAAAAATTACGAGTTTTTTTCAAAAAAATAAAATTCAAAACTTGACATTTTGAAATTATTTGTAAAAATTAGATTAAAAAATTTATAGATAGAAGTAGTAATGCTTGTAAGCTTAATTTTCAAAAACCAAATAGTAATCCAATGAGTTTTGTTAATTAAAAATGTGTTTTATTTTGGAATTTGACTAAAAGTTCAAATGTCACTTGAATGAAGCATAAATCTAAAAAATAGACAACTTAAAAAATAAAATAATTGTTGATGCCAAATTTTGACCAAGAAAAAATGCACTTGGCCCTCACATGTCATCAACAGTAAATTTGTAATGTAGGGAAGAGATGACCGGCAAAATAAAGAAAAGGGACTCTGATGTCAAAGTAAAATTAGATAATATAAAAGAAGTCAAAAGTTTAAAGTTATGAAGCTATAACGGTCTATTTATAAGGAATTTGACATAGGGTTTAACTTAATCTTCCTAAGATTAAGATATGAAATTTTACAAATCCCATGTAAGTTAGGTCAAATCTTTTCTCTTATTTTATATTATTTGGTCAGACCAAAATTGACCCATAAAAAACATGAACAAGCAATTATTTTTTTTAAGTTATAGAAATACTACTTCTCACAACCTCCTCTTTTTTCCTCTCTTTTTTTCTTTTCTTTTTTCTATCTATTTTATAAGTGTGTACCCAAAATTCAAACTAAATTTAAAACCAAAAGGCTAAAGCCCCACTTGATTTTAGATTTTTTGTTTTTAAAAAGTAAGTTCACAAAAACTCTTTTCATCTATTAGTTTCTATGTTCTGTTGTCAACATTTTTAGGAGTTTTTTAAAAATCAAAACCAAAATACTTTTAGAAAGGGAAAAAAAAAAAAAAACTCATAAGTAAAAATAACATAAAGGTGAAACTAACTTTAATGTTTATTAAAATAGTAAAACTTAATTAATTATAATTCTTTTCATTCTTTAAAATTAGTTAATAAACATTAGCACTAGATTGAAATATAGTATGTAGTAAAAAAATCAAGATTAAAAGCATAAATCTTGAAACATAGATCAAAATGAAACGAAACTTCAACCTCAAAGTAAACTTGCAATATAAAACTTAAAAGACTAAATTTAAATCAAACTTGAAATTTTAGGGTAAATGTGTAACATTTTAAAATCTAGGGACTAAATAAAGTTTAGACCTAAAATTTAGAGTTAAAAATAATAATTTTTTTAATTTAAAATAATTATGATGTGATTAATATCAATGACTGCAAGTAAATATATAGTGAATATAAGATTAAAAGTATAGATATAATTTTGAAGATTTAAAGACCAAATTAAAACAAATCTCAAATCTCAAAAATAAAAATATAATATTTTGAAACCTAAGAACTAAGTCGAAGTTAAACTCAAAATTCATAAATCTAAGTTAAACTCAAAATTCATAAATAAATTTTAAATAAAAATTAGACACCAAGGCTTAGGGATAAAACATATTTTTCCTATAATTTAACATTTTTTTTCTACATCTTTATTGAGTCAAATTTAAATTTAAAATTTTGATTTCATTGCTCTAACCTTATAATTGAATATTTTGTAAAGTGCCTTTTTTGGGGGGCTATATCCTCCTTTATTTTCAAACATGTGGTGCTTAAGCTCTAGACTTTTATAGCTACCTAATCTTCATCCATTTTTATTGTGTCCTTAAATTATATTCATTAATAATTAAAGAAATTCAATTTAAGTTTGGTAAATTAAAGTGATTTGTTAATTGATTTTCAAGATTTTTATATAATTTAAGGCAGCTTTTTTAGGCAGAAAAGAAAGGTAATAAAGTGTAATTCCCAAATAACACATCTTCATTAATATTTTCCAATAATAACATAATATCAATGCAATTGAGTATATCCACGAGGTTATTGTTGTAATTGCACATCCTTCAAACCCCCACCGCCGGAAACTTAATCCACCGCTAACGCCACCGTCACCGTCACCGCCGCCGTAATTATTACGTGGCCGCTCCGAAATTTTCTTACCGCCAGGATTTGAATATTCGGCACCCAATTTTCCGTGATTGTCTGTCACAAACTCCGAATATTCCGAACTTGTCCCCTCCATTCCCCCTTCTACCCCTCTCAAATTTGCATATTCCCATTCTGCCCCTCTCTCTTCGTTTTCTTCTTCCCGACCGCTCGCCTCCGTCTCCGCTGCCGCTTCACTGCAACATCTTCTCACCGGCGACCAACCGTCCGATTCCCAATTCGGCCATTCACTCGTACTCAATTTCCCAATTCTTTCCTTATCAGAGATCTCACTTTCCTGCCCACCGGAGCCGGAGGTTTCGTTGGCGATCTGAACTTCCTCCTCTTCGTCGGAGAAACTGCCGTTGACCCAGTCAAGCACACACCTGGGGGAATTCTCTACAGCAATCTCCGGCGAGGCCGCCGCCGCCAGAAATGGATGCTGCAGCAGCCGATCACAGCTCCACCGTTCACTAGGATTCCTTCTAAGACACTTCCGGAGAAAATCCCTGCCGACGTCTGACAACCGTGTTGGAAACTCCGGCAAATCATCCGAAAATCCGATTCGACTCAGCGTATCGGCTCCGAAATCTTCCCACGCCGGTTTTCCGGTGACCATTTCAATGACCGTGCACCCAACGGACCAAACATCCGATTCCGGCCCCTGAAATTCTCCCCGGACCACCTCCGGCGCCATCCACAGTGGACTCCCACGTGGCGCAACCGAACCCCGACACCTGTCGCCGGCGCCGGAAAGCTCAATTGCAGAGCCGAAATCAGCCAATTTCACGACCCCGGGATTCAATCCGATCAAAATGTTCCTCCCTTTAACATCACAATGGACAATTCCTTTCGAGTGAATGTAACTCATAGCCGAAACGAGGCACCATGTTCTCTCCCGTAAAAGCTTCTCACCGCCGGCCCCGGTGGGATCGTCGGCAACGGTGCCACCTGGCAAATACTCCATGTGCAGATTTCGAAACGACGTCGTGGGAGACTCAACAGAAACATCATCGCCAAGAAACCCCACAACGTAAGGCGAATTCAAGGATCGGAGAATCCGAATTTCGTTCTCTAAACACTCAATTTGTCGCCGAAATCCATTACTCTGCTCCACAGATTTCACCGCGAAAATCCGACCGTCCGATTTCCCGATACCGACACTCACTGTTCCAAAGGAGCCCTTTCCGATGAGACACTTACTTCGCGTCCACGAAAGCGCCGCCGTTTTCGCCATTTTTCAATCCCCAAAGAACAGAAACAGAGGAAAAGGAGAGAAAACAGAGGAAAAAGTTGTAGAAAAAGTTGAATGGTTTGAGAAATTGGGTGTTGAGGGAGTATTTATATAGGCGCGTGGATCATTGATTATGGGGGCAAACAAACTTGTGCAAAAATAAATAAAAAGAAATTGGATTTAATTTTATTGGGGAATTTTGAGATTTGGAAATGTGGATAATTCGAAGAAACGGTTAAATTGGCAAGAGGCTGAATTTTATTGGGTGGATGTGCACCATGTTTTCAGATTTTGTATACTTTTGAAACGTGTTTCATTTTTTTCAGTTTTATCCTTATCCATCTTCCCAATTCCATCTCAGCCCTTGGTTTTAATCTTAAGTTTATGTTTAATACTTCTTTCCTCCTTTCTTTTTTCACTTCCAAAAATCATTTTCATCATCTAATTCTATAAATCTTCATTCCAACCTTTCAAAAACTATTTATTTTCCAAATCCCTTCATCTTAAGATCATGGAATTATAATTATGTGACTTAATAGGATGAAAATGAACTAAAATCATAAGTGCAATGATTAATAACAAAAGTTAAAAAGGTTGTATTTCATTTTTTATTTTTTTTAAATAAATACTTAATAATGAATCTTGCATTACATTTATTTTCAATTTGTGCGGTTGAAGAAGACCATAGAACCATAATACATTTCTGAGGATGAACTTAAATATATATTTTTTAAATTGTTCAAAAATAAAATAACTCTATAATGCAGAGCACTAGAAGTATCAAATATTTTGTTTTCGTGTCTTTGCTTCTTAAAATTTTAATTTCAAACTCTTCCTACATTCAAAACATAAAAATATTATTTTTAAGAATTTTCTCGATTAAATTCTTAAAAAATTAAAAATGATTGGATTTTGAAATGAATTTGCTTGTGCATTTATTGAGATTAACTTTTGAAAATCACCAATACATCAATTCTCATACATGTGTACATTTCTCCAAATGCCAAATCAATAAAATTAGATGATTAGAATGAAGAAATTTATAATTTTAAAAAATAATTACAAATGGAGCAAAATATCACTATTGATAAACGATGACATTATGATATATTTAAAAATATTTCTAGCATTTTTGCCATTTAAAAGAATTACCTCTACAAAGTTGTACATGGATACAACAGAGCGTACAAATAGATATTTTTTTTTCTAATGTTAAAAAAGAAGTAGTGGATAGTTACAATGGTTTTAAAATAGGAGATAAAAAAAGGTAGATTAATGTTGGAAGTTGAAGTATGAAAGCCTAATATTTAACATTTTATTATTTTAGTGGATACTTAGAGGAGGAATTTAGGAAGTAAGCGTGTATATGTGGGTAGGTGAGAGCCGTTTGATTTGATGACTAAAGTCAAGTTGACTTTTATCATTGTCGGCGTTTTGCATAAAAGTTGCGTCCATATGTCCACACATGATTATAGCCGGGAAAAGAGAGGTGATAACTGATAAGCAAACACCATGAGATAAATATGCAAAAACTAAAAAGAAAAAAGAAAGATAAAGAAAAAGGTTTTGGGTTGGTGACATGGCAAGAGGAGAGAATGCCACATCAGCAAAAGAGAAATGGAGAGGCTACAAGGAAATGAGGAACGACGTGTGAAGTGGATTCCCACGATTACCTGTCTGCGTTAGAATTGCCGGTGGAATTCTGTTGACGTGGCCCATCATTTTTCCATTACCATTAAATTAACTTTAAATATTCATTTTCCATTCACTTTATTTTTCTTTTTATTTATTTATTTTTTGTTTAATTAAAAATTTAATCTTTCAAACTTTTCAATTTTACTGAATAGGTCTACGATCTTCTGCATTGTCTATTTTTGTGTCTAGTAAAGGTTTAAGCTAAGGGTTTGTTAGATACAAAATTCGAATTATATATATTTTTTTTAAATCGACTAGATTGACTGAATTTAAAGAATATATATTTAGTAGATAAATTTTGAAAATAATTTTTTTATATTTTTAATATATCTAGATTTTGAATTTAAAATTTGAAATGACAGAATTATATTAAAAAAAGATAATATCAATAACAAATACACCTGTTTTCAAATATAGCAACATGAGCTAAAATATTTATAAATATAGCAAAATATCATCTATATGTATTTATTGCTAGACAGTGATAGACATGAATAAATATATATTAGTGTCTATCACCAATAAATAGTGAAATTTTGCTATATTTAAAAATATTTCTAATAATTTTGTTATTTAAAACAATTACCCTAACAAATATAGTGTTTTCATTTTATAAACTCCTTAAAATTTGCACAATATGATATTTTATATGTTATATGATATTACAAAATAATAATTATACAAAATTTTAACGTAAAACAAGTTTATAAATTAGTTAGTAATAGTTTAGATTCAAACTAAATATTAGTGAGTAACTATTATTAGTTTTATGATTCATAAATATATTTTCAAACAAATTGTTTCAATTAGAATTTAATTTATAAATCTACTACCAAACACATTTTTGAAAAAAATACAACTCTATTTTCTTTGAATCCCTTGTTTTCAAAATTCTACTTTCGGTTTGCTTACCAAGTAAGTCCTAAACTTTTAATTGTGTCTAATAAGTTAGACACCTGTTTGATAATTTTTAAAGTTCACAAATCTATTGCACGCAAAATCAAAGGTGTAGGTCTCACTCGACAACCATTTAAGTTCTATTCGATAACCATTTATTTTTTGGTTTTCTATTGTTGTAAATTAAATTTATAAACACTACCTTCATGTATGGCTATCTATGTTTTGTTGTCCCCGTTTCAAGAAAATTTTCAAAATCATCATAGGCAAAATTTGAAAATTAACTACAAAAAGTAATTTTTAAAAATTTATCTTTGTTTTTGAAAATGGGCTAAAAACCCTAATGATTATACAAGAAATGTAAAAATCAAGAGTAAGAAATTGTGAAAAATAAAATTTTAAAAATTAAAAAAATAAATAATTACCAAAAGAAAACTAACTCTAATAATCTTTGTTTTCAATTTTTGAAATTAGTGCATGTTCATCCTAATTTTTTAAATATGATTTTCTAATGTGTTAAACACTCAAATTTAAGTCAGAACTTTTAACAATAAAATCAAGGTTTTTTATTCTTTTCTTTTATTTTTTTTAAATTTCTATTTATTATTAAATTGAGTTGTTTGTGTTGGGGAAGGTTGGCAAACCCCAACCGTATCCTCAGTCCACATCTTTGGGAAATCCTTCCGAAGATTTCGTTTATATTCGTCCTTCAATTTTTATTATTATTTTATTTTATGTCATGACTTTTTAAAATGAATATTAAAAAGAATAATATAGAGAAGAGTACCTCGATAAGAAATTCTTAGAAGTTTGTGATATCAAAAGAATAATAATAAAAAAAGCTCATTAATCGAGTTCATTTTTAACATTTTTTTTTTTTTAAACTAAGAAGTTTAAATCCTAATATTCCACTTTTATTGTACTATAGAAAAAGTTTTTTAGACGTTTCTGTTAGGTTGGTGGAGACATTAGGGTTATTTTAAAAAATAGTATATATTTTAAAGATTAAAATAGAGCTTCAAAGTTTATAGACTATTTTACATATTTACGTATTTAGGAAACAAAAGTGATGTTTAAACATTTATTTTTAATTAACAAAGATTGACTCTTAGTAAATTTTTTTCATTTTTTTTCAAAGATATATGTCTAACAAATTTAGTTATGTTCAAATTCAAAAGGATTGTGTAATTAAGAGAAAAAAGTGTTCATTTTTTTTTCATTAACCTAATCAACCTTAATTAACTAGTAAATTTTGTTAACAAACACGTGTGGGAGATACTCGTAATTTTTGTCAGTGTTATCCATACATGCACCTCAATTAAATAAATATAATATGTATATTCATCTATTTTCGAAAACGTTGACTAAAATGTTTAGGGTGGATAAAGATTTTGTCATATAGTATGAAAAAGATATATAAGGTAAGTAAAACTTTATAGTATTTAAAATATAATTAATGTGATATTAAAGGAGTAGATTTGAAGAATCAAGTTAGAATTTAATTGTACCAAATTTTTCCCTTTATTCATCAATTATTTCTTCAAATTAATTGGCCATCACTTTTAGAATGATATAGATAAATGGATTGTTTTCAAATATAAAAAGAATTAACTAAAATATTATAAATATAGCAAAATTTCATGGATTATTTAATAGATTGCGATAGACTATGATAGACGGTGATATTTTGTTATTATTTATAAATATTTTCAATAATTTTGTTACTAAAAAAACAAATTTCCTAGATTAATCCTCAAGTGGTGAATATAATAATCAAAAGAGAAAAAAAGAACTCAGGGAATTATGTTTCATCTAGGTCCTTATTTTGTGATGACTCTTCGAGTGTTTAAAAAAAAAAATTCGTATAAAATATATATATTTTTCAAATATTTAGAAAAATCATTCAAGTTTTGGTTAATTAATTTTTAAAATAAAGTAAATTCTCAATTATATATATGACTTTTGACCAAAAGTTGTGACACTATTGTAGTCAACATTGTTGGAATGGAAAGTAGTTCTTTATTTTTTTTAGCAAAATAAATAAATACATCTTTTTAATTTGGAAAGAAGAAGACGCAAATTCATACATATCATAAAGTTTTACAATTAAAAATTTAAATAAAAAAGTGTAATTTGACCAGTTCCCATAAACTTAATTGTAATCCTTTTGGTCGATAATTTACAACGATTTGAAGAAAAAAAAAAGAACTTTCTTTTAAAACATAAAAATAACGAAGTTATGAGAAATATTTACAAATATAGTAAAATATTTCAATGATAAACGATGATAGTTGGTAGTAGTCTATCGATAATGATAGACACTGATAGTCAGTGTCTATCACTAAAAGACAGTAATAGATGATAGTAGTGTATTAGTAATAAACATGACATTTTACTATATTTATAAATATTTTAGCTTATTTTGTTATATTTGAAAACAACCCTATAATATATTAGGAGATTAATAACTTTTATAATTATGACCCCAACAATTTTTATAATCCCTAGTTAAAATATCAATAGAGGATTTATAATATCAATTCAATATAGGGTTGTTTAAGAGTAATGATGAACAATTACGTATGAGTTTATAACCTAGATTTTTTACCACATACCCATACGGGTCAAAATGGACTCCTGATAGGAACGAGACAAGTATAAAGTAGCATATCAATGCCCAGTAATGATATTTTAGTATTGTCTAGTGTATTCACCCAATTGTGTTTTTCCTTCTTTTTTAAAACTCACCATTATATGAGGGGGCATATATTCAAGAGGACTCATTCTTCGATCATGGAAGTTTCATCTCCATGTGGAAAGATAGAGATAGGGATGGAGATGGAGAATCTCATATCCATAACATGTATAATTTCAAATCCATTCAAACTTTATAGACCAAACACATGTAAGAAATGGGTAAAATTCTCAACCATCCTTGGAAGAAAAAAAGGACAAGATAAAAAAAGAAAGAAAGAAAGAAATGAAATGGGGATAGAGTACGTTGAAAAAGGAGAGAATTAGGGAGAAGGAAACATTGGATGAGTAGAAAAAGAATTTTTTAACTTTTTGACAGTTTATGGAAATGGGAAAACGTTTTACACTTAATTTAAACTAAAAGTCAAAGTGGATGGTTTGGTTTTTAAGACAAATAGAGACAATGAATGCATTTGCCAAATGGCCTCAATGCACCCAAAGACAAATTAAAATAAATACAAAAGGAAAAAGAAAAAAAAAAAAAAGAATAGAATTTATTTTTCTTTTCTTTTTTCCCAAATTGCGAAGCCAAGAGAAGCAATTGGGAATTAAGATAAGTTAGAACAATTTTAGACGGCAGAGAAGGAAGGAAAGGAAGATGAAAAAGGGGGAATGAATTTGTCCACATAAAACTCTTATAAACATTCTAATTAAATAAAAATTCAACTCTCTTTGGATAAAGACCACAAACCCTTTTTTTCCCCTCCAAGTCTCTAATTCTCCATTTATAGGCTTACAAAAATGTGTTTCTTTTTAAGATGGTGACAACTTCCACTTGGCACCATTTTATATTTTATTTTTTAGTTAATGTCAAAAGTAGTCGTCAAATAATGTGAATATAAATCTCACGTGGGTTGATTGCCAATGTGAGCATAGTTCAGTAACTCAAAAGTTAAAGATAGTTTAGTTTTTTTTTTTTTTTAATCTTAATCTTAAAGTTGAATAAAGTGGGAAAAAAATCAATTTTAACCATAAAACTTGTCGAGTTGTGCAATTAAAATGAATGTCTCAATTTTAACCTTTTAAAGTTTAAAAAAAAAGTATTGTAATTTTAATTCTTTAATAAGTTTTCCTCCGAGTATTGTTAAAGAAAGTTTTTTTCTTACGCATTTAATGAATTATAGGACATATATACAATATGAAAATTAAATGATAAATTTTTTAAGAGAGAAATAAAAGTAGAGTTTTTTTTAGGTTATGAATTTTGAGAATATTATTCAATGGTCAGTTTATAAAGTAATTTTTGTGCAATGCTTTATTTTATTAAAATTAATGAATTTATGAAAACTATTATGTTGCTTGTTTTTCTTGTTTTTGTTTTTTATTTTTTTTTTTTTGGCTAAAATTAGTAGGTGAATTAGCTGAAACTAAATTAAGGGTTAAAATTTCTATATTTATATAAATTTAAGGTCAAAATTGATGAAATTGAAAGTTTAGGAACCAAATTAGTACAACAATGACATTAGGTCAAAATTGATCTTCCTGAAGAAGAAAAAAAGAAAGACAAAAGTCACATGTTGGGTCATGCACATCAAAGTTTTCAAGAATAAAAAAGTTAGAATAACTTGCAAAATGTCATATTGAAATTACAAGTGTGCTATATACTGTTGTAAGAAAAAAATATTTGTTAATACTACTTTTTTTAGGGGATATTTTAAAAAATGACAAGCTGTTGAAAATAATTACAAATATAATAATATTTTATTTTTTTTTATCTATGATAGACTGCGATAGACATCCTATCACTTTAGCGATAGACACTGGTAAATGTTTATTGCAAATAATACATAAAATTTTGCTATATTTATAAATATTTAAACAGTTTTACCATTTAAAACATTTTCTCTTTTTTTTCATTCGATAATATATAGAAATAGAAGTTGTAATTCCCGATATTTTGGTTGAGAATTAATTGATTTAACAGATGTGATATATGGTTGAAATTGATGGTTATTCAAGTAATAAATTCCATAGCGTTTGATTTCATTATCTATACATGAAAATTGGGAAGAAGCCATATTGTGTAAAAAATTGATAGCAAATGGCAATAGAAAGTCTTTTTTTGATCTTTCGTGGGGGAGTTTGGTTTCTTTTAGGTTTGAATGTGACATAATTAATTTCGATCCATAATTATCAACTTTTAATATGGAGTGGGTGGAAGGATGAATACATTACGCAAATAATAATTAATTAATTAATGCAACTTATTTTAAATATAGTAAAATGAATAAATTTATTTACTAATATAGCAAAAATGCGCATAGTAGACAATGTCGACTACTATCATTTATTATTGTTTATTAATATCTATTACCGATAGGCAGTGATATTTTGCAATTTTTCTTAATTTGATGTATTTCTTCTTGATGGGTTAACTCAGGAAGAATGGATAAAACCTTTTTAGAAATAATGTGTCAATTTTATGTATTTATCTATTTATTTTGTCCAAAATTTTAGGAGTTTTTAGTGAGAATTTGAAAATAAAAAATTTAATAAAAACAGAGTTGTATTTCATATTTTTATATATGTGTTTGCAAATTAAGAAATTGGATTTTAATTTAAACAATTTTTAAAATGTGTTTGATATTATATATTTCAAAATTTTCTAATATTACTCGCAATAATATTTAGTTGACAATAAATTATTATTCATTTATTTACGAATATAATTATGCTAAAAATGTTATTAATTATTATTTTATAATACTATAGGATTTAGAATACATATTATTTTTTTTAAAAAAAATAAATTGAGTTTATAACATGAGATAATATATTTCTAAATGCTTTATCTTTATTTAATATAATTTTGCATTTTAAAATTTAAAATTTAAAATCTGGATATAATGAAAACATAAAATGTCATTTTTAGAATTTTCATTGTTTGGATCATAGAATCCGAAAAAAAATTTCAAAAACAAAATCCTGGATTATCTGTCAGACACATATTTGTTAAACTTAGTGAATTTGAAAACATAAAACAAAATATGACTTCTCTACCAAATAAAACCTTAGTATGGATCAACTTACCAATATGAGTGATAGTTCAACTAACATAAAACATGTATTGTCGACTAGAAGGTGAGAGATTCAAATTTTTTTATCCAAATATTGTTGAAAAAAATAATGGATAATGGATTCAATGTATTTTATTAATAATGTTACAAAGTTGGCTAATTAATTAGTTAGGTTTAAAGGTTGAGTAATTAATTAATTAATTAGCATGGCAAGCCCACATTTTATTTTTGTTAGAATTTCTTTTTAATGTAATCTCTGAGTTTTATTGTGTAATGATTTTGTTTATGTAATTAATTAGCATGGCAAGAAGTGATAGGTTGATGGAATTTTTGACAATATAAATTAATAAAGTTTAGGAATGAAATAATTAATTACAAGTTTCAAATTATCTGAAGTTAAGTTCATTACACATACTAAAGTTAATCTTTTAGATAGTTTTTTCCCTTAACGCTTGGATAATTACTTTGGTAAAAGTAGAGAACCAAATGAGTTTTTCTAAAACATTTTTTTAATTAAAAAAACTTTTTGTTTTTTATCTCTAAACTTTAAAAATGTTAAAACTTTTTAGTTAGTTTTATACTTTAGATGTAGTTGTACTTTAGTCTCTATTTTTAAAAATGTAATAATTTAAACCCTACCGTAGAAAATCTTTATTATAGTTTAGTGTCAAATTTTATTATGTATACTTATAGTCTTTTTTAGTTTATAAATAAAATTGGTTCTTAATTAGTTTATCAATCTATATATATAAAAAATTTAATTAAAATCTTAATATATTTTTTATGATACAAACTAAATTGTTACTAATTTTAAAGTACATATATCGTTGATGTCAAAATTCAAATAAGAAAGCACATCTGGCCTTCACATGATAACAATAGTGAATTTGTAATCTAAAAAAGATGTGACCGGCCTGTAAAAGAAGAAAAATCTCTAGGCACCGGTGTGGTATTTTTTACAACACCTTTAATGCTTAAATTAATAAGATTTTTGTTTTAAATATTTTTTTTAGCAAGAATCCTAAGGAGTTGATAATAAACCTACTTCTTTTGAAGTCATAATGATGTACAAATGGATTGATTTACCTAGATTTTTCCTCCTTTTACTCTTAGATTCAAACTCTCAAATATTCAATCACTTCTCAATCCTCAATATTGGACTATTGCACACCGACCCTTGGGCTTAATGGACCACTTACAGCCTCATCCCAAGCCAAGACCAGCGGTAATTCCTCATGAACCTTGACTCGTGGCTTACTGACCGTAGGGCCATTTGAGTCTTGGATTGAGTATTTTGATATAATTAGATTTTGTCTTTTGTCTCATTCAAGTGTGACCTTTAAATTATGGAGTAGTCCAAATCAAAACCATTACATATACAAAATTGTTACATATTTGAGTTAGTACATAAATTAAGGTATTAAAAAAAAAACTAAATCATTACAAACTAAAATATATTGATTAAATGGTTACTTTCCCAATAGTCCAAGGACCAAAATTGTTATCTAACCATTCTTTATAAAGATAGGGCACATATCAATTTTTGGCTTGGAATTTGTTAGGTTGTATCAATTTTAACATTAAACTTTCAATTTCATTAATTTTGACCCGATACTAACTTATATAAGTATTGCAATTTTAACCTTAAACTAAAAGTGTTGTAATTTAACCTTCTAATAACTACTTGCTCCAAGTATCATTAAAAAAGTTGTTCTTTGCGTTCAATGAATTATAAAACACGCACATATATATATATGACATGAAATTGATAAATTGACAATTTTTTTTCGTAGAAAGAAATAACCTAGGAGCTTTTTTTTTTTTTTTTTTTCTTCCTTCTCTTTGATAAAATTTATAGATTTTTGAAATATATTCAATGGTTAATTTGTGCATAGGTCAAACTTATTTTTGTACAAATTTTATTTTATTGAAATGAATGAGTTTATGAAGATTCTTACATTATTTTTTGTCTAAAAATTAAATTAGGGAACAAATTAGTGAAAATTGAACCAAAAGTTAAAACTGCAATGCTTATATAATTTTAAAGTCAAATTTGACTAAATTAAAAATTTAAGATCATGATATAACCATAGAAATTCAGTGCCAAATTTGGTATTTTCTCAAATAATGATAAGGTGACATTTTTTTAGCCGTAAATAAATACAATAATACGGAATCAAATGGCAAAGTTTTGAAAATAATTACCATCACAAATTCACTACACACTTAAATAATAATAATAATAGTAGTAGTAATAATAAAAAGAAGAACATCATTACAACGATTTGCAATGTTGAAAGATGCTTTTTGTAATTCATAATTATATCACCCAATAATGCTACAACATCAATTCCAACGATTCCTTGTTCATAATTGGCCATGGGTTTTCCAAATTTCCTTCTATTTCTTTTTCAATTTTCATAATTATTTCCACCATTTACCCATGAAACTATATGATTTGATTTGAATCCAACAATGAGATTTTTTAAAATTGATTTAGTCTTGATTGGTCTAACTCACAAATGGGAAGTCAAACTTATATTTAGTATGGGACTTTGTTTATCTAAAATTACAATTTTTTTTTTTCAAATCCAAACTTCTATTTACCCTTAAATTTCTTATACTTCATGAAAACATCAAGCAATTCTTCATCAATATTTAAAATGTAAGCAAAGTTTTGTATAATTAAGTAAATAAAAATATGATAAGTATATAAGTGTGAATAATATCTCTATTGGTGAAAAGAAAGTTGTGTCAGACTTACACACAAAGTTAAGCATAGAGATACTCATGGAGTGAGGTGGGACAAGAACAAGAACAAGGAAGGCTTCTCTGTCTCCTATTTCAATCTACAATTATCATATATATCATACTATTGTTATAGATATATTAAGTTGTTATCATCTTCAAATCAACCATTATTATTATTATTATTTCTTTAAACGATGAAACATAGGACAACATCGTTTCACATTCCATTATACGTCTTTATAACTGCATTGAAATAGAGAGGAATTGATCTCTATTTGAAGCACTAAAAAAAAAGATCACCATCATCAAAGTTCATGGATTAATTAAGAGTTAAGATACATATAATTGAAATAAAGTAGTTGACATTTAGAAAAAGGAATATTATAAAGAAAAGAAAAAGAAGAAGAAAAGAAAATAGTGGAATGTCGGATAAGGCGGGTTGATGTCGTCAGATAATAAGACAGAGATTTAAAGGGCAGCCGACAAGAAGAGGTGCATGACTAACACGCGCTCTTCTCTCTCTTATCTTATTCCTAAACAACAATGACTAAACCAAATGGAAATTTGTTTATTTGTTTCATTAATTGCAAAGATGCGTTTGTCTTCACACAAATCAACAACCTCCCAGGTTCTTGCTTTTTCTTTTTTCTAATGGATGGCCAACATGTTTGACCTATTTTACGTGTGTAAACAATCTTTTTGGTTGGGCTATGTAAATTCATTTTTAAGGACTATTTGGAAATATTAGAATAAATGAAGAATTGAGGACGGAATGAAAATGGAATCGTGAAGTGTAAAAACGATGGGAAAAGAAAGTTCGGTTAAAAACTGTGGAAACGAAATGAGTTTGGTATTATAAATCGAGCCCTAATTAACGCTCAATTCAAACATAGATTTTGGATTACACTACATTGCAAACTCAAATATTATGGGCCCTCAAACAACCTCCAGTGTCTTTGTTTTTTAAACTAAATATATATATAGGTTAAATATCATTCATTTCGCATCTTGTACTAGGTGAAAGTAAATCTGTTTCAATGTTAGTCCTTTGACTCCTTGTACTTTCAAATGTTAAATTTTAATTTTTATACTTTTAATAAATATTAAATTTAGTCACCATTACTAGTTTATTGTTGATTTTTTTTCAAAATTTTTTTAATAAAAATTAGTAATTTTATTTGAATTTGGAAAACGTATTCACATTATCTAAATTCTTATTAAAAAATATATTATTATTTAATTAATTTCAACAAAAATTAACATCGAGAAACTAAATGATATTTTAACGTACGTGTATATAATATAATATAGAGAGGGGATCGATTCTAAGAGCATCTCTTGCTCGTGGGTCTTCCAGACTAACCAACACTTAATAGAGCCAAGATGTTCACTTCATAAAACCCTCCAAAAACGCACCAAATGATACTTTGTGTCGTAAGCATGGGCTTTTACTATATAATAACGTGTCAAAGCTTTAATAGAGCCTCTTCATAAATTTACAATAATCCCAAATCAAATTTGGGTCAAAGCTTTCAATTAGGTACATGATATAAAGTTTAATTTAATTTAGTTTGAAGTTCAAAATCTTCTAATAAAACCCTCCAAAAAATGATCATTTCATATCAACATTATTATAATTACGTATCATAAAGTCCCTCATGCAAATATATCATAGTTAAAATGTTTTAAGAAAAAGAGAGAGTGAGAGAGAGATTGGGAAATTATGATAGGATCTAAGAAGGCGTGGGAGAGAAGAAGGTGTGGTAGCCAACAATGGCGACCAAAATGCTGATTTTAGGTCAAATCCTTGTCTTAAAAATAACATCCTAACATATCATACACAAATATTCCATATGCTGGTGGAATTATATTCATATTCATTTAAATTAATATTATTCTTTTCTAAATTGGCTTTTATGATATTTGAATTATGATGGGAATCAATTCCAAAGATAAGCACAAGGGAGCTGAGTGAGCTCTCATTTTGGCCGACAATGCCAACTTATGACATATGACCCATGTTTTTTTGTCCATGTTTTTTGTTTGGTCTTACATGCAATTTGACCTAATAGCTCTTGTATGGCTTTAATTTCATTCATCCAAATTGGATCACACAATAAATACTTCATCTCTTACTCAAATTCTACAATTTACAAAAGTTATTTAAAGAATTATAGTCTGTGGCCGCTGAGAATTTTTTTAAGACTAACATACTATACTATATATATACTCATTCTATTTAACGTTTAACACGTCATTAAATATTTATTATTTTGCGTCTTGATCTTCACATTGTTCTAAATGCTTATTTTATATTAAAAGAAAAACAATGAAGGAATGTAGTATGGAAAAAAAAGATTATACTATCTAGAAGTATTCACTAGAACCGACCAAATCAAATTTGACTTTTACTAAAGTACCAGTCTAGTTTTGTTTACAATTATAAGGAAACCGAACTTTTCTATTTGGTTCGGTTTAGATTCTTCAAATCCAAAATTAAACTAAACTGTATGTGTGTGTATATATATATAACTAAAAAGTGAAAACCAAAACAAAACCAAATCAAACCTTATATATATAATTGAAAACCAAAACCGAATACCACTATAGTAATAAAAAAAATTTCTTAGCTGTCCTTTTAAAAATTCATATGCCTCTTAATAACTGCTTGATATAAATTCAAAATATTATTGTAGTTTCTCTCTCATAGATTTAACAATGAAAAAATTGTCAGTTATATTATGACAGTCACATTCAATAATTTTTAGAGTCACCATCAACATCTAATAACTCTCACTCTTATGTGCTATTATTCCTCTATTTTTCCACTTAATTATTTATTCAAAAGCTACCACATGATGAGTACTGAAACTAAAGTATTTTTCAATCAACTTTATAACGTATTGAAGAAAAGAAAAAGGGCAACTCTACTGCATTACACGTTTATGAACTATTAAATTTATTATGCTTTTAAACGTCACATCATTACGTATTACGTATATTGTTGAACTCAAAATAAAACAGTCCATTCAAGTACATTATTTAGAATAGAATTATATTTTTTTAGATTAAAAAAATGTAAATTAACAATAATTCAATGGCTTTAAAGGTTGTTGAATAGTTTTAATTACTACTTGATAATATGTTGATATAAGGTAAAAGGATTTTGAGTTCAAATTTCCTGTGGTCAATTTTCTTTTATTAAATAGTGTAATTCATGCATGTGTTGAAACTTGAGAGAGTGATTTAAAAAAATGGTTGTTGAATAATGTCCACATGACAGCCTTTAAATAATTTTTCCAGCTAAATAGTTTTGGATGTGCTGAACAAATGGACATATATGATCATGGATGTTTTAATAATGAATGTTAATATTTAATATAACAAAGATTAAATAGAGTATAATAAAATATACTTAAAGTTTAGTGGATGATTGTTGTTGTTCTAAATGGTCTTTGGAAGCTATTAAGAGCCATTCGTTTTGGTTCGTCAATTTGGTTTATAGTTAAAGAAAGTGTTCATCACCCCAAGCCTTTTGGCTACGTATTCTATCGCTTGTTGGGTTTTACTCTTGATTGCACCTCGAAAAGTGTTATGAAATTGACACACATAAATTTACTTAGTTGACTAACAATGTGTTAGCTATATTCACGAGACAGAAGAAAAACAATTTTATTAGAGAGAAAGTTACAGATTACATAATGACACATAATGAATAATGGTTAGAGAGTTTATATAAGACACTTTCTCTAAATCTTAGTGGAGAGAAAAAATATTTAAATAATTTAATATATCAAATATCAATTCTAATTAGATTTAGAATTCAAGACATTCTTAAAAAAAAATGTTATTATAGAACGTAAGATTAGCTTTTTTTTTTTTTTTTTTTTTTTTTAAATAAAGGTATGTTTTGATGCTTTTCTTTATTGTTTTTTAAGGAACCGATTTAAAGTATAAATGAAGAAAAGAGGGCATGAAGACTCAATTTTGGGTCATAGGGATGCAAATTAAGATGAAGATTGGGAATAAAGAGCTAAAAAGGAAGCGTTGCTCGACGCTCGACGCTCTAATACCCTAAGAGCCAACAAGGAGAGCGTCGTGACATTTCAAAAAAAGGAAAAGATGTTAGCGGTACTCGATGTTGTGAGCACTAAGGCCAATGTTGAACAACATCTCAACACTATATGTTTTTTAGCTATTTAATTTGCATTTCGCATTAGGTTTCAAAGGAGGTCAATTTAGGAGTTCCTTAGGGTGAAGGAGGTCCGAACAATTTTGTTCTATAGGATTTTGATGCTTGGAGAATAATTAGAGAGTAATCAAAATCCTCAACTGATTAAGATAGTATATCATTGATTTAGAGATCATAAATTCTAATATATTCTTCTAACATGTTGAATGAAAAAACTAAAATTAAATTTGACAAAAGAATTTTTTTTTTTTTTTTTTTGTTGGTTTAATTTAGAGTGAAAGAATGAAAGTATAAAACAGGCAGTAATTAATAGATAAAATTTGGGAATTGAAGTATTCAAGAACATGTTGACTCAAAATCAGCAAATTTTCAAAACATAAAATCATTGAAAAATTAAAGAAAAAGAAAATTGTGTTCCCATTTCTCATTCTTGGCAATTTCATTTTGGATTCTCATTCTTTGTCTAAATTTTTTTTTCACTTCTTTGTTTTTGTTTTATGCGAAAATGATTAAACATAATTCCACTTGGCTACAAATACATTCATGAAACTACTTAACACTTTCTTTTTCCATTTTTTTTTTTTAATTTATCCAATTGCTTTTAGAACGAGCCAATTTTAACTTTAGAATCCTCATTTTGTCTAACTGAACCACGAACTTCACTTTAGGGTGGCCACGGAGTTGATTTCCAGATGGTTAAAGATGATTATGAAACCATGTTAACACTTATTTAGTTAAAAATTGTGATAAAAGTCCATTAAAATCATTTTTTGAAACCCACGTTTATTCAAAGCATTTTTTTTTAAAAAAAAAAAAAAAAAGAAAGAAAAAGTTCTCTACAAATTTTTGGATTCTCTTTTATCCCTCAAAATTAAAATTTATTTTATATATATATATTTTTTAACTTTATTACATAACCAAATATTTTCTTCCAACGCAATCATCTTTTTAAAGAAATGTACAATATTGATTCTTTTAAACAAATATTAAAACTATTTCCTTTAATCCTTAACAATTAAGCTAGAGTAAACAAAATATAACCTTTTAACAATTACTTAAATAATTTTTAAAAATGTATATTTTATTAGTAGTTTTATTTTAGTTATTACAACTTAAACACACTAATTTAATATTTAATTACCAAACATCATAACCAAGTTGTTTGGGTCTAAAGCTAAAATAGTTCATTTTTCCAAAAGTATAGTTGCCCATC
Source organism: Citrullus colocynthis (assembly GCA_031780015.1). Taxonomy (NCBI): domain Eukaryota; kingdom Viridiplantae; phylum Streptophyta; class Magnoliopsida; order Cucurbitales; family Cucurbitaceae; genus Citrullus; species Citrullus colocynthis. The sequence goes on from QLSR01000248.1 coordinate 602,049, forward strand.
ATTAATTATTTTAAAAGCTACAACAATTCTAAACTAAATTCATACATTTTAAATTAAATTCATACTTAAGCATTTTAGACATGATTTATGCATTTTTTTAAACCTATACTAAGCCCTCTATTTTCCATCTAATTTTGATCTATGTAGTTGAAATAACACAAAACCATTTGTCCTTGTAATGTTTGCTAAATATTACAGAAATTCAACAGAATTGTCCAAATTTGGAGACTAATTTTTGTGGATATGTTGGATGAAACATTTTGGCTGATTTGATCTTTTCTCTGCTGGACAGAGCTATCCATATCCAAAACTGTTAAATGTGTTGCAATAAAATGCCCAAACAAGCTACAAATGCCCGACCCTACCCCACTTCGATGTATCTTACGTAAGTGGCCCTCTTTAAAAGCTTAATTATGGTAGTGATTTTAAAGGAAAATACTAGGTCTCAAAGTCCAAAATGTAATCTTCAAGACAACTAATGAAAGAAGAGATGTGAAATTAGAAATCCAAGTATAGTTCACTAGATAAGACATCAATATTAACGTCCTTATTGTTGCTCCGCAATTGTTGAACTTGAAAAATTGCAATTCTAAGGTAGAAATGGAGGAGGAGATGATATGAACAGAAAATGAACATTATTAAAATTTGGAGTCATAAATACAAAAGAATATGATCAGTCAATTACACTCACAAAACCCTAATTAGATATGAAGGCTATCAGAGAGATAAATTTCCCTCTCCCCTCAGCCCTATTTCTCAATTCAATTATGGGGTTAGTCCAGTTGCAGCAGCAGTAGCATCCTCTCTCTAAATATTGCACTAAATCAATAAAATTAGATGAAGTTAGCCAATTGAATCAGTACTACACTAATGTCATCAACTGAACCTCTTGAAAGTGAGAGCTCCACAAGCTTTTTACAGGCCATCAATGGCTCTGCCTTCTCAATCCCTACACACAACGGATGTGCAATGTCCACTGCTTCTTGATTGCTAACCTGAAAAACCCCACAAAAGAAAAAACAAAATGGTCAGTACAATTGTCTTCAATGGATGAGGGGATTTGTTTGTCTTGTTTGTAATCAGTGATCACACTTGGGTTTGAATCGCTTACCGTTTCCCATAATCCGTCTGAGGCCAAGATCAAGAACTCGTGTCGAGGTTCAATCCGAATTGCCCTCGTCTCCGGCTCTGCTATCACCCATTGTTTGAGGTGAGCATCCCCAATTGCTCTAGTTACAGCTAGAGATCCCTGGACTCTCCAAATGCCATTGCACAAATCAACATATCCACCCTGCAGAAGCAAAACAATACCAAATTCAGTTTTCACATCATCACACCATCAAAATGAATGAATGAATCATCATCTACCAATTCAATTCTTACCGTGGACTCTATCCTGCGCCTTTCATCTTCCCGAGACGGGCGGTGGTCGGAGGTGATGGCCTCGGCAACACCTTGGCTGCTGAGAACGGCACGGCAGTCACCGGCGTTGGAGATAACAAGGTTGCCTTTCTTGATCAAGGCTGTCACACAACATGAACCACCACGTTGATCCTCCTTGAGGAAATCAGAATCTGTGGTGAGGTAGCCATGTTTAATGGCTTGTTCAAAATCAGTTTCATTATCAGCCAGTCTTTCAATTTCATTCATAACGTTCTTCTCTAAGTTATTTGCTGCAAATTCTGCAGCCTTCGCACCTCCATGCCCATCAAATACACCAAAAAACCCCTGAAAATTCAATAACAATAACACAAAATTGAGTCCCGTTTGTTCTAATATTTGCAAAATTTTCCCTTAAAATTAAAACCCAGATGATAAAATCTTCAGAGACTCAAACAATAGAGCCTAAAAATTAAATAAAAAAAAAAATTCGACAACAGTTTTTACCTCTTTGGAATTTCCTCGAAGATCAATAGCGGCAGAATAGCGATCTTCCATCGCAATTCTCCTCCTCCCTCTCTTACAATACACAGAATACCCATCTCTCTCGGCCTCCACCACCTCCCTGAACGACGATGGCGACGGCATCACCGGAGCCCCAAAACTCAATGTCGTCAACGGAATATCCAACCTAGCCGGTCTTTTCCTCTTCAAGATAGCGCTTGACGACGACGACGAAGGAGAAGAAGTGGAAGCCACCGCCACCGCTGCCGCTGCCGCCGAAAGCCCAGAAGGGGGCTTGGGAAACCTTATCCGAAAAGGGGAAGAAGGCGAAGAAGGGGAAGAAGAGCAAGATGAAGAAGCCTGCGACGACTTTAAATGGGCTAAAGTAAGCGTGAGCGCCTCCGGCGCCGGAGAAATGATCGACGTCTTGTTGCAGAACATAGACGAAGGAGAAAATCCCGGCGAATTCGAAACCGCAACGGAGACAGACATATTCCGAGCTTCTAAAGAAAAACCCAAATTCAAAAACACAAAGAAATCAAAACCCAGATAACGAATTCTTCTTCAATTACCGATTGTTCTTCCAATTGAAATGGAAATGTTAGGAATTTTAATTTAGGGTTTCGAAAAAATTGGAAGAGAAAAAGGGGAATTTAAAGGGGGAATGGGTCAGCGCGTGTTCGTTTTTAATTCCGTGTTAATAGCGGGAGGTGGGGCCATTGGGATTTGGATTATTCTTAACGTATTTTGACTAATATTCCTTTACATTAAGTGAAGTACCAAATTTGCCCTTCTTTGCTTTTGGTTTGTGACTCGAGTCAAAGGTTACAATAGTGAGTCGGCAGCAAAAAAAAAAAAAAAAAAAAAAAAAAAAAAAA
>QLSR01000248.1:608178-619990 GCA_031780015.1 Citrullus colocynthis
AAAAATTGGTTAACATAAAACTATTAATTTCTCTTGTTAAAGTCTTTCTTTGCATGCATTTTCTCTTTGCTAGCTTTTATTACACACTTTCTCAAATTAATTTCTATGTACACTTTTTTTTTTTCCCTTTTTTCACATTACTTTCTCTCCATTGATATATTTTCTCATTATTCAATTCCTACTTCCTTTTCTCACCTGTTTCATTTTATTGATTTTAATTTTTCTTATTTTGTTTACTAACGCAATATAATGCTAATTATTTCTAAGGCAAAAACTTCTAAAATTATATCGATTAAAATCATAAGCTAATAATTATATCAAATTAAACTTTTGAAATTTCGTAAGTGTAGCAATTTACACTATTTTTCAAATTTTTTTCTACCAATATTAGGTAAAACTTATAATTTAAGTCAATTAAACTCCCAAGACCCTTTTCTTTTATAACCATTTGGTTTTTTGTTTTTAGTTTTTGAAATTTAAACCTACAAACCCACCTTCCGTCGTTAAATTTCTTACTTTCTTATCTACTGTTTATCCATGTTTTCAAAAATCAAGCTAAATTCTAAAAAATTAAAAAAGTAATTTTTTAAAAACTTGTTTTTGTTTTTGGAATTTGGCTAAGAATTCAACCCTTGTAGTTAAGAACGATGCAAACCATTGTAAGAAAATGTGAAATTAAACTTAACTTTCATAAATGAAAAACCAAAATCGAAATAGTTACCAAACAAGACCTAAATTTTCATAAATCAATCAATTGAGACCCTTTATTACAATTACCTTTTACAATCATTCATGCATTAATAAGTCTCGAACATCCACTCTTAATATATCAATTTTACAAAATAAACTATTAGAGTTAATGCATGAACTAATTCCGAGACGAAATTTCATCTAAGAGCCTAAGTTGATTCATTTATGAATAAAGCTTATAAATTTAATTGATACAAATCATAAGTTGCACAGTCTTTTTCAAATGGAACATAATAAAGAGTATAATTTGATACACTAACAAAAATCCAGGACTTAAATTGATAGAATAGGGATATAAATGGCCTAATTTTTATATCAGTAACTTGTCAAATCTAAAATTCTATATAAAACACTCATCTAAAATAACAAAAAACTAAGTATCCAAAATAGGGTCCCTATAGTCCAATTGCTTTTTCTCTCAACTAACAATAAATCATCAATTGCTTTACAAATTACACCATACTAGAATGAAGATTATAGATTAATTTCAATATATCCCTGAATTCAATTGCATCAGAACAATAAGTTAAAAGAAGAAATTAAAAGAAGTATGTAGAGCTAAAAGAACAATGCAGTATAAAATAATTGGTTCCAAGTATCAGGTAAGCCGGGAAGACACCAATGGCTACAATCCGCAGATCTATCTGGATTAGCCCTTTGCTGAGGGCTCAAATCACCACTATAAATGGAAGGGTGACCATCCTTTCTTAGCTCAGACAACATTGTGATGTCTAACAAGTATACTGGCTTCCTCATGTCCCTTATCACTTCATCCACAACCCTCATTTGAATAGGGTACCCTCCCGGGTACGTCGTCCCCCCCATCGGTGCCGTTTCCCCATAGCAATTCTTTGTCGATGTCATTGTCATCGACGAGGTTCCCGTGTTCCATTCTGATGGACTGTTTCAAATATCATCCACAAACACGACCACAGTTTAGCCATGGGATTCAAAATTCGATTTAACCCCAAATCAAACCAAAAAAAAAAAAATATTCAAAATAATATATACCAAAACAACCAAACCAAACCGGATATCTCAGTTCAATTTTCAAATCTAAAACCGAATCGAAAAATTTCACCCCTATCTTAATTCAAAATAAACACAAAAGCCAAACCTAACCTAAGATGATTTTTTATGCCAAATTCAGGGAATCAGGGAACAAGACATGATGTTGGAAAGATTCTTAGTTTCAATGTTTATTTAAGAAGTTTTATTAAACAGATTGAAAATATCTTCAGATCATATCTCATTTTGAATTATTGAAAGAGATAAGGCAACAGGTAGGGCCAATGAAGCTTCAAGGAAGCATCATTTACCATTCTTTTTTTCCCTTTTAAATTGAACACATCCAGCTTGAAATTATCATACAACAATATTATTGTTTTTCTATTCCTGTACATGAAAATTATTAGGACCAATTTTTTAATGTTGTACTAAAACGAGAAAATTAATAAATATCCAATGTATTAGATTGATCTGTCCCACTACCACCGACATATTTGGAATCTGTTAAATTGTGTAAAGATATTTTTCCACACATAGCACTAACGATAAATGAGTTAATTAATGATTAAATTAAATTTAACTCCTAAACTTTTAGAATTATACTTAGTTAAGAAATTTTAAAAAATATATAATACATCTTTAAACTTAACTTTTAATTTCATGTAGATGACTATGTGAAAATTTAAGAATCTATTAGATACATTTTAAAATTCAGTAACTTTTTAAATGACTAATGTTGTAATTTTAGATAAGACACAAATTACCATTCTAAACTTCGATTTCTCGCCCTCATAATTGTTGAACTTAATTAAAAGAAATTCAATTTCTCTCTTCCATGTCCTTGTACAATTGCTAATGTAAGAAACATTTTAAGAAATTTAACTAAACTGTGAGGACCACGATAAAATGTTGGTTAAATTACAAACTACAAAATGTAGGTTAAGTTACAAGTTCCGTACTTAAACTTTCAAAATTTTCGTATTTAATGTACTTTAAAAAGTTTATGATAAATCTGTTTTGATTGTCTATCTAATCCTTGTACCATAAAAGGTTTCTAATAAGCTTATAGCTTTTATTTATTTATTTATGGAATCATTGTTTACTTCGTCAATTTTAAGACTTTAATGGCACATTGTCCGTATTAGTTGAGAATTAATGGGTTTGATTAAAGCCTCACATCTTAAGTTCTATTTGCTAACTATTTGGTTTTTATATAAAATTAAACTTACTTTCTTTTAATTTCTTGCAATATATTTCATCTTTTCTTAAGTAAAGAAGGTTGAATTCTTAGCCAAATCCATCTTTGAACAATAATTTAAATTGACATTTAATATTTAAATCTACTAAAAAAATATCTGAAAACGCTAAATTATGAAATAGAACAATATTTTTTTGGTTGGATCCCTTATTTTCAAAATTTTATTTTCATATCACTAACTAAATTGTTTTTAAGAACCATTTCAGAAGTATGTGGACCAAACTTATAATTTAAATTTAGAAATGCATGGAATTAACGCTGTGACTCAAATAAAAACGAAGAGGGTACAATAGTAATTTAACGTAAGAAAATATCTAAGATGCCTACTGTGAGACCTGAAGGAATAACCAAAAGACAAGAGCCCAAATGGGCATGGAAAAGGATTTCTAGTGCTCAGAGCCATTGGCAGATCAAGCAAACATTCAATAATGGACCTAAACAACAAAGAATAAAGACAAGAGAGAGAATAATTTTCAAGAAAAAAATACCTTTTTGTCCTTTGATTTTGAGTCTAGTTTCTATTTGGTTAAAAAGTTTGAAAATATTATACTTTTAGTTCTAAATTTTGACGTCAATTTCAATTTAGTCCCTAGGTTCTAAAATATTACAATTTTATTTGAGTTTTGTTTCAATTTGATCCCAGTTTTTTAATGATACCCTTTTGATATCGATTTTTTACTAAATACTCGCTTTAGTCTTTTGCGTCAATGTCTTTTAATTAATTTTAAAATAATTATGAATTGAAACTTTAAAACTAATTTTAATAGTAACAAAAAAAATTAGTAAAATTTAATTAATTATAATTCTTTTATTTTTTAAAAAAGATTAATTAATATACATTAATTAACACTGAAGATGGAAAGTGAGTATTCAGTGAAAAATCGAAGTTAGAAGTGTAAATCCCAAGGATAAAATTGTAACATTATGAAACCAAGGGACTAAATTGAAATCAAATTCAAAACTTAAGGACTAAAAGTGTAACTTTTTGAAACTTAAGAACGAAATAGAAACTAAACCCAAAATCTATAGACGAAAAATGTACTTTTTCCTAATTTTTACTACTACAAGAGTACATATTCCTTTCATTCAAACACAGTCATGAGATATTATATTATTTTATTTCGTAGATCTATGCTTTTTATGATGTAGTACTAAAAATTTGTTCACTTACTTGTAATGTGTGGGGGAGATAGCTTGGAAGAAAACTCTTGTTCTAGTGACATCAATGTTCTTATCAACCCAATCAGCCCATGTTCTGAGACCCTTTTCCATTGCAGCCAACCGATCCATGTCCTGATAATATGATCCTCCTGATTCCATGTAATCCCACCTAAAACAAAACAAAATTCACACGGTTCATCACATCTGAAATTTGTCATTAACTCTAAAAATATCCATATTCTTTTAAAAGTTTCAATAATATCCTTAAAATTCATTAAAACTTTGAACTAGGACTTGAAACAATGTGAAACACCTATTAGCAGGTTCGCATAGCAAGTAGGATATTTTTGAAATAAAAGATAAAAGATTAGGGGTACATTTTGCAATTTATTCCACATCAATCATCTTTTCATCAAGGTTTCAAGTTCTAAAACAAACCCTTGCATAGAGCCTGTGTGGCTCCACCAATGTCCAGTGTTGAAGGAAATCACATCAGCTCCAACCCAAGCATTTCCATTCATTGATATCTCCTCCAGCCTTAAAACTCTTTTCCCATTCTCTATTTCTATGTCCACAAGATATGGGGCTTTGTAATAGGACACAGTTAACTCATATTCCTGCAAAAGTTACTTAATCTATCAACTTCAACATCGTTTTATCTGAATTTTAATCCTAAATTTTCAAAACCCACCAGAGATCTATGTTTTAAAACGAAATTTGAAGGTTTAAAAGTGGCAACTCACAATGAATCTGAAGGTTGAAAGAGGTTCTCCTCTAATCATCTGAGTGGGAGTTTGGGGAGCAGATGACAAGATCAAGCAAATCAATGACTCCCATTGGTTTCTGCCTAATGAATCACCAACAAACATCACAGTTCTTCCTCTCATTCTTATCAAAAACTCAGCCCCATCGAACCTTTAATGGAAAACGCTACAGCAAGATTCATCAAAATGTGAATGACAAAGAAAAAAAAAACACAAACATACAAACAAAACCCCATCACAGAGAAATTTCATAAAGAGGGGTTTTCGATTCCTCACCTTGGAAGCTCACAATCGAGCGGCTGCCAACGGTATTTGAGGTAATTAGAATCGGGTCGGCCGTAGACTTGGCAGTTGAACTCAGGGTCGATGAAGGGGCAGTTGGAAGATTGGTAAAGTGGATATGAATCGTCTCGAACCCAAGTTCCGGCGAACAGAGCACAGCTGCTTTGGTTAGCCTGGAGCATTGGCCGCCGATTATGATGGTCGCTGTTCCGGTAATGGTGCTTCAAACTGAGAATCAAAGCCGAGGAAGCTAAATGGGTATGAAGCAAAATGAAGAGCAATGTTGGGAAACAAGGCCAAAAACTGAAAAACCCCATTGAAGAGTGAAAGAGAGAGAAGGGTTTTGTTGTGGTTTGGGAGAAGGAAAAGGGGAGCTGAAAATGGGGGAAATGGGTGGGGATGAAATTAAGCCATTGAAGAGAGAGAGTGAAAGAGAATGATGATAGGGAGCAGATGGGAAATGGGTTTGGATTTTGAATGGGGCAAAATTGTAGTTACATTGTGGAATTGGGGAATTGCTTGGCTTTTGGTGAAAAGGGAAGGAAACAAGTAATTGAAAGGCACATGTTCTTTGCTTTGCTGAATACCCTCAGCCTCAACTATGTTCTTCTCCCCTTCTCTCTCTCTTTTACACACAAACATGAATGAGTATTGCCACAGTCCATGTTTATAATAAGTAAGGCTAAACCATTTAAACATTACAATATTATCATTGACAATAATGTCTTGAATTGACATGAATGGCCAAGTATGGGGACTTAGTGAGGGCTTGGGTGCAATGACTCATACCCTAATCTGTATTCGTATTTATATTATTTACGATTTTGACTCTAGGATTTAGATGAGTTTGCTAACAAATTCTATAACTCTACAAGTGCCTATAAATCTTTTTTCTCATATTTTCTCTTTAATAATAAATTGTTTTCTCTCTTTGTTGATGGACTTAACTAACTCACCACTAGTGAATCATGTGAATCTTTGTGTCGATTTCTTTACTTTTTATGTTTTTTTTTCTGTGTTTAAAAATGTTTGTCGATTTCTTGATAGACTTTTCAAGAAGATTTCAAAACTACTCGTACGTTAGTTGGAATGTTAAACGAAAATTGAGATTTGAAATTGTATGGTGATTTCAATTTTGTCCTAATTTTGGTTTGAGGTCACTATTGCAATGTTTCATGTCTCAATTCTCATCCAACATGCATATTTCTACTAAAAGTGAAGCTTTGAGATATTTAAGGAAGGTTAAGAATACTATTACAATTTAAAAAAAAAAAAAATAGGGACGTTTTATTTTTTAAAACAAATAGCAAAATTGAGAGGTTTATTTGATAAATTAGCCTAATAATAAAGACGGCAATTTATTTCCTATATTTGTTTTGTGAAAAAAAATTGTTGTTTTTAGATGAAAAATGACAAATTTGAAAGTTAACTAGCTAAAGTAAACATTCTTTTTTAAATCTAAAATTCACATTTTAAAAGTTTGAGGTGAAAGTTGATGGACTAAAACAATCTGTTTTAGTTCAATCCTTAAGTATTTGTTTTATGAAAAAAAAAAATTGTAGTTTCTAGATGAGATTTGTTTTTGTTTTTGTTTTTTTTTTCCCCCTAAAAGATGAGGTTTAAATACAGTAAATAGGCACAGAATATTTCTCATTTTATACCTATTTCTTTCCCTTATTCATTTTTCCTCTTCTAACTTTTTAAATATCAACCTCCTATTTATAACTTTTTAAAAAATATATAAAAGAATTATTTGTCAAAAGTGTTTTTTAAAAGTAAAATATAGAATCGGGTTCTTTTTAGATATTAAGTTTTAAAAAATAGTTAAAATAAAACACATTTTTTTAGTCATTGTGCTTTGCCTCCGATAACACACTAGTGTTTGCACTTTTTATTATTTTTTAATTTTTTAATTTAGTCCTTTTACTTAAATGTTGGAAGGATATAAAGGTAATTAAATTTAATTTGATAACCATTTGTTTGTTGGTCTTTGAGTTTTGAAAATTGTGTTTAATTTTTTCGGAATTGGTTGATTTTTATCTATAACTATTTTCAAAGATAGCAAAATGAATCAAATTATTTATAAATATAAATTTCATTGTCTATCAATGATAGACCACGATCATTTTCTTAATAGAAGTATTTTTTGCATGTTAAATACTCCAAAGTGTGTTCTTAATGGGTAAAATGATCATGTGTAGGTCTTTTGAGTGCTTAAGTGTATTTCTATCAATTTGGGCTTGTTTTAGGAGTTTTTACCATTGGTTTTTGGCTGTTTTGCAAAAATTGCTAGTGATATGCGTATGCATCGCTAAAACATGATACGACCGCAACAGAACTCTAATTTCCAAAAGTCTTGCCTAGACGTTTGCAATTTCGAAATACCAGGTCCTCAACCGTTCTCCAGCATCGAATTTGACTTGGGATCTCTGGAAGCTTATTAAAAGGAGGGGAGCCTTCTTCTCAAGGATCCATCTTGAAATTCAGATCCTCATATGAACCGGCTTGGGGGGAATAAAGAATCTGAATTGGAGGGTGGGTCCTTTACACCAAACTACCACTCGGTGGGCTTCTAATCCTGATAAGATATGAAAAAGAAAGATCAACCCGTGTATTTATTTTTATTCTTTGCCCAAAAAAGGTACTATTTTGTATTTTTTAATTGAATAAACAAAAGATTATATATATATATATATATATATATATATATATATATATATATATATATTTTTTTTTACATACCCTAAAAAGGCGATTTCTCTCCAAAAAATCTAGAAACTCTTAAGAACGAAAGTTCCTCTGGAGAAATTAGAATTAGGACCTCCCTACTCCATGAGAACGACTGTAGAGAGAAAGTATTCATCCTTGAGAAAGAGGAATCCAACCTAGGGAGCTCAAAAAAAGCGAGAAAAACCTAGGGAACTTAAAAAAGCGAGAAATATATCTAAGAAGGATGTTTATTGTATTTCCAACTTTACATTTCTCTTTTCTTCTTGTTAGTTCTATTATTTGAACATTTACATTATAACTATGATTATGCAATGAAATCAATTCATTTATTCTTAATCATAAGCTAAATTCATTAAGAAGTTTAATTATGCGGATATCCTAAGGATTTATGGCTTGAGCACTTGCTAAAGTATCATACCTTGTTTACTAGCACATTTCCTTTGTTGATTATATGGAAAAATATTGTTAAGTTAAATTGGCCACTTAATTTATAAATCTAGTTGAGTCATAATGCCGAGAAGATTAGGGTATAAACAAAATTCACAAGAGAATATGAGGTTAAAGCCTAGAAATAGGATCCCCACGCATCCTTAGGAATAAGGTGCACCATAGGATAAAGAATATGCACTAAAATTCATCTAAGGTTCAACTAACCATAGAAATATACGATTAGCTACTTAGACTCTTAAAGGAACTTGATACAATGCTGAATAGGAAAAGTCTATGTCCATGAATAAGTCGACGTCCTAGTCTAATGCAATTGTATTGCTTAAAGCATAGTGCCTTTTGGTTGAAACATAGTTGCATCCGTACTTCTACCATCGATTACCTTTATTATTCACATATAATTCAACTTAACACACTTTCACTCTACACCGATTACCTTTGGTCGCTTTGATTGTATTGTTTAAGACAAACTTAATTGGATATCTAGTCTTGTAGGATTCAACTCTTGAACTATTCCAAAATTTATTATTCCATCGACAGTATATGCTTGCATTTAGACTACCTTTAAACACTCACTTGTTGGGGAGAGGGTTGGAATCAAGAGAAGCTTAGAATCAGTGAGGAAAAGGAGAAGATGATGAAGAAATAGTGTTATGTATCGATGAAAATATGCTTTGGTTATGGTTTTGAAGAAGAAGAGGAAAAAACATTCAGATTTGGAGGAAATTAATTTTCAAACTTGACATTACTACACAACTAAAATTTCACATCCAAATTCGAACTCAGTCGCTAAGTTACTATAGTACCGCCACTACTATTGAAGCAAGGTCTCATTTTACGTCTTAGGGGGCACACATTATTATATATTCAATACACAAATAATTATTTTTATATTAAATAAAAAACAATATATATATATATAATGACACGATGCGAGGGGCGTGCCCTCTTACCCTTCATAGATTCGCCCATGCCTCTTCCCACCATTTAATCTTCTAATGTTGAACAATGAATTCTTCTTTATGTGTGAACTTGCTATGGGCCATGAGCCTTAGGTAGTCCTGGGCCATTCTCAATAGTCCCCCACTAATGACTAACAAATACTAAGAAAATAATGAAAAACAGTAGTGATTTTGAGTAAGAGAATGGTGGTAAACTTAAGTATCAATATCTTATAATTTGAATTGATGCTTGGTGAAGTAGGGTAACACATAAATTTAAGAAAGTGAGTTACCTCTTAAATTTTAATAAATTATGGTTGAGTCCCCCACGACACGTTTCAATCATTTTGATTTCTTTTTTTATTACAAGATAAACTCATACAAGAAGTGTTATTTAGGCCATGCACATATACCTTGGGTCATCACAAAAGCTGTATAAAGAGACCCACAAACTCTTTCATAGAGGGCAACCACACTTCACATTCACGCAAATTGCTTCATCAAGTTTATCGCAATAGACCACTCAAAACTGAGCTATTAAGACTTTCTAAATTATTCATCAAGTCTATTGCAATAAACCACTCAAATAAAGGGCTATGGATCACTATAAGGGTTTGAGTCCCATACTTGTAGAAAATTCTAGAATTACTCTCGTTGTTAGGCCTTTAGTAAGAGGATTTGCTAAATTCTTTTCAAACCTCCATCTTCATCTTCCCATTTTTTTCTACTTTTCGCATCTACCAAGGAACTTCATCTTCCTCTCTATCTTTACTTTTCACATTTACCAATTAACTTCATCTTACTTTCTTAATCAACATTTCATAATTACTGAGGAACATAATGTTACGAGTCTACACCCCAAATACAAACTTACTAATTCCAACGTATTAACTCCATCTAATGGACCAAACACCTCCTAAATTTTTAGTTTGGTTTCAATTTAGTCTATAAGTTTCTAAATATTACATTTTTACCATTGAGATTTGAATTTTGGTTCTTAAATTTCAATATCATTTTTAACCTCAATTTTCATTAGATACTCACTTTCAATCATTGAAGTCAATGCCTATTAACTAATTTAAGATAGCTATGTAATGACAATTTAAATTTAATTTTTAACAGTAATGGAAAATAGTAAAACTTAATTAATTATAATTCATTTAAATTAATTAATAAATATCGACAATAAAAACATAAAGGGAGCATCTAGTGAAAAATTGAGCTTAAGAGTGCAAATCTTGAAACTTAGGGACCAAATTGAATCAAAACTCAAATCTTTAAAGATAAATTTGTAACATTTTAAAACCTAAGGACTAAGTTAAAACCAAACTCCAAATCTACGGACTAAATGCGTAATATTTTGAAACCTAGGAAACAAATAGAAACTAAACCCAAAACTTAAGGACAAAAAAGTAAGTATCTCTTTTATTTATAAAGAAATTAATTTTTCAAAGATAATTAAATTAAATTATATTAGAGAAAATTAACATAAATTAGAAAGGATTAAAAAGAAAAAAAAAAAAAAGAAAAAAGAAAAAAGAACAAAGAAAAGAAAAGAAAAAAAATCTCACAAAGCTCAATTCACCCTTTTTTTTTTTATGAAAAACAAAAGTGGGGACCACTTTGCAAAACAAAAATAAAAATGCATAAAATAAAACAAAATAAAAATGAATAAACGTACGAGGAAAACCCTAACTCTTTCATCTGTGCTCTACGCTACTTTTTCTTCTTCTTCTTCTTCACGACGACTCCTCCTCCGTTTCAGCAGCTCAGCGTCGCCGCCGCTGTCACCGTCATCTTTCTTTCACTCGTGCCGCCGCCACCGTCCACTTTCTGCTGTTTTGCACCGATTTTCTACTTCATTTTTACTGGTATTCTCCCGAACTCCATTTACGTCTTTCTTCTCACTTGAAAAACACAAATTAGAATTTCTCTAATGAAAGAATGAAGGAGTTTTTTTTGTATTTTTCTTTTTATGTTTTTAATAACAATAGCCGAATAGCAACGGAGAAAAACACCCTTGTGGCAAATTGGGACGTGGTTTGTGCGAGACTTTTTATTGGGACATGAATTAGTCATCCGATTCTCTTTTAATTCATAGCTGGATTGATTAGCCGAACAACTTCGATCTTATTTATACTTATATATTTGTAGATTATGATTGGGAGAATGACAACCAGTTTTTTTCCCTTCGAAAATTGAAATTCTCTCCCTCAGATTAACCAATACAATAACCAATAATCCTTTGAATTTACTGAAATAATGGCCGTCTATATGTTTTGTACTTCATGTACTTGATTTAAAAAATGGAGGGCTTGAAGGGGACATAAAGATTCTCCGCCACTTTTACATATAGTACAGATCGAGAGACGTTGGGTCAAAACTTTAAGCTAATCACATAATTTTATTAAACCAAACTATCGAAGGTATGGAAGAAGAAAAAGAAATGGGGGGGGGGGGGGGGGGGGGAG
>QLSR01000248.1:620074-654722 GCA_031780015.1 Citrullus colocynthis
GGGGGGGGGGGGGGGGGGATGTGGAATGGTGCTCGGGTTGAGTTCATTTTCCACAGTTTCATGGTTGGAAGTAATTGCTTCTATGATTTGTAGGGTTAAGGTTTATTTGGGATAAAGAAAGGAGAAGGAGAGGAAGAAGAAGAACTGGAAAGAAGAGAGAGAGAGATTGGCAGATATTTTTGTTGCCAAGTTACAAAAATTAATATGCAAACCAATAGTTAGACACATAATTGCTAACCCAAGCATCTAACTTGCTCAGTTGCTGCCAACCTAAGAATAACTCAGCTATTTAAGGCACACACTCTCTACTGAGTAAGAAAGAAACTTGCTATGTTACCGTTCCGCATACCTAATGGAAGAAGGTTGTTTGGGCTTATTAATTTTTCTTCTCAGCTTCAAATGTTGGAATGTCACTTTTGAACTTGGGAAATTGAATCAATTCTCAAACCCCAGGGTGAAGGTGTTTTTTAACCGTTTATTTCTTAATGTATTTGTAATGGTGGAAGAATCTTTTAGGAAGAGTTACTTACGTCAGGTTCACACAATTAGCTAGTAGTTAAAGGCATGCCCACTGTCACAATCGCAACTTCGCGTCTCGTTAAACGATTGTGCGGTACTTGTTCTAGCTCACGAACAAGTCATCCTGATTAAATTCTGATCGCCTACGGCACACCGAGTGCCTCTCGTAACCTCTGCCCCATTTTGAGAGAAAATGGTTTTAGAAAACGGGTTTAGAGGAAAAGGTTTTCGCAAACGTTTGGAAGCATGTTTAAGAAATTAAAATATGTTGTAAGACTAGAAAGCAAAAAGGGACAACAACGACTTTATAGCTCACAACTCCTGATATGAGGATTTGATGGTTAGTCTCACCCTCATATAGTACATTCTAAACAATTGTGGAAATGTCACCCTTGCACATGCAAAGTGGTGAGCGGTCACTTACAAAGAAAAGTACTAGGAAAGTAAATTAACTAGTAAAATAAAGTACATAACATGAAAGCAGGATAAAAAGGGGTCGAGGCGGGCATGTGGCCACGGGCAACACGCCCTGAACAAGCATGACCGTGACATCCTTCCCCACTCAAATGGTTGACGTCTCTGTCAACCGACGCTGCTCGAACTTAGTAATTCGTAAGGCAGCAGACTTCAAGTCTTCAGCACGCTCTCAATTGGTTTCTTCGTCTGGGAGCCCTTTCCACTTCACCAAGAACTCCTTCATGTCTCGTCTTGGCCTTCTAATGCGGCGGGTTCTTTCTGCAAGTACCTCTTCGACTTTCTTCTTCATGGTGTCCTTCATCGTGACGGGAGGGCGAGTCACAGTATTACGTCGTTTATCGTCCGGGTCAGAGTAGTAAGGTTTTAGGTTGCTTACATGGATGACTGGGTGGATCTTCATCCATGTGGTTAGCTGAACTCGATACGAGGTCTTCCCGACCTTCTCGACCACTTCGACGAGTCTTTCATATTTCCTTACCAGGCGTTGGTCTCTCTTCCCGTGAAATCGAAATTGTTCAGAGCGCAGTTTGGTTAGGACTTTATCTCCTGATTGAAACTCTAGGGGTTTGTGCTTCGTATCCGCCCACTTCTTCATACACTTCGATGCCCTCTCTAGGCATGCGCGTGCAACTTCTGCAGATTCTTTCCACTCTTGGGTGAAATTGTGCGCCTGAGGGCTCTTCCCTGCATACGGATGGTCAACAATGTGTGGCATGAGCGGCTGTCTACCACATACGATTTCAAAGGGTGTCTTTCCCGTGGCAGGGCTCTTCTGGCTGTTAAAGCTAAGTTGTGCCACGTCTAACATTTGCCGGAGATACTTCTCGAGCATACTATTGAAGCGTTCTGTCTGTCCGTCCGTCTGTGGATGGTAACTGGAGGAGATGTTTAGTGTGGAACCCAGCGTTCGAGATAACTCTGTCCAGAAAGTTCCAGTAAATCTTGCATCACAGTCACTAACGATGCTGGCAGGGACACCCCACAACTTCACTATGTGTCTGAAGAACAACTGAGCTGTCATCTCTGTCGATCACAGTTTTGGTGCCACGATGAAGGTTGTGTATTTTGAAAATCGGTCGATGATCACCAGTATCGATTCGAACTCCCCAACTTTGGGTAGGTGTGTGATCAAGTCCATTGATACACCCTCCTATGGTCTTGAGGGTACAGATAGAGGTTCCAGCAGACCAGCTGACTTTGCTGTTTTCGGTTTGTCTTGTTGGCAGACAAGGCAAGTCTTGGTGAACTGCATGACATCGTCTCGGAGACTCGGCCAATAGCATCCTTGCTTCAGCAACGCGTAGGTTCTTTGCCATCCATTGTGTCCCGCCCATAACGTGTCGTGACACTCTTTCATTAACAATCTCCGAAGCTCCCTTGACCGAGGGACATATAGGCGATTACCTTTGGTCAGGAGGAGGCCGTCTTCCAAACTAACGAGTCTTCCCCTCTTCGGCTAGTTGAATCAAGGCTTGAGCCGTTGTGTCGTTGGCCAAGTGGGTTATTATGGCTTCTTGGACTGTCCCACTAAGACTACTGGCTTTTAACTGGGCGAATAAACACAGGGCTGCATGTTCGCGTTTCCGGCTGAGGGCA
This sequence comes from Citrullus colocynthis, assembly GCA_031780015.1. Classification (NCBI taxonomy): domain Eukaryota; kingdom Viridiplantae; phylum Streptophyta; class Magnoliopsida; order Cucurbitales; family Cucurbitaceae; genus Citrullus; species Citrullus colocynthis. The sequence goes on from QLSR01000248.1 coordinate 622,667, forward strand.
TCGGCCGCTTGATTGGCCTTTCCTGGTTTATGCTCGAACTGAAAATCAAATTCGGCTAGGCACTCTTATCATCGGGCTTGCTTGGACGACAACTTTGGTTGTGGGAAAAAGTGACAAATCGAGCTGTTGTCGGTCTTGACTACGAACTTGGAGCCTAACAGATATTGTCTCCAGGCTCGTAAACAGTGGGCTACGGCCAGCATCTCTTTCTCGGATGCTGCATATCTCCTTTCAGCATCGTTTAGTTTTCGGCTCTCATAAGCAATGGGGTGGTCGTCTTGAAGAAGAACGCCACCTAAGGCGAAGTCGGATGCATCCGTCTCAACTTCGAAAGGTTTTGTTACGTCTGCAATTCCGAGAACTGGTCCTTCCATCATGGCCTTCTTCAAGTTTTCGAAGGCAGCTTGACACTCTAGGGTTCTGTCCCACTGGTGATCTTTCTTCAACAACTCCGTCAATGGTCTTGCTTTCCTCGAGAATCCCTCCACGAACCGCCTATAGTAGTTGGCCAGTCCAAGGAAGGAGCGCAGTTCTGTTACGGAGGTTGGTACCTTCTAGTCTCGTATGGCATGGATTTTAGTCTCTTCCATGCCGATTCGGCCACGTGATCGAAAGGTTTTGTTACGTCTGCAATTTCGAGAACTGGTCCCTCCATCATGGCCTTCTTCAAGTTTTCGAAGGCAACTTGACACTCTAGGGTCCAGTCCCACTGGTGATCTTTCTTCAACAACTCCGTCAATGGTCTTACTTTCCTCGAGAATCTCTCCATGAACCGCCTATAGTAGTTGGCCAGTTCGAGGAAGGAGCGCAGTTCTGTCACGGAGGTTGGTACCTTCTAGTCTTGTATGGCATGGATTTTAGTCTCTTCCATGCCGATTCGGCCACGCTCAATCACGTGACCTAGGAAGTTAAATGCGCTCCTGAGCAAAGGAGCATTTCTCTCTTTTTCACATACAATTGATTCTGCTTCAACTTTTCGAAGACTAACTGAAGGTGGTGTCGATGTTCTTCCATTGTTGAGCTGTAGACCACGACGTTGTCCAGATATACCACAACGAATTTGTCGAGATACTCATGGAAAACCTAATTCATCAACATACAGAAGGTGGCCGGCGCATTTGTGAGGCCAAAGGGCATTACCAGAAATTCAAAGGCCCTGTACCTTGTGACACAGGTCGTCTTCGGTTCGTCTCCCTCGACAATCTGCACTTAATAGTACCCTGACCGTAGGTCAAGTTTCGAAAAGTATTTGGCACCATGGAGGCGGTCGAACAAGTCTGTGATAATGGATAACGGGTATTTGTTGCGAACCGTGAGTTTGTTTAGGGCCCGATAGTCGATGCACAGACGAAGACTTCCATCTTTCTTCTTCTGAAACAACACTTGGGCCCCGTACGGTGCTTTCGTGAGGCGAATGAACCCTGCGTTCAACAACTCATCTAACTGCTTCTGGAGTTCTGCTAACTCGGGCGCCATCCGATAGACGTTTTTTGCAGGTGGTTTGGCTCTTGACACCAACTCTATTTCGTGGTCAATCCCCCTTCTCGGAGGTAGGGATTTTGGCAGATTGTTCGGCATGACATCTCGATATTCTTCTAAGACAGCCTGAATGGTTTTCGAAACGGTCTTTCCTTCTTTTTCTCCTACCTCGACCGGGATGGCTATGAATGTGGGTTCGTCGTGAGTGAGCCCCTTCTTGAGCTGGAGGGGTGAGATCATCTTTATCCCATTTGGTTGTTTGATGTTGGTCTAAACAACCGTGGTTGAAGATCTCATAATTACCAAACACTTTGCCAGCGGCATCGGTATGACTTTGTGTTCGAGTAGGAATTCCATCCCCAAGACCACATCAAAATCGTCCATCTTGACGATCATGAAGTCGGCATGTCCGCTCCACTCCCCCATCTTGACCATGGCCCTCTTCATTACTCCAGTAATGGGTAGGGCTGCCGAGTTGACGGCTTTCATATTCCTGGCGTCTCTCTCCCATCTTAGGTTTAACCGACGGGCTTCTGTTTCAGTCATGAAGTTATGGGCCCCAGAGTCGACCATGGTACTCTTGGCCAATCTTTGGTTGACCCAGGCGTCTACATACATGAGCCCCCCTTCGACGGGCCCTTTGGTCTCTCCTATCTTTCTTTGGAGAGATGACAGGAATTTCAACGCCCCCATGTGCGGGGTGTCTCCCTCCTCTGTTGGTGGGGTCTCAGTGTCTGTCTGTCTGTTCGGTTTGGTCATTTGATTCGGTAGCCAGGGCGGCTTGGAAGGCGTTGAATGCAGTCCGCTTTGGACATTCGCTCGCTCTGTGTGGTCCTTTGCATATGAAGCATTGCAGGGGTCGGAACTGATTGTTCTGTTGATTGGGCTCTCGCTAACTATTCTCATTCCTTTGTTGAAGGGGCTGATAGGGTTTTCGGTCTCCGCCCCAGCCTTTGTCTCCTCCAACATTTCGGGGAGGACTTGCACGACTGTTCTTATTTCCTCGGTTAGAGGACGTCGATTGTCGTCTAGAATCTTGAAAGTCGTTGAGGTCAAACAGTCGTTCGGCAGCTGCATAGGCAGATGTGAGGTCCTGTACTCTCTGTGCATACAACTTCGCCTTGGCTCATGGTTTTAGGTCCTCGACAAAGCAGAACACTGTCTTTCTCGGACATGTCGCGTATGTCTAATATTAGGCCTACAAACTGTTTCATGTAGTCTTGGACAAGGTCTGCGTCCTTCAACTCTTGGATTTTTCGTCGGGCTATGATCTCAACATATTCGAGGAAGAACTGAGAACGCAAGTCTTGTTTTAGTCTCTCCCAAGTATCAATAGTACAACGACCCTCTTGTATGTCCATATAACGGGACCTCCACCACAGTTTGGCGTCGTCTGCCAGGTGCATTGTCGCCAAGGTAATTTTTGACTCTTCAATAGTCGTATTTGCGGCTCTGAAATATTGCTCCATGTCGAAAATGAAGTTTTCTAGAGCTTTTGTATCTCGAGCCCCACAGAAGGGCTTAGGTTCTGGTATTTTCACCCGGTTGAATTAGACCGCACCCCCAGCTGGGGTTTGGTTTCCCACCGCTCTCATGGTGAGATTCACTCTCGCACTGACGTCTGCAATCTCTATCTTGACGACGTCTAGTGTAGTCCGAAAGTCTTCTGACAACTCGGTAACCATCTGGATTATCGCCTTTTGAACATTGTCAAGCTCTTCGACCCGTTCCTCCATATGGGCCACTGAGCCAGACGAGCTATCTCTACGCTCGTAGTTACTTGGTCTTGTAGCTTGTGTCTCCAGGGTCTCAACCCTTAACATCAACTCTTTGACGGGCATCTCGTCTAAGCGGCCAACGACTGCATCAATCCCCTCAGCCTTCTCAGAGATTTCTTGTACTCGTGTTTTCAGGGAACGGATGGCATCGGGGACTTCTCTCAGGTAGATCATCTGCTCTTCTATTTCTACCAGTCGATCCACCTGGGACTTGCTTAGCTGTTTTGCGGTCGACATGGTTTGGCCTTCTCTCTTATGGGCCAACCTGGCTTTGATACCAACTGTCACAATTGCAACTTCGCGTCTCGCTAAACGATTGTGCGACATTTGTTCTAGCTCACGAACAAGTCAGCCTGATTAAATTCTGATCGTCTACGGCACACCGAGTGCCTCTCGTAACCTTCGTCCCATTTCGAGAGAAAATGGTTTTAGAAAACGAGTTTAGAGGAAAAGGTTTTCGCAAACGTTTGGAAGCATGTTTGAGAAATTAGAATATGTTGTAAGACTAGAAAGCAAAAAGGGACAACAACGGCTTTATAGCTCACACCTTCGGGTATGAGGATTTGATGGTTAGTCTCACCCCCATATAGTACATTCTAAACAATTGTGGAAATATCACTCTTGCACATGCAAGGTGGTGAGCGGTCACTTACAAAGAAAAGTACTAGGAAAGTAAACTAACTAGTAAAATAAAGTACATAACATGAAAGCAGGATAAGAAGGGGTCGAGACGGGCATGCCGCCACGGGCAACACGCCTTGGACAAGCATGACCGTGACACCCACCTTCTCTCTAGTTCATGTTTTATCTCTCATTTGTTCTATTTAAAAGGCATTTTTCTCATTGTTATTATTCGTGCTTTGGCATTGCGCCATGAGTAATCCATTTTGGATCTTGGCCTCCACTTTTCTCTTTGTATTTGTCCTTTGCAGTAAAGGTATTAGGGATTGCTGCATTCTTTTTAATAACTACTTTCATTGAGAGAAAAATAAAGAATACACGGGCTTCAAAAAACCAACTCACAAAAAGGGATTCCAACTATACAAAATGCTGCAATTTGTTTCAATCCAGCAAGATAGAGTCCTTATCAGGATGTGACATATTAGACAGGTTTAATTTGAACCTGGGGAGAGAAGGGCCCCTGGTGGGGGGGACAATGGGAAAATGGGTACGATCAAAACTCAATTTTTTTGGTATATAAAGGTAGCGAGTTCCTCGTGGAAACATGTTTGTAATTGGTAAATTTAAGCACTTTATTATAGATGAGTGGTGGAAGAAGCATAAAGGTACAGCACCAATATGCTTGTGTTCAATGGAAATTATGAACATAGGCAGAACCAAAGTGGTGAAATTTAAGGAGATACGAGATTGAGAAGCATCTAGAAGGTGGAGATAATGTGTATCTGATATTTTTTTTGGAATAGATAACATGCATCTGTTTTAAATGAAAACAAACTGTTAGAGGATAGAAATGCAAATAATTGAAAATATATTATTTTGTTTGATTACTAAAATCAATGTTCAAATGCCTCTTAAATAAAAAGGCTTGGAGAACATGTTCAAAATTGAGAAACAGTGATAACTAAGGAAGAGTGATTAGTGCCTCTAGCTACTGGCTAATTTTATTGACCTAGCTGTGTTTTTCTATTTTTCTAGGGCCTTTCACTATTTCAAATGCACATTGAGTTAAATAATAAATCTTGAGACCCTTCCTGAAAATAAACTTATATTGCTACATTTAGCTTAAGAATTATGTGCACCCTTCCAAAATTACATAGCTGTTTAATGTATTGTGAGACTTTCAAATCTCATGAGTTTGGGCTGCATAGTTGTTAAGTCAAACATTTCCTTGGAGGGATGATTATGTGGGTTGAAGAGGATTGTAATGGTTGGAGCGCTTTGTGATAAGTTCCACAGTGGAGGTTTATTAGATCCACGTTTTTTCAAGTTGCCATCTCAGAGACTTTTCTTCATACATCATTATTCACCTTTCTCTTCATACTCACATGATACTCAGCCAACCTTTTGGTGATTCTCATAGTTAATTGGAGCTACACCTTTCTGTCTTAGTCTTGCTTGTGCCCTCGGATTTAAGCTTGAAGAACTCAAGGATATAGTGGTACAACCTATTGAACAAATCATTCTAAGGTGAAACTTTTTTATAAAAAGAAATAGGTAATGATTACCTTTTTAAATAGGTAGTCATTATTGGTTGGTGGGTCAGGGGTTTTTTTTTCTTTTAATTTTATTTTTTTTAATTATGTTTTTGGTATATCGACCAAACAACCGTTTTTCTATAAGAAAAAAATTGATTCTGACCTATTGAAAATAACTTGTTCATATAAACAACATATTGAAAATAACTCGTTGACCAATGTCGGTTTGGTTGGTTTTTGGTCCAATACCCCTACTCCCGAACCCCAAAGATCCTATAATATCTCTCGCTCCAAAGGCCCCACAAAATAGAGCACTCACTTGCTTGCCACAAACAAAGCCGCCCTTCTCCCACAACGGCAAATGGAGATGGAGATCCATAGTCGTCTCTTTGCAATCTTGAAATCTATTGAACAATATCCGAACATTTTCAATAAGTGAATCTAAACAACTCTGGCAAAATCGTACCCCCAAAGAAGATGATCCAACTCTGGGAAAAGTCGCCCTTTAGGAAGAATACAATAGAAGGAATACCCGATCACCATAGACCCCGAGCCAAGATACAACCCAAGGTATTAACTCTTCCATTCAAAACCTGCCAAACAAAGAACTTGACCTTCTTGGGAATCTTAATTTTCTACAAAGAGGCAAAGTGGAAACGCTTGATGGGAGGTGCTGACTAATCATGAAAATCTGCTGAAATATCTTTTCACGAGTGTCTAGAAGCGCCCTTAACCACACCGATGGTTCATTCAAAAGGTTGAGGACCATCTTGCAAGCAACAACCTTGTGCCATTAGGTGGCAGAATCATAATGGAATCACTAAAGTCATTTAGCCACAAGGGCTTGATTCCTTCCCCTAATATTTCCCACGCCTAACCTACCTAGGTCCAGAGGCCTAGACACCACCTCCCACCTCACAAGATGAGAACTCCCCTCCTCAACACCTCCCAGAGGATGTCCCTCAATTTTCCCCATGCTTTATTGTGGTTGTAGTTATATGTTTGCATGAACATCTGAGATTGTACTCAAAGTATGCCTCGTCATTTCCATTCCTTTTCTAGATTGAATTCTTCTGATTTACAAAGTACCTCCAGGCTCCATATCACTCAAGAAACTCTCCTTGCATCTTGGTTTCCATTGCCCACAGAAGAGTTCTGTTTTTTTACCTCACTCGCATAATGAATTCATTCAAGAATTCTACATTTCAATATCTCTTGAAATGCTCACATAGATTCTTCCTCAATCTACTTTGCTCAATTCCAACTTCTTTCAATTTACATAAGTTGCATTTTGATTTGAAAAGAATGGCTATCTTGTTAGATTGCAATGCCACAGCATTCTTGGCTCTGACAACCATTCATGCGAAATAAAAGCGAACTCGAGAAGCTGAGTGGAGAACAAGAATTGAAATGTTTTACTTGGTATGCAAATATAACAATAAACAGATGCCTCTTGAATGCACATGGATAACACAGTGAGAACTTAAACTATGAACAATTGGAGAAAGTGGCCAGTGCCTTTAAGTAGTAGCTAATGTATGTAGAACTATCAAGTTGGCTCTAGTTGTAAGAGCATTCCTATGTTTTTGAGTGATTAAAATTCTTGAAGGCGTTCCTCTCCTCATGGTAGCTAGTAGTGAAATTCACTTGCCACTTCTCCACTAGTTCTTATTTTTCAGCTTCAATTATGTTTCTATGTATTCTTTAGTAGGGTTTGTTTACCTTTGCATTGCAGCATGCACTTTATTAACTGTTCAGGGATGGAAGTATAGTTGGCCCATAATTTTATCAACTTTCCAGTTAAATTTTTCACTTGGTATTTGGGAAACTCCAACCTCATTGTGAATGTACACCATATTTTGGAGGCAAATTTGTTGGTTTTTTAAAGCAGCAGCTCCTTATGAAGAGTGCAATTTGAAGTTCGGTTGTAGGCTGCATGTGCAGTTATGCATCATATTTAGCCCGTGCTTCAATTTCAATGACCAAATATCAAGAGATTAACATTTGAGTAGTCTGGAGATATGCATCACCCATTTGGATTTTTGTTAGAGTGTTGATATTGTAATATTCGAGTTTAGGAGTACATGAATAAACCAAGATCAGATCTGGCAAAATCACATCCGAATAAGAGGGATTCTGTAGATATGAAGAGGGATTCTGAGGATATGAAAATATGGTTAAGAAAGGCTTAAAAGAATTGAAAGTTGCTACCTATACCAACAAGGAGCACTTGCCCTTTCGATGGCTCATTCATAGCAACTTCAAAGTTGTGTGCTTGGTTTGGAGCAATCTTATGTTAGGTGGTCTCCTAGAGATTCTCTTAGGGAGCACGTGAGCAAGGATAAAGCATGCTGAAATGACTCGCGTTGGTTTGTGGGTATAGTTTTCACTTTTTGAAGTAGTTTGAGATAAGCAAGGATGATGCAACTAGGTCGTAGGAGAATATTGGGGCCATTTGGTACCGAATTTGGATTCCAAATCCTAATCCTAATCCAAATCTTAGGTCTGGGCCGTTACAAATATAATACTAACATTTAGAGTGTGACGACTGAAATGATTTCTTTCTTAATTGTGAAATGGTACAAAAATGATCTCATTGTCTGTGGCTAGAGGCTCGATGTGATTTTATGCCATTGATCTATGAACTAGAAAGATAAACATATACTGACATTAGGGTTTGCTATTCTCCCATCTATTTTGTGTGGCTTAATTCGTATGAACCGTTTATTTTTATTATAAGATTTCCCTTAGTTGGGGTGCATGAAGTTAATTCTAACATTTCAAGTTTGAAAACGCATCTGCAGGTTACAAATTTTACTGGAACTTAAGAGACTGTTGCAGTTGCATAAGGCATGGCCAAGCATCATCCCGATTTGATTATGTGCCGAAAGCAGCCAGGAATTGCCATTGGCCGACTTTGTGAGAAGTGCGATGGGAAGTGTGTGATCTGTGATTCTTATGTCCGTCCCTGTACACTTGTTCGTGTTTGTGATGAATGCAATTACGGGTCTTTCCAAGGTCGCTGTGTGATCTGTGGAGGAGTAGGAATTTCAGATGCCTACTACTGCAAAGAGTGTACACAGCAGGAGAAAGATAGAGATGGATGTCCAAAGATTGTTAACTTAGGCAGTGCAAAAACAGATTTGTTCTATGAACGTAAGAAATATGGGTTCAAGAAACGATGAAGCAAAAACATATATCTATCTTCCCAGGATGGATCTTACTGTAATATGATGAATTTCTGATTTCTAATCTCAAACTCTTTTAGACATGTATGTATATGCTGATGAGTCAGAATGAGAACAGTTCTTGGGGCCAAGGCAATTCATGAGAATTGAAAACTTTATTGATTGTGTTGCGTTTTTTAGCACAACTATGGCAGGGGCAAAGTTTTAACCATCCACTTTTGAGATGGTAATTGGTGTTTTTTTCATTGAACTATACTTGGATTGACAATTATGTTGTGTTGATATTGATTGATAGGTATTTGGCTCAGCCAAGCTAATGGAGGGGATCCATCTAAATTGAGGTTTGAAGTCAATAGTCTCTCATTCGCTACTTGAACTAATGAATGATGATGCAAGGAGAGGAGGCCCCTCCACCCTTAAAAAGAGGGCAAAGGAGTAACATGCCCAAAGTCAACCAAAAAACAGTTGATTTGTTAGTTGCTTTTTATGGCTATTGGTAGTGGAAATTCTTTAAATGTTTCTGTGCTCCATGTTCTTCTCCCTGTCATCAATTCATTTCTCTTTAGACTCAAAGAGAGGGCATTGGTTCTTTCCATCAATGGTAATGGCAGGCTTTCAGGATGTCATAACCCAACAACCACTTTTGAGATTGTGAGACAGGTCTCACCATGATTTTTAAATTTGTAACTTGTGAGTATTCTATTAAACCAATATTCTATTATGCAGAATGACTTTTAAGTGTGGAATTGCTTTTTGGTTTCAATTTTGTTCTTGATGTTTCAAAAGTTCTGATCTTGACCTAATTTTTTTTTAAAATTTTTTTTTTTATTTTGCTACCATCAAGATTTTAGTTAGTAATTATTATTATAATTGAAACTTAGGCCTGGTTGGGTAGCCATTTGATATTTTGTTTTTGTTCTTGAAAATTAAGCTTATAGACACTATTTTCACCTCCAAATTTCTTCCTTTGTTATCTACTTTTACCAATGGTTTAAAAAATGAAGCTAAATTTTGGAAATTAAAAAACGTAGCTTTTAAAAATTTGATTTTGTTTTTGGAATTTGGCTAAAAATTCAATCATTATACTTGAGAAAGATGCAATGGGGGAGGAAATAGGCTTAATTTTCAAAAACCATAAACCAAAAACAAAATGATTACTAAATGTGGTCTTAGATTTTGGATTGGATAAATCATGTTCTTTACTCTAAAAAAGTCTCTCAATTTTTAAGCTCTTCTCATTGTGGAGTGGTTATGAAATGGAATTTTATATTATCTAATATGGTATAAGAGTTTACAAAATCCAAATGAACATTCGTTAAAAAAATAAAAGGTGGTATTTGATTAAAAAATTGGTAGGCACCATGTTAGACCTTTAAAACCTTGTAACACACCATGTTGAAGAGACACATTAAATGGTTTAGTTCTTCTCAACTACATTTCTTTTTTCCAATCTAGTTTATTTGTGTTATTCGTCAACAAAATTGAAACTGAAATGTTGTGTCGTAGAACCCTACTGTCTTAAAAGAAAATTAAGTACGAATTTAGTGTAAATTTATAAGCAAATTGCTCTCCAAGGTTAACACAACACTCATCTTGGACGTGCACTTGTTAGATACATGTAGGAATTAAGAGATGCTCAGAATTAAGGAAGAAGATGAAAATTCGTGTATGGATATGAACAGAAACTCTATTATTTTTGAAAAAGAGAAAGAGGAAGAGTTTCACATTTCAAAAACAGATGAAAATTAATTTTTTATATATGAAAATAATAAAACGTTTTTTAAGATTGGAAATTGATACAACAATTTCAGATCCAAATTAAAATACAACATTCAAAAAATTTGGAAGGAACAAAAACAAAAGTATTTCTTATTTTTTTTCCCGCACAACCACAATTACCTAAACCCACAGTTCAAACTGTTGGTGATGTGCATGTGGAGTGAGAAATTTAATTATCACTCTGTACACATTTGTAAGTACCTTAAAAGATCTCTTATATGTATACCTACTTTTCAACTCACAATCTTCCAATGTGAAACAAATAGAGTCTCTCTAGTATAAAGACTTGCTATGAGCTATAGTCCCAAATAGTTGTGAGTCATGGCCAACAAATTCAAATTGTGTCCATTATTTGAATTGAAGTGCAAAGTGGAATAAAACCAAGTTTGAAAAGAAAAATTTGAAACTTAAGCAGTACATTAAATATGATTTGTTTTGATATATTTTCATTAATCAAAGTCAACTAAAGAGAAGTTGCAAGAGCCAAGAGAGCTCAATCATGGCATGGCTTCAAAGTTGAAACTTGTTTTTCTAGTCTCAAAATTTTATATACCAAAGAAAATTTCTAGTACTATCATAGTATCAAAAAGTTTTTTGACGACCTTAATTCATTGCTTATCATAAAAAAAAAGTGCATAAAAATGACATAGAATCTAAACATAAAACAATATATGATTTAATAGTGTGTCAAATAGTAAATAGAGTGAATATGTATGGTTGTACTAACAAACTTTGTGGGTGTATTGTGGTTGTACTGTTTTGAACCCTCATCTCTAAAACCTCTGTTTGTCACTGCCAAAATCCAAAAATAGATTTCTATTTATCTTTCTTTTGACTTTGGAACAGAGCTCTGAATTTAATAACTTTAAACAACAAAACCATAATTGGTGGAATTTACTTTGAGCCCATTTTCCCATCTTTTTAATTTCTAAGTCAATCCCATACAGTGCACTGGTGAGAGGAAAAAAGAAAAAGAAAAAAAAAAAAAAAAACCAAGTGAGTACTTAGATTGGTATCATCAATTTAAGCTTTTAAATTTTGCGATAATTAAACATAGAATAAAAACAAGACTCGTTTCAAATAAATTACAGTAGTTGCATATCTCTATAGTGATATGATATTGTCTACTTTGCCCACAAACTTTCACGACTCTGTTTTTTGTTTCATTCGAAAGGCTTCGTACTATTGGAGATAATTGTCCTTGCTTATCTAGCGAATGTGGGACTTTAATCGCATTCTCAACAATTTCCCCTCAAATAAAGGACCATTGAGTCTCTATGTGTCTAACGCTTACCCAAGTCAACTCCTCTTCTCTAGTGCATACCGACAATCCGATAGAGTTTAACAATGAATCTTCACCATGACTATATCTTTCAAAGTTCTCATTACTTATTTGTTTGGCAACTAAGGATTCTACCTACTTGACTAAATCAGGGGCACGACTTAGATACCATTTATTAATTGTTAGTAATATCAACCTCCACATATCACCATGATGGTATGATATTGTCCACTTTGGACAAAAGTTCTTGTGGCTTTGCTTATGATTTCACCCAAAAGGCCGCCTTATACTATTGGAGATAGTACTCCTCACTTATATACTCACAGTCTTCCCTTTCTCTTATCTAACTAATGTGAAACTTTGGTCATATTCCCAACATTTAAATTTAGTTATTGGCGCGATATTAAGTTTTTTTTTTTTTTTTGTTGATATGTTAATATTTCCACATATTCATCAGCTTGACATCGACATAAGGGGTGGATCAACATTATTATTTTATCATTAAAAAGTCGATTAAGCTCAAGAAAAAAAAACTACAAAATGTCACAATCGTGAATATATATAATATAAATAATAAGCATTATAACACATTGATAATGAGTAAACTAACCTTCGAAAAAAAATGTAAGAGGTTTATATTTATTAATTAAAAAAAAAATTAAAGATTTTTTTAATTATCTATCAAAATTAACATTGAATATTTCGATTGACATTTATATAAAATTGTGTCATCGACGTTCTAAACATGGTTGTAATTTCAATACGAGCATAAATCTATGAGGGTGGTGCATATTTCAAGTTTAACCATTGACTTTATCACATGATTCTATTAATTTCTAACTGACAACCACATTTACTTCTACAAATGCCTAACATCATAAAGACTCTAGATGAAGAGTCTTAAATCATTATATTAATTCTATACATGATTTTGGCTTAGATGATTGAATTATTGTTATCAAGCATATGATAAGCACATTCACCTTAATTCATCAATCATAATATATAGCAAATCCAAACCCCATTAAACAATATCTTCTTCCTATGTAACTAAAATTATGCATTTTCAATCTATATAAAAGTTAATGTCCCTTTTCGTAATCATTTTGTTTTTTATTTTTAAAAATTAAGCCCATAGATACTACTTCTACCACCAAATTTTAGAAATGACCACTAAGAAGAGTTAACAAAAAGAAAAGTGGCTAAAATGAGCATAACTCAACTGGCATCATGCTTATACTATAATCTTGAGGTTTGTAATTCGATTCCCTCACCCCACGTATTTAATCTAATACTTTTACAACAAAAGAAAAAGGAGAATTTATAATTTAGGTCCAATCCTATCATTGTTGTTGACACACATGCATAATATGGTTTATAATATAATTGGTGTGCCATCTAATGTGTAAAACTTGAATTTAGTAATTAATAATGGTTGAAAATAATTTGGCAACAATATCTTTTAAATTAACTAATGAATGGTAACAAACAATGAGGATCTTAGTACACTTTTTCGATTTTTAGAACTAATTAGCTATCGAGTCAATTTCATTATTATATCCTTCATTTTAATGAAAACACTATCCTACGATTGAAAATGATTTCAAAATTAACTGCTAAATGAAACTCTAGAATATGTGAAGGCATAATTAGACTCTCACAGAGTATTTTGTATAATTTCGATATAATTTTAAGTATTACAAAACTAAACTTAGTAGTTGGGGGACGAGAGTTGTGGACGCCACTCCTTATTTGGTTCAAGGGTTTATAGATCTCACAACTATTTTTTGCTTTATCAATTCTTTATGTTGTGGACTTTTTAAGAGTTCATAACTCTCTAGACTTTATAACTGGTTGACTTCACAATTAAATTTCACACTCTACTTCTTACCTTCCTATCTTTTCTATGAGTTAGAACAGCCCAGGTCAGAAACTTTATTCAACACAGTAGCATGCAACCAACTAAAACTAGTGAATCTAAAGGGGAAGAAAAGGAAAACCCATTATTCTTCTAATTCAAAGTCTATAAATATGGATCCATTGGGTTCGGCTTCTCCATTCGTTACTTTTCACTTTTGTGTTGAAATCAGAAGGTGAAGAGAGGTAGAGACATATATATTAATGGCTTCTCCTTCTCGACTTTCCCTTTACTTCTCTTTCCTCTTTCTCCTCCTTGTGGCTACCGCCATGGTAGCCTCTGCCACTCGCTATGCACCCGCAAATCCAATTGCAAGCAAAGAGAGTAAGAACGAAACTCTTTCTTCTTCTTCACCTTATTCATTTCTTTTCGTCAAATATGTCGTAACTGCTCTACTTAAATTTGTACGTTTTAACAGTTTAGCATTGTATAAGGGAGATCGATATCGGTCTCTTCAAGTCATATTTTTCTTATTTTATATAAAAATAGTCTAACTTGTCACAATTTTGTAGCAAGTTTCAAGCTGATCGAAGGAGAGAGTGCTGAGATAATATGCATACAAATGATCAAATATGCCTAACCTCTCAACTCTCAGCTTAAGTTTTGGTTGTTTTATCAACACTTTTAGGGAAAATTTTGGTCCTTGGTCTTCTTTGGGTTTCATTTCATCTTCCTCCATTTATTTTCAAATGTCTAATATTAGTCTTTATAATACTTTCGGTAAATTTTAAATTTAATCCTTCAAAAATTATATTTATCGAAATTGTTACCTAATGATAATAATTTTTATACAATAAATAATTCCATACGTTCATGTGTTTCCAAAATTTATAAAGGAAATCTTATTGAGATTAAATTTTTGTTTGAAAAAATCAACAAAAAAATTTAAAAATAGCGTGGAGAAAAAAATTTAAAAATACACAGACGAAAATAAAATGAAATTCAAAGTACAAACCAAAATAGTATTACTAAGTCTAATTTTAAACTGTTATCAACATAGAAGTTTTTGATAATCAAGTCTTAGGCCTTATGTTTAATTTTCAAGCTTTGTAAATGATTAAATTTATTTGGTGGGTTTATTGGTAGTTTAATAGCTAATTAGTTTTGTGATTACAAATGTTTGTAGATAATGAAGGGATGATTGGCTTACAAGACTACGGTGATGCACGTGCCAATCATAGACATGATCCTCACCATCCTCTAACCGTCAAGGGTAAGCCTAACCATACATTAATAATCCATACTAACATTCCTAATTAACCAAATCTAACACTTGGCTAATTAAGGGCCAAATTAGTAATTTTTCTTACATCTCCTCCCGAGTCTATGTGCCCCAAAATAAAGAACTTTCAATACTAGAAGAAAAACATCTCTACCTAACAAAATTAAGTGAATGTCTAAAATGGTAGCCATTTTATTTATACCTTTCCACGCATAAGTGAAGAATAGAAAAGATTCTTCAAGGTTCTCAAGTTCCAAGAGTGGATGATAAATATTGTCAAAATCCAATACTGTGGACCATAGCAACTCTATATAAATATAAATTATTATTCGAGAGTTGAAACTAATTTATACATGGTTGAACGTGTGAGGAATCTTTTTTAATAGCTTGAACACAAGTATTTTTCTATATTATTATTACTTAGATTAGTGACCTTATCTATTTAAATATATGACCCTTCATTTTAATTTTTGTTTGATGACTAAGTTTGACTTTATATATGTTCATTATAGAAAAACCTTAAGTGAAATTGTAGTAAAAGTGAAAATCACTCTTTCTCGTGTTGTCCTCAAGTTTCTTTTTGGAAGACCTATGTGTTTGTAGCTTGTTTCAGATACAATGAAGCATAATTATTATTTTTGTAGATATTATATAGCAATATATACATTTAGTTGTACTCGAAATAATATATACAAACATACTAATTATGCTTAGTTGTACTCGAAATAAGCTATGAGTTTAGTTTAGTGGTAATGGACATAGACTCTTCATTTGAGGCTGAAAGTTTGATCTCCTATTCTTGTAAATATCATAGAAAAAAATACTATATATTATGCTTTTATAGGAAATACCAACTACTCAATAAACTTTGTTGTTGTCATTAATATTTACTGATTTTTGTAGGGAATAACAAGGAGTTGGGTGGTTAATGAGAAGAGAATGGCAAGGAATTAAGGGCATTATGGTCAAGTGGTGGAAGCAACTATTTATGTGTTGAGATAATTAGTACAAGAATAAAAATTTTCACACACTATGATATTTTTGCATCCCTTTGTTTTGAGTATCAAATTAAAATGGTATTGTTACTATTACTATTAAGTTAATTTTCTATTATTCTCATAATTGCTGCTCTGTCTCTCTTAATTTTCTATTATTCTCATAATTGCTGCTCTGTCTCTCTCCAATATGAGTGATGAAGTTCAAATTACCCATTCTAAAACCCAACAAATAGCTTATTTTAGTCATATCTTTCAAGGAGATATATACTTTCTACACTCTGTAATAATTTATATTAATAGACCCAAATGTTAAAGAAAAAAAGTTGTTCTTGATCAAGGTTGATTGACATGCTTAAAAATTCATGTTTTCAAATTACACCAACGTTCAAAATTGTATTTTAATTTTGAGCTTGGGAACATTTTGAACCAATTTTTTGGGTATATATATATATATACACATGATACATCTTTTGTACACTATATATTTCATAAATGTTTCAGATTTTGAATTATTTCGTTAAAGAATTTTAATTTTAATTTTGGACCAATTGAACCTTTTTATCATTATTTTAAGAATTTTGAAATATTTAATTATTTTTTTATTAACATATTAATTTCAGTTGATATTTATTTAATGCACGGTATTTCAAATTAATATTTTTTTCATTTTGTGAGATTTCAATTATTTCCTTCCATATTACTAGTTGAAAAGTCAATCATCTCTTTTTTGATAATGATATAAAATGTAAATGTAAATTGTATTTCCCAAGTAGTTTTATTTATTTATTTTTTTTATGTTTACAAATATATTGAAAAATGTAATATACATCGCATATATTTTGTTCAATACATAAGATGATATATTGTACAAATACATATCGAATACATTGTACTGCATGATATATATCAAATATACATTGTTTTCTCTCTCGAAACTTCTTGTCGATTATTGCTTTCGTTTGTAAGGGGAACAATTTTTGAATTTTTGGAGAACTTTCCTAACTTGTGTAGGTTTTGAAAAGAAGACCATTTTGAGAAGTTTATAACCATGCGAAACTTCTTGTTACATGCATCTTTTGGTATTAATATTACTATATATATATATATTTAAAAAAATTCAATGATAAGAAAGACGGGAATAATAAATTGAGCCAAATTTTTATGATAATAGTTCATGAGACTATTCATGTAATTTGATTGTACGCACCACACATATGTATAACAACACTTATTTGAAAATTCAAAAAAAAAAAAAAGAGAGAAAAAAAAAAAAAAAGAGAGAAAAAAAAAAAAAAAGAGAGAAAAAAAAAAAAAAAGAGAGAAAAAAAAAAAAAAAGAGAGAAAAAAAAAAAAAAAGAGAGAAAAAAAAAAAAAAAGAGAGAAAAAAAAAAAAAAAGAGAGAAAAAAAAAAAAAAAGAGAGAAAAAAAAAAAAAAAGAGAGAAAAAAAAAAAAAAAGAAAAAAAAAAAAAAATAAAACAACACTTATTTGAAAATTCAAAAAAAAAAAAAAGAAAAGAAAAGAAAAAAAACATATATGTCAATTATATGATTATTGAGGTATTTTAAGATGGACCCATTTGTGGTAATACTTGAACAATCTCTTATAATTGGCAAAAAGTAGTAGTAGCCGTTTTAACAAAGAGAGAATAAATTAAAGTATGTATAAATTAGGATATTAGGTTTGCAAGTTTTCAGATACAGCGATGTTGTATCCCTTTCTTGACTTACCAACTTCATAACTTTCCATCTATTTTCGCTCTAACCATTCCTTCAATTTGACAGTTTCAACAGAATAAAACCTTTCATATATAGTTTCTTTCATTTCTCTCTATGTAAATATATGGACTTCTTTCACTTCACATCCCATTACCAATCTTTCAAACAAAGGCAAAGAAACAATAACATGGATTATTTCAAACCTTGCCTTACTCTCTTCCTCTTGCTATCGTTTGTCCTCGTTACCTCAGCTCAGCTCATGCCCCGTTCAGGTATGCAAACCCCTACTGGTTGTCAAAAAGTCTAGATTTGTGTAGGTCGTATTTTGAATACTGTATAAAAAACTAAAATCTAATATCATGTTAGAAAAACAAAACACGCCGGTTGTGTTAAATGACTATGCTGATCTAGGAGCTAATCCAAGACATGATCCAAACCAGCCACCAATGATGATAAATGATTATGCTGATTCGAGAGCTAATCCAAGACATGATCCAAACCAACCTCCAATGATGATAAATGACTATGCTAATCCAAGTGCTAATCCAAGACATGATCCAAACCAACCACCAATGATGATAAATGACTATGCTGATCCAGGAGCTAATCCAAGACATAATCCAAATCAGCCGCCCCCACCTCTGCCACGACGATTTGAGGTTAGAGTTGCCAATGGAGACGTTAGCACAAATCCCTAAAAAATCTAATTGCTACATGAGGAAGACAAACAAAAGAGGTAAACAAAGAATTAATGATACAAATACATGAACAATAATAGTACTATACAAATATTATATTACCAATGTAAATAATTTGATTTGTGTGTTGAGAGTGGAACAATATGTATTATGAATGTAATGAATGAACAAACATAGTATATGGTAATGAACAAGAATGGAATTTTTGTTCTCCCTCTAATTTGGTAACCGGTATATGTTAATGAGAGAAAGAGAATTTAAATCAAAACTTTGTGATAAGACATTTGGTATAACTTTTTTTTTCTAATCCTTTTTGAAAATGAAAAGGCATTTGATATACTTTTACTTTTTTTTTCTTTTTTTTTTTAATATTTTTTGAAAATGAGAATGTGTGTGGGCTTGGTTTCATTTATCTTTTGCCACACATTTGTAGCCTTTGATTTGTAGATGTTGCTTATCTCAAATATCTCTTTCCTTTTAGAGTGATTCTTTTTAGTATTTATCTATTCCATTTTCTTCAAAAAATAATAATAATAATAATGCATTAGATAAAATAATCGTTTCTCCATCTTTTCGAGGTAGGATTTTCAATAAAATTAAATCATTTTTATTTATTATCATGATCGATTCACTCTTAAAAAATCAAAATGAATCGCATCTATCACTCGATTAATTGAATTTTGTAGGGTGTAAATTTGTGAAATTAGATATATATATATATATATATATATTTTAATCTCATATTATAATCGGTTAGGATTTTGAAAGACATTAGTATTTTTATCTTAAACAGTTCTTATTAAAAGTGTTTAAACAAAAATAAATTTTTGAAAAACATTTATTTATTAAGTTATTCAAATGGGCCTTTTATCATAATTACAAATCTCAAATCTATGGTGGTATTTTAATAGATAAAGGGCACTATTTAAAATTTTAATTTTATGTATATATTGATAAAATATCAATATCGATAAATATTATAAATTAAAAAACTCATAAAATTTTTATAAGTTAATGATTAAGTTGTTTTTACTTCCAAAATAAAGTATCGATGTATGAACTCACAAAATGATTCTTGTTGAGGGATGGGTTCGTATGCCTCCAAATTTGTGGTACGTACTAAACAAGAACATGCCAAATATTTGGGTGTGTTTGGTATTAATATTTATTCATGAAAAGGAAAATTAAAGTCCAGTCAGGAGGATGAATGGATCAAATATGAGAGAAAGAGGTATAAATAGTATGGAGATGGGCTGCCAAATTATAGGTCTCACTAGTAATAGTAATCGTAATAGTAATAGACAGACTACTCTAGAATTTTAACAATATAATTGAATAAACTTCCCCAAGAACACAACTCCTGTCGGGGAAAAACCAAAGTTGAGAGAATGCATCTTCTTCACTAAGCCATTATGGTTTTTGAATCCTCTAATTTGGAGTTCACATGAAAAGCTTATTGACACAGTAAGAATTAACTTGTCTTCAATTTTATGTCATGTCTTCGCTTTGAGTTCTTCGAGCTTAATAGAAACTATTGAGGATAATTGTGGTATTATATTTCTCTTTTGACTATTCGATATTTTCGAATTTTTATGGGTTCGACGACATAGACTTCTATTATAACATAGAGAAATGTGGGAAACTTTAAAAATAAGTAACAATATGTCACTATTATAAACATAATATAAATAATAAACACGTGAGCTTGTTTAAAAATCATAAAATGCAATTTAAATATATTTTTTTGATTTTTTGTTTTTATAATTTTTTTAGAAATATTCATTAATATTAACCTTTTATCAATATTTCTATTGACATTTTCCATAAAATTAAGATCTTGATATTTCTATTGACATCAACATTTTAAACCTAGAGTGTAAATGCAGGTAAAGAAAATGTTGGTGTAAAATTTTATTGGAGGGTTGTGAATTGATCCGATGGTTGTAGCAATGATTTTCTAAAACCGCAAATATAGCCAAAAAAAAAAAAAAAATTCTAATTCCTCAAACGAAGCGTAATGAAGAGTGTAAATTGATGCTTTTGCAAAAGTTTAAGATTTAAATTATACAATTATCAGTTTATAATTTAAATTGATATGACATCTAAAGTTTAGAGATATGTATTAATACTTTCCTTAAAAATTTTAAGGCCGAGATATATAAATTTAATACATGAGCTTTTGAGGGTTATGTCAACTATTTGGTTACGTAGCTTTTAAAATTACGAAGTTAGTCACTATAAACTATTGATATTTTTTTAAAAATTATTGAATGTTTATGGTTCCTTTATACATATATAAATTCAAACTTATTTATAATAAATATATTAATTTTTAAAAATTTTAAATTGATTAATTTATAAAAATTTTCCTACAAAATTAAAATTTTAGAGATATATTAAACATTTTTGAAAGTCCATGAAACAAATGTATACAATCCTCAAAGTTTATAGACTTATAAATTTCGAATTCAATTTTTTTTTTTCATTCAACATGTAAAGGTGAAAATTCAAATCATTAACTTTTGCAACAAAAATACAATGCCCAAACTAGTTGAGCTATAAAATATTAATATATATTTTGTAAAACTCTTTTTTTTTTCCTTAACAATTATAGGCTGAAGAATCAAAACAACAAATGAGTATGAAAATTTGAACCCTCAAAAGAAGATGTACGTGTCAATTATATAATCGTTGACTTATGCTCAAGCTGATTCAAATGATAATTATTGATGCATTTCTTGTTCACAAGCTATGCTTAGATGGACTCATTTGTGGTAATACTTGAACAACCTCTTATAATTGAAAAAAAAAATAATAAAAAAAATAATAAAAAAAAAAAGCTGTTTTCAACAAGAGGGAATCAATGAAAGTATATATAAATTAAGATATTTGTTTTGTAAGTTATCACGTACAACGATGTTTTGTCCTTTTTTTGACTTACAAATTTCATAACTTTCCATCCATTTCCACTTAACCTTTCATTCAATTTGCCAGTTTCAACTAAAACCTCCCTATAGTTTCTTCATTTCTCTCTATCTAAATATATAGATTTATCTTCACTTCACATCCCCCATTACCAATCTTTCAAACAAAGCCAAAGGAACAACAACATGGATTATTTCAAAGCTCGCTTCGCTCTCTTCTTTTTTCTCTCGTTTGTCCTCGTTGTTTCAGCTTGGATCATGCCCCATTCAGGTACATAAACCACCACCTTTTGTGTAGCTTGTGTTTTGAATAGGATAGAAAAATAAAATCTAATATCATGTCAGATAAGCAAGTCAAGACGATTGCGATAAATGACTATACTGATCCGGGAGCTAATCCAAGACATGATCCAAACCAGCAGCCACCACCACCACCATCACGGTCCAAAATTAATGATATCGATGGCCATGTTAGCACAAATCCCTGACAGAATCTGCTTGCCAGAGAAGGAGGGCTGTTGGCAAACAACATCAGCAAGGAAGCTTAAACAAAGAATTAATGATGTGCATGGAACCAATAATAGCACAATAAATATTATATTATTGATGTAAATAATTCCATTTGTGTGGTGAGAATGGAATAATATATGTTATCAAATTGATGTAATGAATGCTGAAAATAGTATGGTAATGAACAAAAATATCCTTGGAATTTTTGCTCAACTTAACCTCTAATTTGGCAACACATATATATATTGTTAATTAGAGAAGAGAATTTAGATCAAAACTTTGTGATAAGACATTTGGTACACTGTCTTTAAATCTTTTTTGAAAATGAAAAGGCATTTGATATACTTTTCACTTTTTTCTTTCTTTTCTTTTTTAATCCTTTTTGAAAATGAAAATGTGTGGGCTTGGTTTCATTTCTCTTTTGCCACATTTGTAGCCTTTTATTTGTAGATATGCTTCCATATCTCAAATATCTCTTTCCAGTACAGTCATTTTTAAGTACTTATCTATTAAATAAATTATAGAGTTTTAATAATATAATTGCTGTATCTTATAAAGATTATAAGGTTTTTTCATTTTTTGATGTAAGATTCTCAACATGATTAAATTATTTTTATTTATTATCATTATTAATTCACTTAAAAAAAATAATAATAAAAATGGGCCATATACTTAATTTAGTGAATTAAGTTTCGTATAGTCTGAAACTGTGAAGTTGACTTTACCTGAATATGTTTATCTCATATTATAATTTGTCAATAGGTAAAATAGAGAAAAACACATATAAAAATCATATTTATCAAAAATCCATCTCTTCAGCTATACATTTTACTTTCCCGAATAATTAATAATAAACAATAAATTTGATATTGGGTGAAATTCTCATAATTACAAACCTAGAGATGGCATTCAATAGATAAATGCCAAATAAATTGATTAGAAGTACTATTTTATGTGTTATAGTATTATTCATAATCCAATGATGAAAGAAAATTAGAGTACTATCGTGGTAGTGCAGAAAATTCTACACTATTCTTTATCATTTGTCACGTTGTCAACATATAGCAACATTTAATCTGGATAATAAATAATATATCACTACCAAAGTAAAATTAGTTATGTGGTAATGGACATGCATTCTCTCTGTTGAAGTCAAAAGTTTGATCCTCTATCCCTAAATTGTAACATATATATTGAACAAACATGTCAAATAAAACAACCAACCATGAACATTAAAACGAGCATCAAGAATTAAAATTTCGATATATGGGTATCGTAGTTTCAATTTTAACAATATATCAATAAAATATTGATATCGATAAACATTTCTATAAATAAAAAAAAAAGGTTATAAAAATTATTTAAACTACTAATTAAGTTGTTTTTATTTCCAAAATAAATTATCAATCTTGTTATATATATATATATATTAATTGATTAATCCTCAATATTAGGAGATATTAATCCTCAATATTGATGTTTAATTTTCGATTTCCAAATATATTGACGTTTTCACAGATATTTTAAGGTGAGCATTAGTTCAACAATAATTGGCATGTACTCTTGTTTTTTTTTTTTTTTTAAAATAAAAAAAATATAAAAATTTATTTATATATGTCTTTTTTTATTATATAAAAAATTTTTTTTAATTTTTATAATAAGAAGTTTTTTTTTTTTTTTTTTAAGCCAAGATTCTCATACCTCCACATTTATTGTACATACTAAAAGGAACATGAAAAATAGTATAGGTTCCTATTGAAGCCGAAATGTAAACATGGAAAAATGTATTTGACTTTCATTTGACAACGACGATAAATTTGTTATTCAAATAAAGATGTGACTTGCAAAACAAGAAGAATTTGAGTACCGGTGTAGTACTCCCATTCACCAAATGGGAAGGGTCGTCCTCGGCCAAGGCCTTATCCTTGGTCGAGGAGGCCATTTGGGTTTTTAACCCATACTATTCTTCTTCTGAAAATCCAAATATATAGGTCACAACATGTCCCATTCATCAAATGGGAAGCATGGGCCTCTGCTTCATCCTTAGTCGAGGTCAAGGTAGAGTAGGTCAGTTTGAGTTGTGGGCCTAACTCCCCTCTTCTTATGCTTAATTGGGTCCTACAATGTGGTTTTTTTGGCTTGAGTTTCGCTATTTTCTTGATTGAATAGAATTCAAACTCCATAAAGTCGATTATGTCCTCTTGATCCAAACCTACACTCACAATAGTTCCAATTGATAATGACTTCAATTCTTGTTTTCTATTTTTCTTCAGGAATAAGATGAAAATGAATTAGATCAACATAAACATCTAATTTCCAATAGAAAAATCAACAAAAACAACTAGTATGTATCATGCAACTCATATCTCTAAACAATACAAAAAATACCACCTTTGATTCCTTTCAACTCTAAATTACAGTACAAATCCAAATTTGATTAAGATACATATACAAGTCAAACATTTAAAATACACAAGAATATTGAATAAAATCTCTCAAAATTTTTAAGATCAAAACATGTGAAAACACCCGTGAGCAATCAGCAGTCGGTGCCCTACAAATAGTGGGGTGGTTTACAAAATTAGGGCACTTTTCCTTTACTGCTAAAGTAAGCCATACCAAAATTCCACTGACCCAAGCCGTTGACCATCAAAATGGACGGCTATGATCAACTCAAAAGTGTAGTGGACTGATCAATCATGTGGATGAGGAAACGTGGGATGCGCCCCATTATTTGGGAAACAAGTCAACTCTCCCTTATCTTCATGTGATGAACTTTTCTTTTTTGGTCTCTTCTTTATAAACACACACAAGAAAAACGAGAGAAAGTGAGAAGAAGAGAGATGGGATTAAGGGCAGGTCGTTTATGTTTGTTGTTGCTGTTCTTGGTGGTCATAGTATGGTGTTTGCCAATTTCAGGTATGCCCTAATTTTTTCTAAGCGTTAGTGGTTCACACATGCATTCATTTTTTGAAGTCAAATATTTTTCAATCCCTTCTCTTGAATGCAAATTTGTTGAACTAAAAAGAATAAAAGACAAAATTGTCAAAATTACCCTAAAGTATGGTACAATGGTAGTTGCAACTACACCTTCAAATTTTTAATTGTAAAAATTGAACCCTCAAACTCATAATAGTCGTAGATATTAGATTATGATAAAAATTGAACTTACAGTTGAAAGTTTATGAGGGCATAATTGCAATTACCACCCTGCTTTAAGAATGATTTTTGCAATTTGTCTAAAAGTTAAAAAAAAAAAGTGTCTAAGCTAGGGTTCATTATTTGTGGTTTTAGTAAAGTTAAAATAAAACTCTTTTAACCAAACCCATCTCATTATTTGAGTTGCAACTTTTGTTCTCTACCTTGACAATTCTAGTTTATGAGTAATTGTTGTCAACAATTGTTCATCTGTTGATATAGGAGAGAGAAATTCGAATTTATATCTAGTGGTTATTAAAAAATATATAGATTTTCAAATCTACATCCAACAATTATTAAGCGTGGCTATCTCACTCTATAATTATTTTTTCCTAATTGACACAATGGAACTAACCACGTTCAAACGCGATTATGGCATTTAATATATTTCAACCTTGATCTCTCACCCCAGTAAAAAAAAAAAAAAAAGATTGGTTTGGTAGGTTTTTTTAAAATTATATGTTTATGTCCACACAAATTAAAAATAGAAATGAGAGACTGAATTTTTAAAATTAGAGAAAATAATAGTTAGATGTCTTATTCACAGAACTAGGTTTAGATTTTCATTTATAGTTTTGTTAAGAAGTGAAAGGTGTTTGTCAATCCTTAATTAGTAAATTTAATTTGCTTACTATAGTATTTTCCAAATTGCTTTGAAAAAAACTCGTGCACCAATAATTTCTCTAGAAGTAGTTAAATTCGAATATAGTTCCATGAATCAAAATATCAATTACTATTTCAAAGGTTAATGATCCGATGTTTACCATTTTTTTTAACTCTTACGCTCAAAAAATAATCTCCATGGATACAATCCAATTATTGGATAAAAAACTTGCCGAATCCAAATAAGTTCTATTAAAACCAACCAAACCCAATCCTAAAATAGAGTTTGCTATTTTCATCCTTTTTTTTTTTTTTTTTTTTTTTGTAAAAAAGTCGTGAAACATTAATTTCAAATAGTTAATTAATTTTAACTAATCATAAAGTTAGGGTTAATTTTGGTTCAATACAAACTATTTTAGGGGATATATATATATATATATAATCTCAATTTCTTACGCCCAACCCAATTTAAATTTCAACAAGTGTATTTATAAAATTCAAAGATGAAGAGCGAAAGAGCATGTTTGGAATGATTTTGATATAGTTACAAAAATACTCTTGTTTCATTTTCAAAATCATTTCGAAACATAGTTTTTAATAATTAAAATTCAATTTTAATTGTATGAAAATTATATTTAAAATTATAAAATTAGATATTAAATTGATTATAAATAATTAAAGATATATTTCAAAATGATTTTGAACATGATAAGAGTGATTTAATTATTTAAAGAAAATCTCCAAACATGATGCTGATCAGAGTATTTTGAATTATCTAAGTTATTACTTGAATACTCTCATTCATGAGTTCTCTAACTTATGCAATTACACCTCTTTAATATAAGTTACATATGTGATATTTGTATTGAAGAGCATAATTCAGTAATTAAGGTATCTTTTCCAGAACCACATGATACTAATAAAAAGATATGATGGTTTCCTTCAAATTTTTATTTGTTTAATTTAGACTCAAATTTATAATTAGTTTCTCAAAACATTCAATAAATTCAACTGAGATAGAGATCTTGATGAATATTACGTTTTCAATAATGTTCAAATATACTCAACACAAATCTTCAAAAAAAAAAAAAAAAAAAAAAAAAAAAATTCAATACAAAGTATTTATTTGATTAGTATGATTTTACATGCATTGTTATAATAAAAATTAGTGATTGTACTCTTCATTCATGAACCTAGATGGTGCGTGTGATATTTTACTTCTCATGATTCAATAAAAATTAAATTTCTAATCTCTAAAAAAAATAATTAAATCGGTTTGAACTATACTCATATTATGTGTAAACTAATTAATTTATAAAAAAAAAAATAGAGAGAAATTAAAATGAAACCTTAAGAAATAAAATATGTACTTATCTTTTGGATCCTTTGATAATGGGTTAAATTGACAAAAGATGTAAATGCTGGCCCTACATGCAAAGCCCAAACCATTTTCTAAATTTCCAATGCCCAAAGAATTTGGTTGTTCAATATGAAACTCTCAAGATTTTCTCTTTTTTTTTTTTTTTTTCAGATTCATTAATTGGTTGAGCTAGGTTTAAATTAACATAACTAATAGGAATGAAATTTTTTAATTTACCATCTACATTATAAACGAGTAGATATCCTTCAACATTAGGTTAGTGAAATCATAGTATTAAAATGACAACGGACGATTTAATTAATTCATTTATAATTATAATTAGTTTTTGAATTTTAATTGATTGAGCATAAATTGATTCTTCTTTTCCAAATATTCCTTATCAGATTTATTAGGGGTGCTCAAAAAATCTAATGACACGAAAAACTCGATCAACTCAATCCGACTTGTATGGTTTGAGTTGATTATAACTCATCTAGGTTGGGTTGAGTTGAAATAAATGAAAATGTTATAGGTTGGGTTGGGTTGGTTATGGGTTCACCTAAACAACCCAAATCAACCTGAACTTATTATTAATTTTAATGTATATCCTTTTTACTGACGTTAAAATTATAGATACATATATTTATTTTAGTTTTATTTAATTTCATATTTTTTGAATAATTTTTGTCAACAATTCTTAAAAACCTTATTTTTAGATTTTGAAAAGAAAACTTTCATAATATAAATCAAAATTGAGTTGCAATATATGAAAATAATAAAATAAATTTTTTACATATTAACATCTTAAACAAAAATTTAAATAAATGACTCGAGTAATCCGAACTCGAATCAACCCAATCCAAATGTTTCATGCATGATTGAGTTGGGTTGGGTTGAAGAAATTTACCATTCAAACAATTGAATTTGGTCTAAAAAGTCTTTCAATCCAATCCCACCGGTTTAGCTAAGCTTTACATTGATTTTATTGGGATGAGAATCCATGAGGGACTCATCATCCGCCACAAAATTAAGTAGTGGTGGAAGAAGGTGCTTTGAAAATGTGTAAAAGTGAGATCCATGAATTCTGGAAATGGAAGTCCTTTTCTTATCTTTTTCAGGAGGATCTTCTTCTTTTCGAAATTACCCCTATTTTTTCTCTTTTTTCTTTTTTCTTTATGATCTTTTAAATTTGTGTCTAATACCAACAAAAATGTTTAATAAGTTATAAATTTTGTAATTTATATCTGATGGGTCCCTAAATTTTGAGAGTGTTTGATAAATATTTTAATTTTTAATTATCTGTCTAGTAGGTCATTGGCATATGTTTAAAATTTAATAAGTGATATATTCATTACCTACGAAATTGAATTATGTATGTAATAAAACTATAACTAACTTTGAATTATGAGTTTAATACAAAGGTGAATTTTAAAAAAGTATTAGAGAATTCAAAGACTTATTAGGTACATTAAAATTAAAAATTTAAAAATCTATTAAACACAAAATTAGATTTAAAGATTTTTAGTTTTTACAGTTTAGAGATCCATCAGTTTTAAAGTCATACTAATCATTTTCTAACATTCGTCAAACCAAATGCACACAGATATAGAACTTCAAGATTAAATATGTAATTTAACTTTATATGTGTGTTAACTTTTATTTAGTTTTATCATTTTTCATTTAAACTACTAACATCTAACTGTTCACCCAAAACTTCTAAAATTGTTCCTAAGTCGTTCATAATAAGCAGAATTCTAGATTTAATTTTGGGCAAATTTTAAAAATCATCTTTGAAGTATGGTGATAGTTGCAATTAAACCCTTAAACTTTCAATTTTAAAAATTAAACCCTCAAAATTATATAAATGTTGACATCGAGTCAAATTAGACTTTTTTTTTAAAAAAAAAAAAACAAAATTGGACCTTCAAACTTAGACAATTGTACAAAATGCAACATTTGTATAAGTTTAAGAGTTCAATTCTTATAATTTGTGAGTTCAATATCTATAATTACTGTAAGCTTAAGGGTCCAATTTTAACACTTGAAGAAGTAGGGGCCTAATTTTTATAATTGAAAGTTTGATAGTCTAATTACAACGACCATTATATTTTAGGGATAATTTTTGCAATTTACCCTAAAAATAATGTCGTCATTATAGTCTTAAAATATATATTACCATCTCAAAAGTCTACTCTAAAAAACTATACCATGTATTTTATTTATCATTATTTTTTAGTACTATCTTATTTATTTTTGATACGTATCTTATATTTATTAATATTAATTGAACAATTAAAGTGGTAGGACATCACATCCATAACACTATTGGTATAAAATAAATTTAATAACAAATATTATATTTAATATTAAAAGCGACAAACAAGGAGAAAGATAAAGCAGCCACACGACCAAATAATTTCTCATGTTTTACATACGAAGTTGCCTTTTGGTTTTTTAAAGAAAAAATGAAACATAATTATTATTATGACCAAATACTTTTAATTTAAAAAATCACGTGATCATATCTCGAGAAAAAAGCATCCCCACGTGATGAGGCAGTCATAACTATATAATAAATAATATGGACCAAGTGGCTTTTATTATTTTATTATTTTATTATTTTTGTTCCTTTTTTGCAAACAACCAAACTCCATTCTAAATTATGCATCAGCAGGTTGCCCTTTCAATAAAAGATTCTTTGTGATTATTTCTTTATTATATAAATTTAAATTTTATTTTATGTTCACACATCTTAATTTTATTGGATTTCATTCTTTTAAAATTTAAATAAAAAGAATAGCTTTTAGTAATTGGTTTTTTTTTTTTTAAAGCATGGTGGAGATTTAAACAATAAACGTTTTAATCTTAGCATATATTTATTTTAATTTTAGTTACCTGTTTTAATGAACATGATATGTATGTATATATAACAGATATTCAATGAATAACGTGTTGAATTTTAAAATGAGTTAAAATATTTTTATTTTTTAGTTAAATGATAAACAATTTTTATGAGGTATAATTTAGCAATTAGAACAATACATCCAATAAATTAGAATGAAATTTTGAATTTTTTTTTTTAATATTTATTGTATATATGTGTGTGATAATAAGCTAATTCAAAAAATCAAACAAATTTGGGTTGTTGAATTCAAATCTTCAAATTACATGTAATATATATTTTAAAGTTAGAGACTTAAGAAACACTTGACTTTGAATAACAAATTACACGTAATATATATTTTATTTATTTAAAAAAAAAGTATTTTTTATAATATATATTTTTTTGAAAGATTAATTTTTTACTAAGGTGACACAGTTAGATGTTAAAGTACTTGAATTAACATTTTCCTAAATTATTGTCCATTCAGATTGATGATAACAACATAACAAAATAGCCAATATGTAATCTTGACTAAAGAATTAAAAAGAGAGAGAGAGAGAAAAAAAAAAAGGAAGATGAACTTGAAAAATATGTTAATAGAGAACCTTATATTTATAATGTTTTTCTTAAAAACATAATAAATCATATTGTATTTCTCATTTTTTGCGCTAAATAATATAAATGCAATTGAGCGTGATATCTATTATGTATTAAATCTCTAAATTGTAAAAAAATAATTGAATAATGTAAATTCCTAAATTTTATTATGATCTCATTTTATAATTATTTCATTTTCAATTTTTTTTTCTTCAAAATACATTACTACTTTGCATGTTTGACTCTTTTTTTTCCTATTTTCTATTTTTTTAAAAGTTAAAGATGCGAAGAGAAATGTTAGAGAAATAAAAGTGTAGAAATGTAAATAAATCATTTAAAGAGAGAATTTTATAGAAAGAAAACTAGAGAAAGAGAATAAATATTAGATAGAGAAAGAAACTGAAATGATATGGAGAGAGAAAAGATAAAAATTTGAGAGAGAAGATTAAGATTTTCTCTAATTAATAAATATTAGAGAGAGAACAATTAAAAGAGTATATATATTAGAGAAATAAAAGTTTAAAAAGCGAGCTATATGTTATATTATTATAACTTTTCTTTTTTTATTTTTTTTTAAAAAAACCTTTTCTGTTATCTTCAATCATGAACATTATTTATAAAATACTATATTGAACATGATATTTGAATGAGTTTTAGCTGAGTCTGACATGATGTGATAGATAACTTTGAACAAAATTAACGAACATATATACGTTGATATTTCATATGAGAAATGATATTATATGTGTTTGAATAGGGAAAGGTGATGACAAATTGGAGAACATAGCAATAACAACAGTGGAAAAAAGGTCTTTGATTGTGAAGATCAATGATTATGATGATCCAACACCAAATCAAGGGCATAATCCATTCAAGTCCAAACCAAAAAAGCCACACAATGATCCTAGAAGAAAAGGCTAAAAAATTCATACTTCTCTTTATTTAGTTTTAATAAAGCCACACAATGATCCTAGAAGAAAAGGCTAAAAAATTCATACTTCTCTTTATTTAGTTTTAATATTCTTAAAAGTTTGTTGGATGATGATTGAAGTTTGAATTTACGCTATTTTTCAATTTGGTTCATCGTTAATATTTTAAAAGTCATAGATTTTTCTTCCAAATATAAAATCTTTTCAATCAAGTTTGCATTTAATAAAATATGCTAAAATTATAGTGACATGACGTCTAATTGTTATTTTTTAGGTTAAAATATCATTATTTGAGTCACCTATTTTAGAATTTGTTCAATTACATTATTATACTTTCAAATATAGTTAATATGGTTATAATGTTAAAAAAAAATATATCCTTTAGTATTGAATTATCAATAATGCATATACCTTTTGACGAATAATTTTTATCAATAAATTATTCAAGTTCATATTTATTCTCTGACATTTATACTACTATCTTTACCTCTCTACGTATATGTATATTACTTTTAATTATTGATTTATGGGCTTAAAATAGTGTTTTATTAACTTTAAGTAGTTTGTTTTGAAGTTTTAAAAAAATCACAGTATTTTTGTAAGCTTTTGTGAGACCATTATTTATAAAACAATCACAATTAAAACATGTTTTGGTATACAATTTCCAAAAACACCCCTTTAAATAGTCTATTTTGAAAAATAATAAATTGTCATTTTCTTTGTTATCATAAATTATGAAAACGGAATACACTTTTGCAAAACAAGTTTCTTCTGTCGAACCACATAAATTACAGATTCTTTATCACAGGGGGCTTAGTTTTTTTTTTTTTTTTTTT
>QLSR01000248.1:654953-691568 GCA_031780015.1 Citrullus colocynthis
TTTTTTTTTTCTCTCTCTCTCTCTCTTTCTTTTCTCAAAAGTATGTATATTGTGCCATAATTGTTTACCATTATTTTATAAATCATGGTCTCAAATCTAGCATGATGCACTCCATTTGCCAAATTAATTTCTATATATAAAATATATGAATTACTTTTTTTATTATTAAATGACTTTGAGATTTAAAATTTATGTTTATCTAAGATGGTATTAAAGTTCATGGATATTTGATAAAAAAAAAAAAATTGACCCAAAAATATGATTACATAATCCTTTTTATCCTTTATAACTATTTTCACATAATTAAATTTAAAAATTATCTCAAAATTGATCACACAAACAAAATTATTCTTCTATAAAATCCTATCATAGTATTAAGAAATGTGCAAGTAGTAGATTATTTGAACACCTCTTAATCAATCAATGCTATATATCTAAACTAAGTGAATTATATTTAAATTGAAGTTAAGACCATTTTGTTATGGTTTTTAAAATTCAATTTTTTCCTCCCCAAATAATGGATCTCAACAAATAAGTTAAAATTCTTGTTGATCTCAACATGGTTAAGCACAATAAAAATCATAGTAGAAATAATCTCCACCCTTCATTATATGGTAAAACGTTGATTTCAAAAGGTTACAAATTTTAGTCCAAGTAATTTTTTATTCTAATTTACATCATTCAACATTTAAGAAAACAAAAAAAATATCTAGAGATCCACCCACCATACAAAATGATCAATAATTAAATTAAGCCTATAAAATATTTAAAATATTTTTCTAATCTTTCACATGTCTTATGAAGAGAGAGAAATTATCAGTAAGCTTTTGGTTGTCTAATTTATATTTTTGGTTGGGTGGACATAAAGGCAGACCAAAACATGGCTGGCTTACCTGGCTACGTCTCTATTTTGCACATGTAACATGTAAAACCTTTGTACTATGTTTTGTTTTCAAGTTCTTTATCCTATAATTAATTTAAATGTTACCTTATTATTGTTAAAGTTTATTCGACAATTTTCAATTCACATTATCAACAAAATTGTCAAACAGAATATTTTCAAGTAAAAGGTTAGGTATTTCATTTGGTTTATAAAAAATCAATTAACCTACGTAATCATGAATTAATCTAGCTATATCAATACTTTAATTAGTTAAAGCATATATCTTTTATAAAAAAGTTAGAGGTTCAAGATTATATATGTTGATAACGAAATTTGGTAACAATTGTGAATTTGTAAATTCGGGAGGGAATAGAATGATCACCTTGCACAAATATTGAGAAAAACTCGCACCGTTGTGGTGCTTGACCATCAACACTTCGACGATCAAATTAGTAATTGTTTAGAGAGAGTATAGAGTTGGGATGTATTTCAGTGTAACTACTCAAATGTCTCGAGCTTATTTGATTATATAAAAAAAATTGATTCCGTAAACGTCATTTGGCTAATTAATCTCTCTAATAATTAATTTGACCGCTACAAGTGTTACTAACTTAATTGATCTGTTATGAATGTTACTAACTATTAACTTACCAGTTATGAACTTGACTAACTTAATTTAGTTGTTATGAATATAATCTCATTGTTGGATCCAGGACACATGTAGTTGGCAAAATAGACAAACATTTGGGCATAATTTGTCATCATCTTTCGACCTAATGGGCCGGCCTTCATGATGTTTATTGATCTTTTGATTTAACTTGGGGTGTTCATCTTTTTGGCTCTTACGGTTGACCCTATGAGTCGGCCTCCATACTTAATCAAATAAATGAATTCTCTCGGAATTGCCCCTTTGGTCATCCTTGTAAAGACATCCTTGTAAGGTCAAAGCACTTGTGTACTTGTAAAGCCCCTTACATACTTGTTAAGGGTAAAAATATGGCTAAGTGTTTAGCCTTACAAGGGTGACCCAAGAAGCCATTCCAAGATAAGTGAGTTATTTAGTTAAGTATGGAAGCTAACATTGGGTCAACCGTAAGGGCTAAAGAGATCAACCTAAAAAAATTAATAAATAATATGAAGGCCGACCCATAGACTTGGCAATGACGGGAGAATTATGCCGAAGTGTTCGTCTATTAAGCCAAGTACATGTGTCAAGATCCACCAATGAGATTATTCGTAAGAGCTAAATTAAGTTAGTTACATTCGTAACGGCTAAATTAAGTTAGTAATAATTCTAATGGTTAAATTAATTATTCAAGCGAATAATTAGTCAAGTGACCATTACCCAATCAATTTTTTTTTTTTTTTTTTTTTATATATTCTAAAAGATTCAAGACATTTGAGCACTTCACATTTTTATTGAAACGAAAAGAGTTAGAAAATTATTAATGCTTTCAAGGTTGAGTTAAAGGAAACTTTGAGGGATGAGTTAAGTTCCTTTCACTATTTTAGTTTTTGTTACAAAACATGTTCCTTTGATGCGTTTTATGTTCTAAAATACTTTATTATGCTTATTATTAAAAACTACTCTTTAATTCAAATTACACTGAATTAATAAAGGGTGTATTTCAGTTCATCTTAATTATTTCTAACCCATCATTTGTTAAACTATATATATATATAAAAACTTTTAGAATATCTCTCACATGTGAGGTTGAGTTTTCAATATACTTATTATAATTTTTGAAAATTAGTCCATTTATTTTAGTACAATTGAGGATAAGGAGATTCAAATCACAGATCTCGTGGTTACTAACATATTCATATGTGAATTATTGATCTATGTGCTCGCTTTAGCAAAATTAATTTATTTTGATCATGCAAATAATTATCAGTGAAATTAAATTAAAATGAGTCATTTATCGAAACGTGCAATGAATCTTGATATTTCCCGTGTTGGTGCACAAGTGGGACAAGAAAAAATCTCTCCTAACTTACATTTCTCCTATACTTAAGAGTATAGTAAAGATTTAGACAATGAAGAAATTAGGGCTTATATCTATTGAGTCGTAATGATGTATTATATAAGAGATTAATTCTAAAGATTTTTCAATCTGGGTCAACTCAACTCTCATGCTATTGAGCATAAGAGATACCAAGCTAATTGAGTTGTCCCATGATTAGTTGACCCTCGTACTTATTTGAATTTGAGTCTGTTTTTTTTCTTTCTTTTTGACCTACTTTTTATGGTCTTCTTTCTTAGCCTCCAACCTATGCTAAGCTGCAAGAAAAATAGTTGTCAAAATAATATTCCATATTAATTTTTTAAAGGTACCAGAAATCATTTATTATTTATTATTT
Organism: Citrullus colocynthis; assembly: GCA_031780015.1. NCBI lineage: Eukaryota > Viridiplantae > Streptophyta > Magnoliopsida > Cucurbitales > Cucurbitaceae > Citrullus > Citrullus colocynthis. The sequence continues at coordinate 658,198 of QLSR01000248.1, forward strand.
GATATTTTATTTAAAAACTAAAAAACTATCTTGGCCATTTCTTTTAATTAAAATTAAAATAATAGCAGCAATTCCACGTGTTTAAAAGTTGCCGGAATCCAACAATTTAAATTTAATCTAATTTAATTTAAGTTATCCAAAAATTAGGTTATTTTTTCTTTCACTATATTATTTATAAGAATTAAATAATATAACTTATATATATATATTTATTTATTTAGAAGAAATAGCTTATTATACATTATATGTATGATAGAAATTCAAAATTACATAACTTTAACATAAAAAGAATGAACTCTTAATTTTGAAGTAGATCATCCCTCTCATATTATTAAAGAAAAAAGAAAAAAAAAAAAAAAGAAACAGAGTTTAAAATAATAAAAACAGTGATATATGAAAATATAAATCTTTAAGATTATTTTTACCGTTACTATTTGTTTATTCAAGTTGTGTTCACCTTTGCATAGACATTTCTATACATACATACATGAATATTATAAATAATATATCAACAAATAAATTCAAGCTACCCAATTTTGTATATCTAGCCTAAAAGTTTTTATTAATTTATTGTATTGCCTTGTTAATTTTAACAAGTAAAATGTAAATTATCATTAAAATTTTCAAATTTTAATTTGTTGCATCACTTGGTCTACAATATGTAATAATCTTATTGTCATGATTAACTTCTTATTTAGTCCTAAGGAGCTCAAAGCCTTCAATTGCAAATATCTTTTTAGAAAGAAATCAAGCTTCGCTTTCGTGTTTTTCTTGTATTACTTTTTATTTATCCGTTTTTTTCACATCTGCTCCCGCAGAATCATCTTGAAGATATTTTTTGTGGTTTGAGAGAACTGAGTCAAGATCCTCTTCGGCCACAGATTCCTTTTCTCCTTTATTTTTCTCCTTTATTTCCATTTTCTAATTCAAGAATTTTTTCCCAACTCATTAATCTTCTTTTCCTAGAAGAAGGTGGTTGTTTTTTTTTTTTTTTTTAACAATAAAAGACGAAGGTCAAGGTTTTTATTAGCTTAACAAATAAAGTGCATATTATATAAAGGAAAATTATTATAAATAGAAAAATATCAAACTATTTACAAATATAGAAAAATTTCAATGTTTATCCGTGCTAAATGCGATAGACTTCTATCACTGATTTTTTTTTTTTTTTTTTTTTTTTTTTTTTTAGATTTGTAAATATTTTGGTTCATTTTGCTATATTTAAAAACTACACTTTTATAAATGTATTATTTTTTTGATCATATATTTTATATTTTTTGTTATTTTTTAAATAAATTAACTAAAAGTTGCTATATCTATGTAAATACTAAAATAACCCCAATAATTTGTTCTCAAATACTCTCACTAGCAAGGAGAGTTCCTATGATTCATTTTTATTAGGGTTTTGATAATTTGTTTGATAAATGTATATACTTTTTACTTATTTTAATATTATTTATTTTTTCTATTACTATTCATAGACATCACTACTTTCTAAAAGACATTTTAAAACTAACTTATAATTAGGGTTGTTTTCTAATATAATAAAATGAGTCAAATTATTTATAAATATCGAAAAATTTAGTTGTCTATCAGCAATAGAATGCAATAGAATGCGATAGACTTCTATTGTTTGAACGATAGACCGCAATAGACTTTTATAAGTGATAGAAATCTATCGTGATCTATCAATGATATATAGTGAAAATTTTCCTTATAATTATATGAAAATAAAGAACAAATTTTTTATGGGTAAAGATGATATTATGTTTCCATTTTCCATTTTTGATTATTAAGTTCATTAATAAAAACATATTTCCATTTTTGTTTTTTTGGAAGTGATCTATTCAAATGGAATTTGGTTGTGTCATTTATGAGTTTGTATTACTATTAGGGATAATAAAGATATGTATGAATATATTTGATAGTCACAACTTCAGGTTAGAGTGAACTTAACTCAACTAGTGTAAAATTTTTGTTAACGACTAACAGGTCTGCAATTCAAATCTTCCAACCTCATATTGTACTTAAAAAAAAGTTACAACATGTAACTTTAATGTTAAAGATCTCTATTGAGTTGGAAAACCCGCATTTTAATTAAGTAAAGTATATATGCTAGTCTATTGAGTTAGGAAAACCGCACTTTAATTACTTACTTTATGATCTTTTAATTGATCACATAAGCAAACATGTTTACAAAGTCAAACTACTTTAATTACTTACTTCTAATGTTTTGTTTTAAAAGTACTTTTGAACTTTTCAAAAATTTATTGACACCCTTAAGTTCTTTATAAGAAAAAATAATAAAAAAAAATACCGTTACCATTTCTTTGTAAACAATTCTTCAATAAATATTTTTTAATTAAAAGTTTAACTTAAAAGAGAAGGTGCACACTTCAAAATGCCTTTTACTTTGAAGATCACTTTTGATTTACGTCATTACCACTTACCACAAGAATTTGGAAAAATGCTTGCACTTTTAACCTTTGTCATGTGGCACTTTTTTTTTTTTTTTAAATAATTAAAAAATTATTTTTATGTGTAAAAAATGAGGAGTATAAATTTATACGCTAGTCTATTGAGTTAGGAAACCGCACTTTAATTACTTACTTTATGATCTTTTAATTGATCACACAAGGAAACATGTTTACAAAGTCAAACCATGTGACATGTCTATAGTAGCTTATTCTTAATAGACTAAATTATAGAATATATTTTCTACTTGTTTAAAACATATTTATGAATTTTCAAAAGTTTCATTAATGCTTTAAAATTTTTAAAAAAGAATTTTAGAAAATTGCATTATTATTATTTTTTGGACAAAATCGTTAATGTTTTGTTTTAAAAGTACTTCTAAACTTTCCAAAATTTTATTGATACCCTTAAATTGTTTTTAAGAAAAAATTTTTTAAAAAATATCCTTACCATTTCTTTGTAGACAATTCTTCCATAAATATTTTTTTAAATATCTATTAATTAAAAGTTTAATTTAAAAGAGAAGATGCACGTTTCAAAATGCCTTTTGATCATCATTACCACTTACCACAAGAATTTGGAAAGATGCTTGCATTTTTAACCTTTGTAAAGGAAAAAGTTAGGTGCATTTAGGCTCCACCATGCATCCTACTATACCCAATTAAAAGTTGTCATGTGACAGTCTGTGTTTTTTGAAAAAATATTTTTATGTGTAGAAAAATGTGGAGTATAAATTTATATACTAGTCTATTGAGTTAGGAAAACCGCAGTTTAATTAAGTAAAGTATATATGCTAGTCTATTGAGTTAGAAAATCCGCAATTTAATTAAGTAAAGTTTATATGCTAGTCTATTGGGTTAGGAAACCGCACTTTAATTACTTACTTTATGATCTTTTAATCGCTCACATAAAGAAACATGTTTACAAAGTCAAACCATGGGACATATCTATAGTAGCTTATTTTTAATAGACTAAATTGTAGAACATAGTCTTAAATTTTATACTTGGTTAAAACATATTTATGAATTTTCAAAAATTTCATTAATATTTTAAACTTTTAAAAAAGAATTTTAGAAAATTACATTATTATTGTTTTTGGACAAAATTGTTAATGTTTTGTTTTAAAAATACTTCTAAACTTTTCAAGATTGTATTGATACCCTTAAATTCTTTTTAAGAAAAAAATTTAAAAGATATCCTTACCATTTTTTTTTTTTTTACAATTCTTCCATAAATATTTTTTGAAATATCTATTAGTTAAAAGTTTAATTTAAAAGAGAAGGTGCACACTTCCGAATGTCTTTTAAATTGAATATCACTTTTGAGTACGTCGTCACAACTTACCACAAGAATTTGGAAAGATGCTTCCATTGTAAAGGAAACAAGTTAGGTGCATTCGAGCTGCACCATTCTACTATACCCAATTAAAAGTTTTCATGTGGCAATTATTTTTTTATTTTTAAATAATTTAAAAATTATTTTTATGTGTAGAAAAATGAAGAGTATAAACTTAGGCTGCACTTAAGTATTGCTCTTGTGTAAAAATATCTCACACTCATCTCTCTTTATTCAACTTCTTCTCACTAGTAAGTTTAAAATAACTTTTTACCAAATCGAGTGCATACGAGTGTTAATAACCCTAGGGTTTGTATTTCGAAAAAAAGTTTAAAATAATTTTTCAAAGAATATAGAATATTTTTAATCCATAAAGATATGTTTGAAAGTAGTGCTAAAATTATTAAAATCATATTTCTCAGGTTCAAAATCACTAAAAACACGTCTTAAATAATTTAAAATCATTTTAATATCTTATTTTACACTTTTTCATCAATATTGATTCAAGGTGAGCTACGATTTCAAAAAATCTATTACTTAATTACAAACATGTCCTAAATGTGCTCAAAATTTTTAAATTGTTTGGTTATATAATCAAATAGTGAATTTGAAATTTTATAAGAATGCTACAAAAAGATATTTAAAAGTATTTAATTAGTACTTGAAAAACTAAACATTCTTATTTTCTGAAATGTTTGCAATATTATTTAAAAAACATTACAAAACTACTCTTGCCATTGAAATTTTCAAGAATGATACGACGATCCAAATTTTCATTATAGATTATCACATTTTTTGAGTTTCAATTTTCATCCATCTAAGATATTTCTACTCCAATGACAATTTTGAAATCTTTATAAAATGTCAAAACTAACATTGGGACTTTTGAAAAAATATGATTATCTTTAAACAAATTGTAAAGTTCAATAATATTAATTTTAGAGTGGTGTAAGTAGTATTATTTTAACCAAGCTCTGTTGAATTATGTTTCTGTCAACTTTTCAAAAGTTATTCTAAACTTACTCGTACTCGATCTTTTACATTTTCTTGCGTTAGTGCAAGAAATGTTAGTAAATAAAGAAGTGTACATTGACTTTACAAACACAATTAGGTGTTTGCACTTTAAAAGCCAAAGCCCCATGATTTGAAGAATATCCTAAAACTGAAATTTTGTGTACCAAAAATTGATTTTTCTCTTGTTCTTTGCATGTATATTTTAGAGCTCTTGATTTGCTTTTTTGTTTGAATGTGTGGAATTCATAGAAACGTTCTCATAATGTCATTTAGTGTAAACAGGGTAAAGAGAAGAATATGTAACTAATGGTGCATTGCTTACCAAATACATTTTACTTAATTTTTTTCTTAATTTCCTTTTTTATACTAACATGAGCAGAAGAAACTAAATAGAATTATACAAACACAAATCCACCTCAGATTGTGGATCTAAATGGGAAAATCCTCCTACCATAAGTAAGAACAATCTCATTAAATTTATATGAAACCAAATTATGTTCTACCATCCGATTTTGTGAGTGCTAAATATGTCGAAGTTGCTGCATGTCGACACACCAATACTAACTGCAAGAATTTTCTCTACAAAAGACCTGATTGCCATCAAATTTACCTCTTGACCCTCAATAGTCTAATGACAATCAGGTTCTCAGACTCCACAATGATCGAAATTGATTATCATGTTTCTGTAGAAAATCTCAAGTTCCAAAGAAGACCACCTACTGATCAAATCACCTCTCAGAAATCGATATTCATCTTTTTGAAGGAGGTGTTCATAATCTCTAAAAAAATCTATTTTCATCTTTCTAGAGAAAGTTTTAGATATGACCATTTACTAGTCACACCACTGCTCATAAATCAATTTTTATTTTTCTTGAGAAACTGCTTGTAATCTTAAAGAAATCGATTTTTATATTTCAGACATGATTTAGTAACTTAAACAAGGCCACCTACTGGCCACATTGCCTCTAAAAATTCAATATTCACATATTTCTTGAGAATGTGCACATAATCTTTAAGAAATCAATTTTTATCTTTTCTAGAAAATTTTCAAATAAGACCATTTTCTGGTCAGACCATTACAATCTTAAAAGTAAAAAAATAAAAAAAAAAATTGATTTTCATTTTTCTAAAAAATTCAGTTCGAGGTTAGTCCCCCAAAGGGGATCAATTGACTTCGAAATAGTTGAACCTAGAAGAACCCTAAAACTCAACTTTATTGATAGGGTGCCTTAGGTCATCCTCAAGATAATCTAGGAACCACTCTAGAACGTCGTCATGGTAACTTTAAGGCCTAGAGGCACCATTCAAAGTAGCTTAGCCTTATACATTTGGTAGGTTAATCTACGAGCATCTCACATGGACATAGTGAGAATCTTAGCCTTGCTGAGAGTCCATTGATAGGGTTATTAAAGCGACACAAGCTAGAGAAATTATACTCGTAAATTGGGTCCATAATGTTTAGCTTATAACTGTGACTAGCCAACTCTTGAAATCCAATACGGAAGTAGGGGCTAATATTACAGATGAATTTGAACCTAACAAAATAAGCAAAAAATCAAGAAAAGATAAGATAAGATAATAACGAGATAAAATGGACTTGGTTTCAAATGAGTCAAGGTGTTAACTAATCATTGATCCAATAAGATTAAATCCTAACTTATTTGAGATTAGGATAAACCCTAGGTTTATTCCCATATAAATACACCATTATAGCTATATGGGTGGTAACTTAATCTTCTAACTTTCTCTCTATTATAGAGTTCTCATTTTGACTTTGGCATTGAAACTTTTTTTCTTTTTTGTTGTTTTGCCGGTCCTCCCTTCCCTAAATTACAAATTTATCATTGTTGTCACGTCAAAGTCAAGTGCACTTTTCCTGTCCAAATTTTTGGCATCAATAACTAGTTTACTTCATCCTCAAACTTATATGCATTTTTCTTAGTTTTACTACATATAATGAGATTTGAGCATTTTCTTCAATAATGAGATATAAATTTTTGTTCTCTTCATCGAAAATATATACTTTAACTGTTGAACTTTATTTTGGTTAGTTTGTACTTTTAATAATAACTTAGATGCAAAAATCACAATATCTTTTTACAAACTAACAATTTAACTGTCATGTGTGGGATGACAAGTTATTAGAAATGTTCATTTTTTCTTGGGACTCGCCCTTAATGGGGCAACAATTTCTTATTTAGGCAAAGAATGGAGAAGGGAGTGGGGAAAAAATCTCCGTTAAGCTAAACGGGAATGACAATGGGGAATGTCCTACCCCGTTTTACCATTTTTTTTATAAAAAAATTACATTACTATCATTATTGTAATTATAGAAATATTGTATTTGAATTTCAAGTTAATTTAATGTTTAATGGTCAATAATATAATGAATATGTTCGAACAATTTGGTTGAAATAAAAACTTAGAATTATATATATATAATTTGATAGACAATTAGCTTGTTCTGTTATAAGCCATTTCTCTTTAAATTAAAACTCTTTATATCGAATTAATCATTTGAATGAATTTTTTTAGTGAAAAAATAATTATTGAATTAAAACTTTTGAATGGAATTTATTTGGTTTTATTAACTTATTGTTATAAATTAAAGAAAAAAATTAAGCAAGGAATAATTTTCTCGTGGAATTGGATTCCCGCATATTCCTAATTAGTTGAAGTTTAAATTAGTTATTGTGAACAAAATATATAATACTTTTAGGTTTTATTTAGGGGAAAAGATCTCTTAGGTTGAATTATTTATCATTAATGGGTATGGGAACCAAAATTGTAAGTTTCTCCTTTTCATTGTAATAATTATCATTTTACACTTTGGGACTTTTTATGTATCTTAAAGTTTCTTAGTTGGGACCCATACATCCTAACAAAATATTGTACATTCAAAGTAAAATGTGACAAATAGAGAAGAGACAAGTTTGTTTTTTCTATTTAATATTTACATTACTTTATACCATGTCTTCCTTTCACTAATCATTTTTTAAGCACACTTTGTTTTCTCATTTATATGTCAACATTTCTTTTATTAATTTCTAATCTTTCTATATATATATATATATATATATATTCGCAACCGAAGATAACTCGATGATAATTAATAATATTTTTCTTGGTTCAAATTTTTCCTTACTCTTATATAAATCAATAAATTTGTCGAAGTAAACATAACTCATTGGTTTTAGTAGCTAATTCTAAAAACTAAATATAAGTTTTCAATTGTACAGTTTTTTTTCATTCTTAAATTTTGATTAAGTTTGAAATTATATAAATAAATAGTATGTTAATTTTATAAAGTTAATGAAATAAATAAAACATAAATTACACTATAATACTTGGGTGCATCCAAGATACACTTATCTTTATGCTTCTCACTCTCATTACATTCATTCTAAAATATTTTAAAAAAAAGTAAGAAGAGTTTGTCACATGACAAATTATGATTACACAATTTGGTAGGATGCACAAAGACAAGGGTTGCCCAAATGCACCTCATTATTTTTCTTATAATTATTGGTGTAGATTTAAAATATTAAAGTTATATGTATGAGAATTAGGTTATAAATAATTTTAAATTATTATTTATTTATTTATTAGTTTAACACATGTGAGGTGAGTAATTCAAACTTCTGACCTTTTGGTCGAGAATATATATCTTCATCAGTTGAGTTATTCTCATACTGGCAATTTTCAACCTTTTTTTTAGTAAAACATATATAAGTCAATTTAGACTCTTCACTAAACTATTAATGCACAATTTAGACCCTTCATTAAATCAATTTAAATGCAGTGATTAATGTAAATTAAGGACAATTGTGAGAATGAAACAGATAGGAACTAGTTTTCATTAATGCCTTTGAGTAGTTTTTCATTTGTCCATCTTCCTCTATTTTTCTTTACTTATTTAAAAAGAATTGAGTGATAATTTTTCTTGTTATTTTGATAGGTATAATTTTTCTTGTTATTTTGGTGGGTCATTTTTTTTTTTTGAAAAGAATAATTTTATTTACGTAATTTTGAGTTATTTTAAATGAAATCAACTTAAAATAGCTACAAATTATATATAAAAAAATAGTCTAAATTGATTTATTTCAAAAATTTTGAGATAAATTCTTTTTTTCCGATAATAGGGGTGGAGAGATCGAATCTTAGATTTCAAAGTTGATAATACATCTTGATGCCTAGTTGAGCTATGCTCTTTTTGGCATTTAGGACTTAAATTGATAGAATAGTTAGTTTAAGATTTTATTGATACAATTCCAAAATTAGGAGTATAAATTAACATTTATCCTATATTTTAATATAATGAAAGTTTAATTAGAACGGTAGTCGATGACATTATTTCTCTACATTAATAACATATTTTGTTAATAGCAAACAAGTTCTCAAAAGGCATGGGATGTGAGTTCAAAAAGAAAAGAAAAAGGACAAAACTCTTTGCTATTTAAATAGGCACTTGAGAGTGTGTTTGGTGTGTGTATATATATACATATCTTTAACAAAAAGTAAAAAATAATGATAATAATAATTTATAGTAACAAATAAATTTTACAGTAAATTTTTTTTTTCTTTAAAAACAAACATCCAACATAACTATGCAAACCAAACTAAATTTTGAAAAAAACAATGTTTTTCAAAAGTTTGTTTTAATTTAGAAATTCGAGACTTAAAATCAAATGTGTTTCAAAGAAGAAAAAAAGGTTGTTAAAAAAAGTGCGGAAACAAATATAATAATTTTAAAAATGAAAAAACAAAAACAAAATGGTTATTAAATTCAAATTATGCCGTAATTTTATTCTATCTATGTATTATCAATATATGTAGCACAGTTTTCCAATAATTTTTCATGAATGTGGAGATTTTGTTTAAATAATTCAATTAAAATAGACTATATATGTATACTAAAAAAAAAAATCGAAAAAAGGATATAAATATATAAAGATGTTATTTACATATAGTCGGGATATTGTGATTTTTGCATTGGCCGATCAAACATAATAATAATAATAGAATTATTATGCTTCCCACTAGTTTTTTGTTTTCACTTTTAAATTTTCCAACAATATCACACCAACCCTTTTAACCCATCAATCTATCACTATCATAAAGAAAAAGATTTAAGACAAAAACCTCCTCAGATTTGTTTGGTTCCCACTTTTGATTTGAGGTGTGGATTATCATACTCAAATATTCATATTTGGTTCATAGTTTTACGAATTCAAGGTTTGAAGTTCTATTAGAGCTTACATTTGGTAACATTTCGAGTTTCAAATAATTTTTAAAATTAATTTTTTTCTATCATATTTATATTCAGTGATTATTTAGAGGTATGAAAAATTTATAATCCATATCCAACAACTATCCATATTCTCATTGTGACGATTTTATTGAATAGTTTGTCCTCATGTAAGTGTTGAGAACATGTACCCAAGATCATTTTTGTGTATGGAAAATTGTGTCTCTTTTATTTTAAAAATTTTAAAATAAAATTGTGTGCAATTTTCATGGGTGAAACCAACATCATCGTGTAAGACTATCTCAAAATCAAAGGTCAATGTAAGCCTTTTCGTATACTTTTGGATAAGTAACATATAACACGTTACTAAAATATTTTAAAAATTTATTATAAATGAAAAAAATATCAAACTATTTATAAATATAAAAAAATTTCAACGATGAACTTCTATTATTCTTTCAATCATCGAGTAGTCTCGATATTAATTTATATATGATATGAGTATAAAACTTATTCAAAGAAAAAAAAAGTACATGTTTGTTTAAATTTGATATAAATAAAATCTCAATATCATCTTCTCAACAATAAAAACGTATGTCAGTAATTTCTAGAAAATTAAATAGATGAAGAGAGAACATAAACAAAGTTTGATAAAATGCTAACTAGCCTTTTGGAAAATAAATAAATAAATAAAATAAAAATGTTAAAAGAAAAAATTAGTTAAGAATGAAATTATTAGCATAAGGGCCTTACATTTTTGTTATTCGTGGTTCTATAAAATAACTGTATAAATTTTTCCCACCCTTTCTTTTCAATAATATTCACTTCCTATATAAATTTTGAATCTTTCCTGAATTTCAAAACATAATAATAAAATAACTATATATATATATATATATATATATATATATATATATATATATATATATATATATTTTTAGTTTTATGAACTTAACTTGGATTTTTTATTATAATATTAGTAATAAAAAATGAAAGAATCAAAATTCAAATTAGTTTCTTTTCAATTTCTTCGTGCTTATGTTAGTTATATATATATCAAAGGTGACTTTTGTTATCTACTTTTAACATATATTTTTAAAATCTAAATTATGTTTTGAAAACTAAAAAGTAATTTTAAAAAAGTAATATTTTGCTTTTAAGGTGGTCGTAGATCACAAGCTAACCGTACCAACAAGCCGATCAGCCCTCCGGTGCAAAACCAAACCTCCATAAATTCAAATATTTTCTTTTATAAAAATATAGAAAAATCATAGTAAATAAATTGTAAGAAAATAAATATAATATTAAGAAAAAAACACAAAACGAAGAATCAAATTGTTTTAAACTAAATAAAGCTTTCACTCTTTTCTGTATATATAACTTGTCCATTCTCCTTAAATTTTTGGATATTTACAATTATGTATAGGTAGTTTACTAACTATATGTGTATGACTATGACATAAAAATCCAAAAAGATACATAAATAACTTTAATACAAAAATAATAACAATAATAATAATCATAGTCAAATTAAAGAGGAATTCTTTTATACAATATTAAAGAAGAATGATGTTTCCATCAATTTGAACACGAGAAAAATTATTCTTAGTTGTAATTTTCTACTCTATCCTTAATTAATACAAAATTATTATGTGTTAATTTAGTTTGGTCCGAGATTTCTTTCACTTGTTTAGGTTAAAACATGTATGAATGAATTGGACAATAATATACATATTTAATGTTATGTGTCAAAATGAGTGTAGATCAATTGTCACTCCAATGTATTAGCATTCAAGAGATTTATAGGTTGAATCTTTCTATCTTTATTGTTTAGGTTGGTTGGGATATTAAAAAAAAGTTTCAAATTATGTATAAATTTTAAATTAAGATTTATTGCACAAGAATCAAGACAATCACTCTTTAAAAAGTGGAACGATCCCAAAATATAATGTAAATATTAAAAAAAAAAAAGTTAAATACAAATTTGATCATTGTACATTTAAATTATGTCTAGTAGAATCTTAAATTTAAGAAAGTATCTTTTAGATTTTTGAATTGTCAATAACTTCTCTATTAGGTTATTAAACTTTTTCTAAAAAAGAAACGTTACATACACTTGACGTCTATGAGACACAAAAATATCTACAACTCTATGAGGTCTTTTGAGTTTAAACTAAAAATAAAACTATGAGAGCTTACTTCTAAAGTAGACAATATCATACCATGGTGGAGACATGTGAAGGGTCTATGTCAATGACAAGAAACGTAAAAGAATCAATTAAGCACAACATCGAAGGTTCACAAACAAATTAAATACTTTAAAATTTGTTGAATTATACAAAATACCCATAAAATTTTGTGGCCACCTTAGAATATACCCTTGAACTTTTAAACAAATTGTATTTTTTTTTTCTTTTTTATGAAATTACACATGTAGTCCATAATTAAAGTTTAATAGATAATAGGTTTTTGAACTTTCAATTTTGTGTCTAATAGTTCCCTAGCATATTCAAAAAAATTTAAAGCACTGAATCTATTAGACATACCAATTGAGTTTTCTATCTAATAAGACATGAAACTTTTAATTTTGTGTTGAATAGATTCCTAAATTTTAATAAGACATTTGAATAGATTAATATTGTCCTATTAAGCACAACTTGAAAATTAAATTATTTTTTTTAAAAAAATTTGATTTGAGTAACATAGAAACAAGAGAGAACACAAAAGCAAGAAACTTAAAAGAAAGTATAAATCAAAATAGATTTGCCCATGGTGGATGGTTTTCAAACTTGACTTATGAATATCTACATTTTCAAGCATGGGTAGCTAGCCCATAAGCAACTGAGTTATTCTTACGATTGATTAACATAAATTTTTAAGTTCATCCATTATGTTCATATCATGAATGGAATCAATAAATACTTGAACCTCATTTTCATATTTAGCTTTTGTTATTAAGAGATTCTAAATTATAAGAGAATCAATCTTAGCCCATAAAAGGAAGATGGCAGTTTCGAGGATTTTAAAAATTTCTTCGAGTGTGGATTGCTATGACCTCATGATGTTCAACTGAACCAACCAAGAAAGTGAGGTTCTCCATAGTAAGCATAGTGAACAATAACACCAATTCTCACATCACCATTAATGATAGCCACATTCGAATTCACCATAAAAGATCCATGGGGGTGGGGAAGGGGTAGGGGAGGTCTACTCACAACAACAGATCTGTTATGCGTTCTAGCTAGAGGGAGAGAGTCCATCCCACAACAATCAAATTACTAGTTTAGAAAGCTCACATGGCCTAAACAAAAAGATGCAAGATCAAAATAACACATATCAAACAACTTAGTGACTACAAAGCATGAATGAAAGTTAAACGACTCCTTAATTGACACTTCTTAAATTCAAGAAACTATCCGATACAGAGCTAACCACAAAAAAATGTTTATTTTATAAAAAGCTAAAAGTAGAAGAACGAAGTGTAAATTTAATATTATTTTTGGGTAATAGGAAAAAGAGGCATAGAGATGGGTGTGTGGCCTTGTCTTTCGTAAGCAAAGAGACCAATCACCACTGCTCCTTTATATAATCATCACTTTCCCCCAATCCTCACTTGCCCTTTTTCTATCTTCCATTTTTCTCTCAACCATAACCAAACCAAAAGGCCATTTCCATTTCCCCCAATTTCTCTCGAAAGGGAAATATGGCCATTCCTCTGCCGGCCTCCGGCACCGGCACCGGCAACGCCACCGACGCCGCTCCGGCCCCTTTCGACCCCTCCGCCCCTCCTCCTTTCCGTATGGCCGAGATCCGCGCCGCCATTCCTCCCCATTGCTGGGTCAAGAACCCTTGGCGCTCTCTCGTTTATGTTCTTCGCGATTTAGCCATCGTCTCTGCATTGGTCGCCGCCGCCGTCTTCTTCGATTCCTGGCTCTTCTGGCCCATCTATTGGGTCGCTCAGGGTACCATGTTTTGGGCCATTTTCGTCCTTGGCCATGACTGGTTCGAATCTCATCTTCCTCTGCTTTTTTATACTCTGTTTTTCTTTTTCTCTCTGTTTCCGATCTCTCTGTTTTTTGCTTGTTTCTTCAGCGGCCATGGGAGCTTCTCCAACAGTTCTGCACTTAATAATTTCATGGGTCTTATTCTTCATTCCTTCATTTTGGTTCCTTATCATGGATGGTACCGTTTTTCCCTCCCTCATCCCGAATCAAAATCCCCACATCGATCTTGCTCTATTTTTCTGTTGGTAATTCATGTTTTTTGTGGGGGACTGAATCTGAAATCACGATTGGGTTTTTCTGTACAGGAGAATAAGCCACAGAACACACCATCAAAACCATGGAAATGTGGAGAAAGACGAATCCTGGGTTCCAGTACGTTCGTCAGATTTGTCAGATCTCTCTGTTTCTTTTTCCCCTCTGTTTAGCTTTTACATTCATTTCAATGGCGGTTTTTCTTTTAATGACAGTTGACGAAGAAGACTTATAAGCAACTGGAGAAAAGAACAAGAATCCTCAGATTCACTTTACCTTTCCCCATTCTCGCATACCCATTTTACCTTGTAATTATCTGATTTCGATATTGATTTCGGTTTTTTGGTTTTTTGGAAACAGAAATTGAATGTTGGTAATTGCAGATGTGGAGAAGCCCAGGGAAAGAAGGATCTCATTTCAATCCATACAGTGATTTATTTGCTCCAAATGAGAGAAAAGACATCGTGATTTCAACTTCATGTTGGACATTAATGGCGGTTATCTTGGTCTATTTATCCTTCGTTTTTGGTCCATTCCAAATCTTCAAAATCTATGGCGTTCCTTACTGGGTGACCTCTCTTTTCTTCTTCTTATTGTTTTTCTTTTAGCAGAGATTAAGGAACTTGCCTCCATAGAAATTGATCCATTTTTCAATTCTTTTAAGGAATGAATTTATAAGATTTAATAGTTGGTCAACATCTCCGAATTTCCCACATTAAAAGAATTTCCATTTCTATGGTTTCTTTCACATGGCACAACTCATCAATTTAATCATTAAAAAAAAAAAAATTCAAACTCCTTTATTTTTTCTTTACGGGTTTTTGTTTTTGGATCTGAATGCAAATTGGTTTTTTTTTTTTTTTTTTTTTTTTTTTTTAAGATATTTGTAATGTGGCTGGACTTCGTGACGTATCTGCACCACCATGGGTATGAACAGAAGCTGCCATGGTACAGAGGAGAGGTAAGGAAAGGGAAAGGGAGAAAATAAATTTTTTTCTTTCCCACAAATTTTCTTGCATTTTCTTGGGAAAGAAAATTTTCGAAACCCAAGTGGGAAAGTTTTTTAATTTTTATTTATTCATACATATATATATATATATATATTTTTTGATGGTCAGGAATGGAGTTACTTACGTGGCGGGCTGACGACCGTTGATCGGGATTATGGATTGTTCAACAACATCCATCATGATATTGGAACTCATGTCATCCACCATTTATTTCCTCAGATCCCTCACTATCACCTTGTAGAAGCGGTATGTCCTTTTTACCCTTTATTACAAAAAAATAATGTCCTTTTTTTCTTTTTTTCTTAGGAATGTCCGATAGATATCGGATATTGATGTTTGAGATGATAACTAATATTGTATCTATGAAGATGCAAATCTCTTAACGTCTGACCTTGACTCAACTTCTGTAGATATATAACATTGACAAAAGAGAAGTTCAAATCTCTCGCCTCTACATAGTATTGAATAAAAAAATATTTTTATGTATTTTTTTCTTTTTTTTATTGAAAGATATAAAGCACCGCAAGAAACCAACCATTCCTCATCATAATGAGGGATAAACGAGAAGCTAGAAAGAAATATTCTTAAGTAAAAAAAGTTAAAGTAGAAATTAGTAAAGTTATTAAATTATGTAAAACATTAAAAGAAATAGTTGTTTTAAGAATTGATTGGAATGAAATAGTTGGATCTGTAAAATAGTTTATTGTTTATAGATATTATGGGTTGTTGGATGTTTGTGATGTGATTGTCTTTATTTTTTATTTTTATGTTTCAAAGTGTTGATTTCAAATTAATTTAATAACTTTTCTTAAAATTAGATTTTGGATTTTTTTTCCTCCTTGTAATAGAATATGTAACGGTATAATTTGGTCCATAAGCATGAATTTATAGAATGAAAAAGGACAAAATGAATCTGTCCTCTTTCCATTTTTATTTTTAAAATTATAATTCGTTTGATTAAACAATTTTCTCTGCCTAACTTTTTCCTTAAAGCAGAGACCCTTTTTCGCAAAACAAATTTTTGAAAATTCTCTTTTTAATGAAAAGCAAGCCATTAATTAGGGAGTTGGCAATCACTTTTTGTTTTTCTACTGAACTAAGGGAAAAAAATATATTTTTTTAATCTCTATATTTTAGGTTTAGTTTTTATTTGGTCATTGGATTTCAAAATGCTACATATTTGGTCTTATAAGTTGTAAAATGTACAATTTTTATCTTCAAGATTTGAATTTTGTTTCAATTTGGTCCTTAAATTTCGAGATTTTACATTTTTTACCTCGATTTTTTTTTTTAAATTCAGTTTCAAACATTGACGTCAATGTCTACGAATTGATTTAAAATAATTATGAAGTGAAATTTTTAAATTTTAATTTAAAAGTGATGTAAAATAGTGAAACTTAATTAATTATAGTTAAGTTAATTATTTAAGATTTATTAACATACATTAAAACTAAAAATGAAAAATAAGTATTTAGGGAAGAATGAAGGTTTAAAATGTAAATATTGAAATCTATAAGCCAAATTGAAACAAAACTCAAATATCAAGGATAAAATTGTAATATTTTGTAACCTAAAAACTAAATTGAAACCAAATTAAAAAGTTAAGGAATGAATGTATAATATTTTAAAACTAATAGAAATTAGAGTCAAAATATCTTAAGACTAATAAATTTTTTTTTTTTTTACTAAATTAAGGGAAAAAATAATTTCAACCCAAGTCAACCTCTTTTAAAATAAAAAGAAATAACATACTAGCTTTTTTAAAAAAAAAAAAAAAAAATTAGTTTTCATCAATTTGTACAAAGTAAACGTCTAAATTTTCCAGTGTGACCTTTAACTAACCTTTAATATTCATTAACGAAAGTTTTGGAAAGTGAAATAAAATGAATCTTTGATTAAACCTATTTGAAACATACCTAAACCAATTGGTGATGATGATAGTGGATATGATAATGCAATAATTTTGTTTATTTATTTATTTATTTATTTATTTATTTTTGGCAGACAAAGGCAGCAAAGGGAGTGTTGGGGAAGTATTATAGAGAGCCAAAGAAATCAGGGCCAATTCCAATTCATTTGGTAAAGAATCTGGTGAATAGCCTAAGACAAGACCACTATGTGAGTGACCAGGGCAATATTGTCTTTTACCAGACAGATCCTTATCTTTACCACTACTAAATATTCAATTCTCCTTCTCTTTTCTCAAACCTTAGTTGAGTACAACCTTTCTTTAGAATGGTTCTTCTTGTTGGCTTAGTTGCACTTTGTATTATTACATTTCCCAAACCAAAAAAGAAAAAACAACACTTTCCTTTTTGATCCCATCAATTGAAAACAGAAAAATAAATTCTAATTCAATTATCATCAATCTACATCCTTTTTGTTTCTATGTGGTATACTTGTTTACGATGATTTTGATGCTTCTACTCCTCCTGGGTTTCTCACAATCTAATTTCAATTCAAACCAGAGCTGCGACTAGACTTCGTGAAAAGATTAGCCAACTATTTTATGGTGGGAACATATCACAATTTCATATCTGTGCACACGACACAAAATAACATTTGGTTTAGATAGATTAACAAAACCCTGTGGCTCAATCATGTACACTGCCTCCTAAATCTCACCATGAAGAAACACATTTTTTACCTCTAATTATTCAAGTTTCTAGTTAAATTGATCAGCCAATAAAAATGATCCTAATACTGGACTAAAGGTCTCATTATAATCCATTGTTTCTTCTTCTTAATAACCCTTCGCGACTAAGCGAGCTTTATAACAAACTAAGCTTCTATTAGGATGTCGTTTGATTCTATATACCCACTTACAACCGATAGCTTTCTTACGTGGAGGTAAATCAATTAAAACTCATGTCCTTTGTCGCATAAGAGCCTCGTGCTCCTCACTTGTAGCATGTAGCATGTTGTCATTCTTTGATTTTATATATATTTTCAAACTGAACTTTAAAAATGTCTAGTATCAATTTTTTTTCCCTCAATACTCACATAAACAAGGACATAGCTATTTATAAGTGAATTCATTGATAACCTTATATGTTGATGAAATCATAAGACATTACTCACATAAACAAGGACATAGCTATTTATAAGTGAATTCATTGATAACCTTATATGTTGATGAAATCATAAGACATTTTTCATATGTTGAGTGGAAGATGGAACCAATGTGATTGGGTGTGGATTTTGATGCAAGCTTTCCTTTAGCAAAATTCATATTTTAGTAAAATCCAGAAAATAACTTGGACTATTTCAAAATTTACTCTCTACTTTTTTAGAATTGAGCATGATAACTATTTTTTTTCTTTTATATATTAGAATTATTATTTACTTGTTGAATTTATTTGAGACATTTACTAAGTTATTATATTAGTCATTACTATTTTTTTTTCATAAGATCACTCTAATATTCATATATTTATGTATCTAAAAAATTGTTACCAACAAGAACATAACTCAATTAGTTATTTATTTATTTATTTAATTCAACAATGATAGAGTGAATGATCGACATCAACATTTAGAAACAAATTCTCCACCATATATGTTGTTCAACTAAAATCAAAGTTAATTAATTAATAGAGACATGTAACACCAAGTTAAGAAAATAATGGAATAACAATTGACAGCTTGCTAGATAAAGAGGTTTATTTGGCAACATGTGCATAAATTAACAATAATTAACTTTTTATATATATATATATTAGAGGCTCAAATGCCCATGCTCCAAATTAATTATATAAAAGATAAAATAAAATAAGGAGGTTGATTCCAATGTAGTAGGAGAGATTCGTAGATTTCAAATGTTTTTGTTTTTACATTGAAATGTCCCGTTTTTATGTCCTTGGAAGGGGACCATACTTGGAGGTTCTTTAATCAATATCCCTCGGCCATGTCCTATCAAGATAGGAAAATAAAGAGAATCTATATATATATATATATATATTTTAATTACTTTTAGTCCCCAAACTTTCAATTTAGTCCATATACTTTCAATTTTGTAACAATTTAGTCTCTCAACTTTACTATGTAACAATCAAGCCCTTGTATTTTAAAATTTGATGTCAAGGTTTAATGAGTTTCTTGCATAAATAAACTGATGAACTAATTAAATACTCAATATTTTTACAAAATACAAAGTCTACGGCATAAAATAATAAAAATTGACATCTAATTTTGATGAATTTTTTATGTTAGGGACTAAATTGTTACAAATTTGAAAATACAAGGACTAACATGTTACATACAAAAAGTTCAAGAACTAAATTGTTATAAAATTGAAAATACAGGGAATTAATCGTTACAAACCAAAGTATAAGGATTATATTGTTACTTTCATGAAAGTTTAGGGACCAAATGAGATTTTTAACTTTCTTTTCTTTCTTTATTCGTTTAGTTCTTCCTCTTCTTGTTTGGTTGTTTTTTTTAATTTCTTCCTAGTTTTTTTAAGGGAAAAAAATATCTTTTTAGTCTCCAAGTTTTAGGTTTAATTAGTTTTTATTTGATCCTCAAGTTTCAAAATGTTATCACTAAGTCCTTAAATTTTGAGTTTGATTTCAACTAGTTTAATTTAAATTTGTCCTAGGTTTCAAAATATTACAATTTTACTCTTACAACTTGAGTTTTATTTCAATTTGGTCTCGAGTTTCAAGATTGACACTTTTAACCTCGATTTTTCACTAAATTTCCACTTCACTCTTTGGCATTAATGTCTATTGATTAATTACAAATATTACGGAGTGAAATTTTAAATTTAAGTTTAATATTGATGAAAAATAATGAAATTTAATTAATTATAATTCTTTTATATTAATTAAAAGACAAAAATTAAATAGGGGAAGTGAGTATTTAATAAAAAATTAAGGTTAAAATTGTAAACTCAAAACGTAAAGACCAATGTGAAACAAAACTCAAATCTCAATAATCTAAAAAATAAATTGAACCAAACTCAAACATGAAGAGTAAAAGTGCTAACATTTTGAAATGTAGAGACCAAATAGAAATTAAACCCAAAACTTAGAGACTAAAAAGATAATTTCTTTATTTTATTTTATTTTATTTCACCATATTGGAATTTTTCGATTAAGTCCATATTGTAACAAAATGTCAACATACACTTTACTCATGTGACTTAGGCTCCGTTTGGATTGACTTGAGAAAAAAATTCATTTTCAAAAAATTCATTTTCATTTAAACTCTTTTGATAAAAAACTGTTTAAAGTACATTTCAAAATCTGTGCGGTTGCCAAACATTCAAATTTCTTCCAAAATAATTTATTTTTAAAAATTAAACACTTGAAAATATCTTTCAAACACATCTCAGTGCATTGCGACTTACTTCACTCCATCACTATATGTTGCCATAGAAAATTGAACCATCAAAATGTGAATATATGGTAAAATTTGGGAAACACATGAAAATTAACGTTTTAAAATTCACATATTATCATTTTTAATGCTAAGTACATTCTTTAATCCCAAACGTTCACTTGCTTTTTTCCAATTTGGTGTATAATATTTTCTTCAATTTAATTCCTTATGTCTCAACATTTTTCAACACTTACTATTAGAAATGTTAAAATTGGTAGGTAATAAACATACATACTATTAAGATCTAACTAAATATTTTTACTTACGTAGATTGATAAATTGACCATAAATCAAAAAAAAAAAAAATTAACTATAATGATCAATTCATTATTTTTTTAAAAAATGACATTTAATTTTGATGAAGTTTATTGGTAGAGACTAAATTGTTACAAATTTGAAAACATCAACGTATAGAAAATTGTCAAAACTAGCCCTAAAACTTTAGAAAATTATCAAAAATAACCTCCAAAGTTTTTATAGTTCATAACTAGCACATTTTTTGGCAATTTATTAAAAGAGTTTTTCTCGGTCCTTCCTGGCCAAGATCGACCCCAAATTCGAATAAAGATTTGACTTCTTTTTCTAGCACATCCAAACTATCGATTATTTTAGGCTTTTCATTGGAATCTCAGTCAAGATGAAGACTGCGATTGTATGTAATCTTTACCAAATCTTACGTAATATTTGTTTAATGGAATTTTAGGGCTTTTAATGACTGATTTTAATATTTACGATGAATCAAATGTTAATTAGTTACCTAAACTCTCGTGAACAAGAGATTTCTAAAAATACAATATTTTTAACATTTATGATTAATCCAGTCTTCTTTAGTTGGGCTGACTCTTCTAAATAAAGGATCTCCAAAAGATTAGGAAAGTTAGATGAATCAAATTATACAAAAGATTACATGATTTAGGAAAAAATTCATCCGGACCAAAATTCTTCAAAGAAAGCCCAAAACAATCAATAGTTTAGACGCACAATAAAAAGAAGTCACTTTTTTTCGAATCGCCAAGTCTATCTTATCCAGAAAGGACTGAGATTTTTTTTTTTCGATGAGTGCTCCAAAATGGTGCTAGTTATGAAAGATGAAAACATTTAGGAAGTGTTGACATAGACTATTATAGCCCACTCCAATTTTGGTTGGTGTTTCTAACTATTATAATCTACGTCAAATCTCTCATTGCTAAAGTGTTTACAAATATTTATTATTTCCTACTCATTTTTATTTTCCTCTTTGTTACGTTATTACTATTTTCTTATTAAACAAAAATAGTTCACCGACTATAATAATAAACTTAGCGCCTATTATTTATGTAGCTTGTCCTGAAACTTTTCCATTTTTTTTTTTCTTTTTTCAATCTACTTTAGATTTTTCTCCTTTTCCATTTTTCGTTTCATCTACCTTTTTTTTCAAAAATTAAATTTTTTTTTCTCTCTTTTGTCTCTCTTGACCACGGTACTTCTTCCTTTCTTAATCTTTTTCTACTTTGATTTCTTTCGTTCTTATATAATGCTCCTTCTTTTATCGTTGGAAGTCGAGGCAGCGACCATCGTTAATGTCGTCGCCAATGGTTAGGTGCCATTGCTGCCGTTTGTGAGGCAATATATATATAGAGATTGGTAGAAGCTTGGGATGATCAAGCCACAAGAACTTGGTTAATGAAAAAAAAATAAATAAATACAAAAACAACCATCTTCTTTTAGTGTATAATTAATAGGAGTTTTCATTCTCTTCTCTAACACAACCTAAAAGAGACTTTCTTAGTCTTCATCCGGCTCGAAAATTTCATTGGAAAAAAAATACATTAACGCATCATAGGAAGGAAGTTGAGATTTTGTTTTTATCTCGATCTCCATTTCGGCCAAGATAACACTGAGAAATGCTAAGAAAATAATTGGGTGAAACGGGTGCTATTAGGTGAAAGGTTAAAATTTTTTTGTTCTCTTTTTTACAATTATCCCTAAATTGTTTCAATTTGAAAAGTGTAGAGACTAAACGATCACCACATATATAGGGATTAAATTTTTAAAATAGAAATATTTGCAAAATAAGAAACAAGTCATATGATTCATCCACATCTCACAATTAAAAAAAAAAAAAAAAAAAATCCACCAATACATTGTTTTTATAAAAATTAATAATAAAACTTTGACATTTAAATAAATAAATCAATTTATTAAAAAAATGATTTCATCAAAGGGAAAAACATGGGCCCTAAGTCAACAATAAAATAAATGAGATCTATCTTGCAAAAAGGAAAAAATTAATAACTAAAGAAAGATGAGATGAGATCTATAGTGGGAATGGAAAGACATGTATGTTAATTAATGTATGAAATATTAAAAAAAAAAATTATCATAGTAATACTTAAAAAGAGCAATCATTAAGTGCAACTAAAAAAAATTATATCATTTTTGCAAAAAAAAAATACAAAACTGCCACGTCCCAGTTTTTTTATTGGACAGTTCTCTAGGATGCACACAATAAGAGCACTCAAATATTTTCTATTTAAAAATGATATGATATTTATGAAATTCAATGTTATGAATATAAATATCATTAAAAAAAAAAAAAAGTACAACATAAGGTGTGAGAAGTAAGAAGTACTAAAATAGACCATTTTGTAAGGAAGGCAGCTCATAGGACATAGAGTAGTTGAAAGTAGTTGTACACTTTCCATCGTAAAAAAGAAAATGGACCAATACTAAATTCGTCATTGCAAATGAGAATTAAGGGAATATATTAGAGTAGTTTTTGCAATTTGTTCAATAATTAATGTTCAATCTTCTATTTATTATAAATCAAAATTACGCGAATTTAAAATTAAAAATTAATAGATGAATTTTGAAGTGACAAGAAAATGATAAACAGTATTATAATTTTAAAGCGATGTGACAAATTTTTGTAGTTTTATTCAAATCTCTTCTTAGTTCTCGTTCCACCATTAGTTCTTTCTTCTTCTTTTTTACTCCTTTGCTCTTCCTCAACCTCATTGTCCCCCAACCTACCATTTTCTTCTCTCTATCTCTCTCATCCCTACCACCCTTTATTATTTAAACAATTATTTTTAAAATATTCGACTTAATATTAGATTGGTTTAAAATCCTTATTAAATAAATAAGTGTTTTAAGCATTTTTAAATTTGTATCTAATTTATCTAATAGGTTTATGAACATTTATCTTGCACCTAATAGAATCCTAAAACTATTATTAGATGAAAAATTACATAATGATGCTACCATAATTAAATGTAGATCAAGAAATCTACCTCTCCTAATAACTATCTAATACAAATTCGAACTATTTGTGCAGTTTCTCTTTCCTACATACAACAATGCAAAACTATTAGTCATATTGTGACAGCTGCTCTTCAACATATTTTCATAGTCTCTCGAGTCTGAGAAATTAAATTAATAATTTAATAATAAAAATAATAACACGTGAGTGGTTAGTGGGCAAAAGGGACACATTATTTTCTATTTGTACAATTGGGCTCCACTTTTCTCACTCGTCCTTTCACGTTTTTCCTTTTTTTCTCCTTTTTCTTTTTTGTTTTTTCATTCTTTCAAGAATATCCTTTTTTAAAAAATTAAGAATGAAAGAAAGGGAAAGAAAGAAACTTCTTTTATTCAAACCGAAAGCATGAAAGTGACTATAAGATGTTTCTAATTCTTTTTATACATCACCGAAAGCCTTTTCCTCTTTACCTTTTTTTTTATCCTCTCCCCTCCCACATTCTCTCTCTTTACACATATACATGTAGGACATTGAAGTTAGGTTAAAAACACGCTCGGTTTGTTTTACCGCTTTTATTATGAGATTTCGTATACATATTTAATATCATTATTTGTTTTATGGGATTTCACCCCTTAAAATATAGTATATGTCTAAAATTAAAATCTATCCGACGTGAATTTTTTGATACCCTTCATCCATATGAAAGTTGACAGATAAATTACTTAGACTTAATAAATTTTATCTAATACATTCAAAATTAATGAAATTTGGGAGATAAATTACTTAGACTTAATAAATTTTATCTAATACATTCAAAATTAATGTTTATGTTATCTTCCCTATTTAATATAAAAATTTACAATTAAATTTTACTATTCTAATTAATTCATATTTATTTATTTATAGTCATTAAATTAAATAATTAATTTATTGTTTAATTAATGTTTAATATATAAATATTTATTTACTTTTATTTTTAAGTGATTAAAAGATTAAATTTAATATAACAATATATTAAATCTCCTTAAATTTAATTTATGATTATCGCTTATATTTAATTAAGTAATTAAGTAATTATTTAATTTTGTATTCTATATACAAAGTTGGTAAATCAAATACATATATTTAATTTTCAACGTTTCGAGACACAGACATTGATAATCTCAGACACTTAAAACTTAGACATCTAAATCTCGGATATTTAATACCCATACCCATGAAACAATATATGTGATCTAAGTGGACTTTTAGTAACAATTGAGTCCCTTACCTTTATTTTGTAACGATTTAGTCTTTATATTTTCGAATTTGTAATAATTTAATCTTTAAACTTTAGCACGTAATAATTTAGTATCTATAATTTCAAATTTGTAACAATCTAAATCCTTATACATTCAAACTTTTAACAATTTGGCCCCTATCGTGAAAAATCTCATCAAGCTTAATTGTCAATATTGATTATATAAGGACTTAGCCTTTATAGTTTATAAGAAACTGACCTTTAATAAATTTATTAATAATCTACACGTGTAAAAAAATTCATTAAACCTTATAGTATTTTATAAGAACTAAAAACCATTACAAACTATAAGGTACAATGACAAAATTGATACTTATTATAGTTTAAAAACTAAATTGTTATGAAAAGTTCAAGGACCAAAAGTAATTTTTGACATTGAAATTAATTTATAACTGGGTAATAAATTTAATAATAAATACATTTACCTTGTTGAATGCCTCCTATTATATCAAAGAATGGGGTGTAGGGATTTGTTATTAGAATCATTATATGAATCGATGCAAAATGATTTCTTGAAATATATAGCTCAGTAAGTACACCCACCTTTTGTTACCGAAAATTTGGGGAGCCTCAATCATAGAAATGGCAAAATCGGTGTGGACAACTTTAAAAAAATATCTATAGTATGTAGGGATATTAGAATTGGTCCGACGTTTATTGTCTGAAGATTTTTGGTGGTGTCTTCAATTTTACTGTACAGACAACGAACGCTAACTCAATTCTCAGATCGCTACATATTAGAGACTTTTTTTTTTTAAGTTGTCCATCCCGACTTTGCCATTTATATGAATGGGCCCCTCAAATTTTCGATTCAGGGTGTACTTGTTTTAACTCGAGATTTATTCTTTTGAGTTTAACAACATATAAATATTGAAGATTTGAATTTATAACCTCTTGGTTGAATATACACTCTTTAAAAAGTTGAGTTATGCTCAAATTGACATTTTAAAATCATTACGAGTTGAAATAACAAATTTTTTAACAATTGTAATTTATAAATTATATAAAACTTAATTACACAAAGCTATGAGTTGAAGGTATGAGTTAGAGGTTCCAACATTCAACCTCTAACCTAAATCGATTTTATTACTTTATTCAAAACTTATATAGAGAAGGTTACTATCGTCCATTCAAGTTGGTCCCAATCCATTATTACTTTTTTAAAGTTGTTGGAACTTTTATGAAAGTAACAATTTAGTCCCTAAACTTTATTTTGTAACAATTTAGATTGTGAACTTTATATGTATCAATTTAGTTCTTGTATTTTACAATTTGTAATGAATTAGTTTCTATCACGAAAACTACTATTACGATTTAATGAAATTTCTTACCCATTAAGACTAATAATAAAACCGATTGAGGGTCAAGTCTGTTTATAAATTATAAAGAGTAAGTTAATACATAATCAAAATTAACAATTAAGTTGATAAGATTTTCATGATAGAGACTAAATTATTACAAAATTGAAAGTATAGGAACTAAATTGTTACATGCTAAAGTTCATGGACTAAATTATTGCAAATTTGAAATTATATGAACTAAATCATTACAAATCAAAGTTTATATACTATTAGGGGTGGTCACGGTTCAATTCAATTCGAATTGGGCCCGTATCAAATAGAACATGTTGAGCCAAATCTTCTTCATGTAAAACCTGCTTTATTTAGATCGGGAAAATCGTACGGTTTTATGAAACCGTGTGCTATGGCTCGAATCCATAGTCAATCCTATTTATGATATGAGTTGTTGACAATTGAATCCAATTTTGCCCATTATTTTCATTTTCGTATCCGTAATAGTGCGAAAAGAAGGAAGGTCCAATTCCAAGTTGTTCAAGAATAGTGGCATTGAGCTTCTCGACCCTTTGCCTTGTTCATATTGAAATGAATCGGAATTGATAAGGAGTTGGTCACTCATGCTCGAACATGTACTTATTATAAGTGCCTATTTATTTTCTATCAGTATCTATGGATTGATCACGAGCCGAAATATGGTTAGGGCCCTCATGGAGGTAGAAGGCCTACGGGTCGTGAACTTCTTTTCCCGAAGAAGAAACAATGACGATATCTGGGGAATAAACATCAGCTAACTTTGTGCCAGCACCCCTGGATGCAGGAATAGCGACATGGACTAAATGTCCTATCCAAGCCAAAGAACTTACTCCGAATAGTCCTGAGAAATGATGATTGAGACGAGATTCGACATTTTTAAACCAGGAAATGCTGCAACTCGCCTACATGAAGCCGGAATTGCTAGTAATCGCCGATCTCACGAACGCACACCTTTGGCTAATTTGAATCAATGGAGAGATAAACCAGTAGCTCTTCCATTATGCAAGCATGTTGCCACCAGAAGCAGAACCCATATTTCTTCTAGAGAATCTCCTAATTGTTCCAGAGCAACTAGAAAGAGATTCTTTAACCAGAAAGAATTCACTCGAAACAATTTAGTCTTCTCCATATTACTATATCTCTAGAGTCACTAATTTTATATGAGGAACTACTAAACTCAATCACTTGCTGCCCGATAGCTGCAGAAGTAGGGATAATAACACCAGAAATTATATTGTTTCCATAAAGTAGAGATCCAAAAACAGGTTCACAAATACCATCAATATCTACTGGAGTCAAACCAAACCGAAAAATTCAATTTTGGATATAATATTTGGTTTGGTTAAGTTATATACATAATATAGTTTTTTTAAAAAAATTATAAATGGTTTGACTTGATTCAACTTTTTAATATATATAAAATATAAACAATTCAGATCAATTTTGAACTCAATTTTCAAACCGAACCAAAAAATTCAATTTTCTTATAATTTTAAATTGAACCAAACCAAAACCTTAGTGAAAACCAAATTCTAGTGTGGTTCGATTTTATCATTCAATTCAATTTAGTCAGTTTTGATGATAATTCCTAAGTACTAAATCATTACTTCTATGGAAGTTAAAAGACAAGAATGATTTTTAACCCAACTTTGTATGAGGTATTTCATTGTTTTTTTTGGTAGCTTAGTAATTTAATATATTAAGATCATACTTTAGGCAACAAAAAAATGGAGCCAAATCCTATTTTATAGCCATTAGCTTTTGTAACCAACCCAAGTATAGCCATGCGATAATTTATATATATTTTATGATATCCTAAAGAAATGGCAATGTTATGAGTTTAATAGTTTGAATTTTTCAAAACTTCAATTAATAAAAGCATGAGATTATGGTTTGAGATTTAGATGTACCACCAACCTAAACATAGCTCTTGAATTGGTCACATATCCTCAATCAAGAGATCAAAAGTTTAAATCTCTCTTCTCTCAAGTTGGTGAAGATTTCATGTTGAAAAGATCATGGAGAGACATCATGATCTTTAGAACGTACATGAGTTATTCCTTTCATTACCAATTGATTGTGAGATGAAACCTCTTGCCAAACCGAAAAGTATTTTGAGTATCTTACATTGAAAATATGAACCAAACTCGACCCATAAGTAGCTTAACCCTAATAACCTACTTTTGTATTCATATTTTCTTCCTACTATCTATTTTCTTCCTTGTCCAACTAAAATCATCAATCCTTTTCTTTTGTTTTGCCAATCTAAGTATAGTCCAATCAGTTAAAACATATGTAGATTTCAATCTCCCCCTCACTTCCCTTGTTCTTAAATGCAAAGAAAAAGAAATTATATATATTTTCCTTTGTTTTGTTGCCAACCCATCTTTCTTTTTTTTTTTTTTTTTTTCTGAAAAAGACAGATGGTAGAGGTAATTATCAATATTGATTATCATGGTAACCAATGATAAACATTTCCCAAATAAGAAAGGGAAATTATCAAATAGGGTTTAGGGTTTCTAAACCCAAAGAAGGCCCAAATGATCAGTTAGCCCAGTTGTAGCCTGTACCCACCACATTTAGCCCAGTTGTAGCCTGTACCCACCAATCTGTTAGAACCCTAGTTAGGAATAGTTAGGAATATATTGGGATAATTAGTATGATTAGTAGTAAGGGGTATAAAGGTAATTAAATAGAAAGTTAGTTACTAAATATTGCTATAAATAGAAGTGGAGTGGTAGGCAAGAATTTTGTAGGAATTTGGGAGAGAATTCTCAGCTCTTTTGAATGTGTTGAGAGAGTTATGTTGTTACAATTTGTATAATATTTCAGTATATTTTCATATATTTTTATATTCGGTGTTTTTTAGTGTATTTTTGTTAAGTGGTATCCTAACACAATCATACCATTTAAGTTCACTACACAATCATACCATTTAAGTTCACTCTTGGACATTCTACGACTACCCATTTCAATCCACCACAGGTGAAGTTAAACAAAACAAAAAAAAGACAGACTATTTCTTGTCACTTACTAATCAAGCCTATGTTCCGCTTACCATAAACTATAAATTTACTAGTCTTTTTGAGTTGAACAACACATGGAGTGAGGCCCTTAGGAGATTCAAAATTTTGATCTCTTGGTCCAAAGCATGTACTAATCTTATGACTACGTAAATGCAAACTTATGAGTCGTTAGTCATTACATTAACTCATACTTTGCCAAAGGGAAAGATTAGTTTACATAACAAAGTCCATACTCTTCATCCTCAAATTCAAAATTTTGAAACAGTACAAACACAAAGCAGAGCAGAGCCAAAATCTTCTACTTACCAGAGTTGGTTGGTTTGGAGTAGTGCATAATCTTCTGGTCTAATATCGTATTGGCAGTTTAATGTTCCACTCCCTGTTGTTGGTCTGTAGAGTGGTTGCTGCTCAGTTTGAATAAAAGCTAACACCAGTCACCATTTTTTGCTGCAAACCAAAGAGAAAAAGAGAGAGAATTTTGAGTAAGAACACTGTCACACAATGCCAAAATTTCCTAAACTGACATGTATTGTATATAGTACTCCACCCCCAATCCACTAACATGTCCAAGCTTTTGGTCGTTCATATTCATCACTTCCCAATCTCCAAGCCCCAAAAGAAAGCTCAGTTTTCAGCATATAGAATAATATGTCTTAATAAGAAAGACTTGTTTATTCTGAATTCTTATAGATGAATGATTACAAAATAAGTTAGATGGATGCTTTTTCATTCTAATGGGCCTGTATTAACCCTTTTGACAATAATATGTTGGGAGTGGTAGGGCAATAATATAGACGTTGATGAGCAGTGTCAATTTAAATCTTCAAACTTAGATGACTTTATTTATATACGAAACACAAGCATCGTAAATGTCAGCTATGTCTCTCATTGCTAATTTCCACCTGTACTCGTTCGATTTAAATCTAAGGTAGGGGTTTCGCTATCAAATCATATTTTAAATCAACAGTTCTTAGGATAAGAAGGAGCAGTGAGAATGGAATATGCTTGTTTAAACGTTTGAAGTCAGTTAGGGAAGACAACAAAATTGAACAAATTGACCCATCAAAAGTGGAAGCAGACATAACCCTGGCCCAACCATCATAAATCAACTAGGCCAGGCAACTTATTCAAACACAAAGCCCGCCACTTTTTCTTTCTCTTTCATACTTTCCATCATAACACATTCAAATTTTTCTTCTTCACTTTGTTTTCTGTAATTGCTTTACCAGGGAAAACGAGAAAAGAAAATAATACATCACTTCCTTTTTCAAAGTGGAAATCCCAATTCCCAAACCTCCCTTCTTAACTAGATTATCTTTTTTTTTTTTTTTTTTAACTCATTTTGTTACCTTACTGACCTGAACTCAACATGAAGTTATTGCCTTCTCCTTCTTGCTCTTCCTCTTCTTCCTTCTCCACCTCCACTTTTGATCCTCATGTCTGCAACCCCAGAGCTGCAGCAGCTACACCCAGCTGTCTTTCGGGAATTCTTCGCCGAATTCTCTGCTCCGGTAGCCTCCCAACGCACCCCACCGATCATATCACAGAAGAAACTACCTCAGTGAAGTCTGATGACAAGCTTCTTCAAGTCAAGGATTTGAATGTCATCAAATCAACAAATGAGACAAAGCCAACTGCTGGAATTGTGGCCAGACTCATGGGTTTGGACTCCATGCCAGAGATGAAGCAGAATCATAATTCGATATCGAGAAGCCAATCCATGAACTCTGTGGAGCATTTCTACAAACACCTGGAAGACAAACATCAACGGGTCAGATCAACACTGTCATTTCGAGAGATGCCAACCTTTCTAGACCTTGAAAATGAAGACTACTTCATCCTCAGCTTTGAAGGAGAAAACAAAAGTGAAAAATTCAAAGCAAAACAAAGAAGCGAGAGGATCAGTAGAGAATTCAAGCAAAGAAAGGAAGCTGAAGACAAATGTAAAAACAGGGGAAGCAACAAAACAGAGCAGTCATCTGCGAGAAAGACAAAGAAGAGATTCGATCCAGAAGAAGCCACACAGTTCGTCCTAATTGATTTAGAAGAAAAGAACAAATCAAGAAAGAGAGTCTCAAAAAATAAACCCAACTCCAAAATTTCAACGAAGAACCGCCATGGAAGAAAATCAACTAAAAAAGTAGAATCAGAGTGCAGCTCCGATGAATTAAGCCCAGTTTCAGTTCTCGACAGCAGTCAATTCCTAAGAGATCCCGAAGAAGCAACCCCATTATCAGGTTTGACTTTGCTTTCTTCAACAGCCCATTATTCAAATTCTTTTATTGAGTTCTCAAATTCTTTAAATCACTACTTTCAGGAGACGCCGTTTCGAATTCCCCCATAAATCCTAGAAGGAAATTATCACCAGAGCTCGAAATTCCTCAGAACCCAACTCGAAACGACGACGATTTGATAATCAACGGAGGAAAACTCGCGAAGACGGAAGTGGTTGATAATGGGATCCAGCGGGAAAGATATGAAGAAGAGATTTGTAAGATAACTGAGATGGAATTGGGGGAATCAAATTGGAAATGCAGCAAAATTTGTGAAGAACATGAAGAATTTGGAGCTGGGGGTATAATTGAAGGTTTTGATTCGTATATTCTTGAAGGATTGATAGAGGAATTTGTGGAACAAATGTATGATTTGATCTTCATCTGAAGATCAACTACTAACATGTAAATTTTGAGTTATAGTTACTAAGTTCACCAGAAATTCAACCAAAATCAATGAAGGAAAATAAAAAAATTTCCGGTTCTAGATTATAGCTCCAGATTTCCTGTTTGCAATTTGAATTTGAACTCGCAACCGGCAAGAAAAAATACTCTGTTCTTTGAAATTTCTTTCAAAAGTATAAAAAAATTGTGGAATTTTTTTTTTTTAATCTTAATCCTTTTTTTATTTTGTTCATAACTTTGTTCTTTTTTCTTGAGAACTTTGCTTCATTGTCTAAATTGTATTTATAATTTGCATACATCAAAATTGAGTTTATTTATTTGAAGTTCAGAAAAGAAATACCCTTATGTAATTTTTTTTTTTTTTTTTTTTTAGTTCACACTTATATAATTCATAGCACTATATGTGTGTGTTATAAAAAAAAAAAATTATAGCAAAAAACATAAATGAATTTTATATTATAATTAAAAAATTTTGGTTGAATTTTAATTATAATAATTTTCTAAACTTTAAACTTCTTTGTGTATATTTCATTTATGTACAGTATGGCCACCTTAATTAATTATTTTGTTTTTTATTATCCACTTTACATTAATAATAAATTTTTAAATATTTTTTTAGAATTAAATTAAGAACTCACGTGTTTTTTTAATAAGAATAAGAACTACAATTAAAGTTTTAAAAGAAAACAATCATACATTTAAACAACAAAAAATTAAAAGACGAAATCTGTTACATTCAATTTTTATTTTTTCATGTCTTTAAAAAAAATTAAGTCAAATTTTAAAAATATTTAACCCTACTTTTTTTCATTTCCAACATTTGAATTTGATATAAATTCCAAAAATATCGTTGAAAAGCATATCACAAGACAAATTATTAACAGTCAATAATATTTGGTTTAAGTTTAGCCTTTTAAACTTGAATAAATATGGTAACATTACTATCTTTAGTTGATTGAATTTAAAATCTTTTTGGATTAATTGGACTTTTTTTTTTCTTAATTTTTATATATATTCCTTCCCTTCTCTTCTTTTCCTTTTTTTTTCTTTTGTTTTTCCTATTTTTATTCCA
>QLSR01000248.1:697169-715151 GCA_031780015.1 Citrullus colocynthis
AATAAAAAAAAAAAAAAAAAAAAAAAAAAAAAAAAAAAAAAAACCAAAACTTTTGAGTTCAATGCAATTTGATTGTAGCAGGAAGAGAAATCCCAGGTGCTTGGTCTTCCATTGCACAATCTTCTTTACACATAAGTTTCATCACAGAACCACACCCCATTTGGTACTTTTGTTCTGCTTCTACAAAGCTTCTATGAAGAACCAACTCCAACCATTCCTCCATGCCTCTTTTCTTCTCTGATACCCAGTTTGCTGCAAGGATTTGGACTACGATTTTGTAGTCGATCTCGAGTACGACCTCACTTCCGAACACCCTTCTGAACTGCAAGTTGATCTCTTTCACTAGTTTTTCTGCTGCTTCCTCAAAATCATATGGTTTGAACATCACCTTTTCGTCTACTTGTTCAAGGAATTCGTCTACCCATGCTTCTGAGCCTTCTGATACCGAGTCGCTATCGCAATCACCGTCGTTGGATCCATCTTCAACCTCTTCTAATGGGAGATTCAAGTCTAGGAAGGACATTGATGATGATGATGTCTTCTTCAGCTCAGTGGATTCGTCGTCCAGTTTCCTCTTTTTAAATAGCGAGAGGTTCAAGCATCCCCGTGGGGCAGACGTTATCCTCACATTCATGTCATTGCATTTCCTGACATCACTGGTAAAACCTTGCACTAGTATCTGCATTTGACAATTTCTGGCTGTAAGTATTCTCTCCTCGGAAAATTCGGTCTGTTCGTCACCATCTAGATTCGAAGTTTTGTCGACCATTTTGTTCGTCAACGTTGTCACGAAGATTGTATTATTGATGGTAAACTGTCTGCCATGTGAATCTGGAAACTTGCCAGTCGTAATTGCCTGGGACAAGCAACTCTTAGCCCGAACGTCGGCCTTGTGTATGTTCTCAAAAAGGACAACTGAGGATGGTTTCTTCCTCAACTCCCCAGCGACATAATCAACAACAGTCTGTCCTCGGAACCTTTCATCGTAACCATTTAAACCTTGGCAGTCGAAGAGTGAGTTTGGCCGCCGATCACTGTCCTGTGAGCCAAAATCAACTGAGATTAGGTTCTCTCTGCTTCCAAACATCAACTCAGCAAGTGCTAAGGAAATTTTCCGCTTTCCTATCATATCTGGTCCAAGGAACGTTAGCCAAATATCTCCCCGCGAATTTGAGCAACGGCGTCTTCCACCACCAGTTCGACAACGGAGAATGGTTTCAACAATACAACTTGTGGCTTTACCTTGCCAGCTAACTTTTTCATTCAGTGCATTCCAGAGTGATTTGAATTCTCTCATATCGAAACCCCGTTCAAAACCGAGGGATTGGCCGGGATTATTGTTGCTTGGCCTATTATATTCAGTTTGATTCGAGGATGTTAAGTGTTGAATGCTACGTTTTTGACTTTCTAAGTCTCCAACTTTTCTCTTGTTCTCACTGGCAGATGCATACAATGTCCCCAGCCCCAAATCAGTGGTAACAGAGATGAAAGATGAGGGTAATAGTTTATCAGAGTGAAGATGCCCTTCTGGAACAACAGACTTGGAGAAAATCCCAAGACTCTCAGCTTCACCCGGAGAGGCTCCAGTTACCATGTTGGATTGGAAATTATCGGTATGAAAATCGGAAGTCTCCGATATCTGCCTGGCCTGCTTTGTGTTTAAATTGTTTTGCAAGTCTGTAGATAAGCAAGGATTGCCAATTACAAATCTTTCTCCAGTTACAGATGATGGTTCTTCACCACTTCTTTCATGATCTAAAGCAAATCCAGTCCCGTGCCTGGTATGGGAAATGTCGAGTTTAGGGAACATTTGCCTTCGATGAAGACGGCAGATATCGTTCCACTTCTTCTGTAGGCCAATTACCTTATCACTCAATGCACTTCTATCATCTCTGGTCTGCGCTGGATCAAGAAGTTCATAAGAAGATAATTTTACTCGGCGGTAAATCCGCGACATAAAGAGAAGTCCAAAAAATTGACTTCGAAACAGTTTACACACCTTATACACATCATATTCCTTGCATTTTGCATCAACTTCGGTCATTGCCATATGCAAGGAACTCTCGGAGTGACAACCGACGACGCTACTACATCCTGCCTTCCATATAGCAGCAACTTCTTGCTCGTATTTTTCGGTGCATTGATGACACCGAGCAAACGATTGTTTCGGGCTCATTAACTGACTCGGGAAATTATTAGATTGCGAAGGAAAAAATCCTCCAAATGGAACAAAAGATCCCATCAAGCTGCAAATTACAAGCATGAACTGTGTCATCTATCATACATGGAACCCAAAACATGATTCTACTCTAATAATTCCATGATCTGTCTCAAAATTTATTAGGCTACTCAATTGGTTTGTTTGGTCCGGTAAGTGTCTAACAAGGATCTAGAGCATTCAATAATACACAGTACCACAACAGGGCGTCCATGTTTCCAAAACCATTCCTTTTCTCTATTACCTAGCCACTGTTTCGGTTTCCATATTTTCAACTTTGGTTTATTTCAGTCATTGTGTTTTTAAAACGTCTGTTTTTTATTCCTTTATTATCATTTTTTTTTCTTCCCTCGCTCCCAAAATAACTGTTTTGGTCTCTATACTTTTAATGAATGACCAATTGGTCCCACTATTTTTTTTTTTATCTCATTTAACTCAATAAATCTCTCAAAGTACTGTCATATGCTATGGACTAAAAGAGTAACTAGGTGCATAAATCAAAATGGTCGTTTTAAAAGTATAAAGACCAAAATAAAATAAAGCCAACTGAAAATACAATTTAAACTCACTAATTATCTTTTGTTATGGTTCCACGAGATTTTAACCATGAGCAGAAACCATTGTCACAGTGTCTTATTCTAACATAAACATTACATTTACATTCTTCCTTTCTGTTTCCCATTTTAAAAATACATTTCCCAAAATCTTACAGCACAACACAATAATCTAAAAAGCAAAACTTTACTTTTAAAACTATAAATAAATATATTTATTTATTTATTCATTTGTAATAAAGTAATACAGAAGTAAAACCATAAACAAAACAACAAGAAACCAGATCTGATAACACATTATAATAACCCCCTTTTATTTTCTCTTCCCAATTCACTTACTAATTTCAACCAAAGAAAAACAAACCCATTCTTCCAATGATTGCAGTAATCAGCAGACAAACTTTATTAAACTAAGAATGTTATAATAAACAAAAACAAACCCTCAATCTCAAATGAAAAGAAACAGCACAAACAATCAAAAAAAAAAAAAAAAAAAAAAAGGTCCCTTCTTCATCTTTATCTACTTCTTCTTGTTTTTGTTCATTGCACAGCAGATTCAATAAAATATGCAGGAGTGGAAAAGGAGGGATTTCAATCATTTCTAAGCAGGCAAAGTAATATTAAAAAACTACCCATTTGAGTAGAGATAAGAAGGTATAAAAAGCTTAAAAGAAAACTCACCTGGATTTAGCTCCAAACACATCAACCATAGGCTTGGAAGTTACGGGAAGAAGATGAAGATCCCAATCCTTTTCAATGGCTGGATACTTGGCCAGAAACTTCTCATGCATTTTGTAAGTTTCAACAGCTCCAATCAGCCATACTTTCCCATTGTAAAGCTTCAATAAATCAGTCAGTTGAGATACCACAAAACTCATTCCATTATCACCATCATCTTCTTCTTCTTCTTCTTCTTCTTCTTCTTCTTCTTCAGTGAGAAAATCGCTCAAATTTCCATAATTCACAACCATACCAGGCCCTGAACATTGCTGAACCATCCCAAAAACTTCCTCAAACTTCAATCTCATTTTCTCTTTACTCCCATTTCCACTCACAAACTCAGAAATCTCCTTCTCTATGCAAATTACTCTCAAACCAGAAATTTCCCCTGGAAGAATCTCTGATTTGCATCTCTGAACACAATCCGTGAAGCTCAGGAGAGCGTCAGCAGCATAGACACCGATTAACAATGGATTTCTCCCTGCTTTTCTCACTAGAATTTCAGCGATTCGTCTGGAATTAGCATCGTCGTCGCCGTTTCCATACCCACCAGAGAAAGGGAAGGGGAAATTCCGGTGACCCAGATCGGAATCGGTGAGATTACAGAGAAAAATGGGAGGGCAACGAGCAGAGCGAGGGAATCGAGAGGCATGGTGAGTAAGAGGAGGATGCATTATAGCTAATTTGATATCGCAGCTTCGAAACCCAGCTTCACCGAAAACCCTACTCACAATCGGATCATCAAGAATCGATAAGATGAAATACTTG
This sequence comes from Citrullus colocynthis, assembly GCA_031780015.1. Classification (NCBI taxonomy): domain Eukaryota; kingdom Viridiplantae; phylum Streptophyta; class Magnoliopsida; order Cucurbitales; family Cucurbitaceae; genus Citrullus; species Citrullus colocynthis. The sequence continues at coordinate 701,430 of QLSR01000248.1, forward strand.
AGTTCAACCTTCAAAATCGAAGGGGTTTGTTGCTGATTATGAATCTGATGGAGGTGGAAGCTTTCTGGGTGCCGGCGTTGATTGGCTTGAGATCGTTTAATGGCAGCCATAAGGGAATTGGAAACCGGTGGTTCGTCAGTGGGTTTAGAGGAAGGAAGACGGTCAAGAGATACGCCGACGGACAAGTCGAGTGCTCGGAACTGGAGGCGTGGAAGGTACGCGCAGCTGCGGGCGCGTGAACAGGCGTCGCGAAGGGCAGAAGAAGGTAAAGACAGTAAAGCAGAGACAGCGTGAAGGGAAGTAGTTTGAGCGTGGCAGCGGCGGCGGGCGACGGAAACGGCGTCGTCTAAAGCTCTCGCCGCCTCCTCCGTCAAGCATTGCCTCGCAGCGCTCACCGGCGTCGGCATCGCCGGCCAGCATAAGAAACGCCTTTTTGTATATACAAACCCCCAAAAAAACAGAGGAAAAAAACAGGGAGAGTAACAGATAGGATTGAAGTTGAAGAACTTTTGGAAATTTAAAAAAAAATAAATAAGTAAAAGGGAAAAGAAATAGGGTAAGACTGGTTCATTTCAACAACTTTTGGGTAATAAATAATTGGATTGTAGGCCAGAGAGAGAAGAAAAGATATGGAAGAGTATAAAAGAGAGACCCAAAATCCAAATGAAGAAACAAATACAAAACAGGGATTGGCTTTGAGTTGGATCCTGGTTTTCTTCTTCTTCTTGTTAATGGGTGATTGAAGTTGGTGGAGCTCCGGCATACGGCGGTGGTGGGGCGGTGGATGAGCTCAGCGGCGAAGAGCAGTGGGGGCAGAGTTCAGTGGGGCAATTCATCACACACTTTCTGAGCATTGATTCTACAAGTTCTACAAGATAAAAGATCTGTTTTTGTTTTGAAGGGTTGCTTTGCTTTCTTTCTTTTATTGAAAATGAAAACTAGAAAGAAAAATTAGAACTTCGTTTTTTTTTTCTTTTTTCTTTTTTTTTTTTTTTTTTTGTTTTTTTTTTTTTTTTTTTTTTTTTTGGTTCATACTTTTGAGATCTTTAGATTAGATGCCGTATCCACTTAAGCAAATGGACCAATAACTCAACTCTGCTACTTGGATTTTTTGGGTCAATCTTTTGCTTTTTAAAAAAAGAAAATTACAAATTTAATCCATTCTATATTTATCACGCTGTATATCTAATAAATTTCAAGTTTTGAGTTTTAATCCTAATCGTTCCCTATCATATCTAGCATTTTGTAAAATTAATGAATCAACCATTAAACTTTCAACTTTGTGATACTTAAAAAAAAAAAAAAAATTGTTGAACTGGTGAATAAAATATTAAACATAAAATTGAAATATAAAATCTTATTTGATACAAAATCAAAAGATCCGCAACTTAATAGACATTGAAAAGGTTAGTTGGCCTATTATAAATACTTTTAAAGTTCAAAAATTTATTTGACACAAACCTTGTAATTTAAAAGATAATTGTTTTAAATGTCAAAACTACTAGAAATATTTTTAAATATAGTAAAAAAAAAATTCAAATTAATAGACAATGATAGACTACTATGTTCCATCATTATTTATCAATGTTTGTCACTAATAGATTATCATTGTCTTCCAATGATAGACACTGATAGATTGATAGTGATAGACATTGGTAAACATTTAATAGTGTTCTTCACCAATAGACAATGACACACTTTGTCATTTTGCTAAATTTGTAAATAAGGGTATGTTTTGATTAACTTAAAAAATAAATGTTTTTCAAAAAATCATTTTATTTAAACATTTTTTATAAGAACTATCTAAAATAAAAGCACTAATCGCTTTTAAAATCCATTTTGAATGGTTACAAAACACTAGTATTTATTTCAAAATAACTTATTTTTTAAAATTATTTTAAACACACCCTTAATAGGCTCATTTTGCTATATATGAAAACAATCCTAATTTTAGAAACTATAATTATAATTTTTTTTTTTGTTAAAATGTTATTTTTGTCACTTGATTTTGTTTCATTTTAATCCATGTCTTTTAAAATTTTTAAATTTAACAGCTGTGGCTAGTTTATTTTTCATTTATTTAAAAAAATAGTATGTATTAGCAATCCCTTAGGGACTGTTTGGGAGCTGCAATATAATAGAATTGCTAGGAATCAGATGAGTATTGAAATGTGTGAGCACTTAAAGAATAAACAAAAATGAGATCGCGAACCATGAAAACGATGGAAAATAGGATTGGGTTGAAAACTGTCAGACGAAACGATTTTTGTATTACAAATCTGGCCCAAAACGTTTCATCCAAACATTTATTTTGAATTACATTACCTTACAAGTTTATTTTAGATTTTAATGATATTTATTCTTATATAAAAAATATCATTATTATTTAAACAATTTCAATAAAAATTAACTCGAAAGGACTCAATTGGAAAAAAAAAAATTCTTTATTCCATTATTAAGTGAGAGAAATATGTGTGTTGAAGTGATTGGTCTTGACTATTTCTGATAACACTCCTTTATTTTGATATGCATGTTTTCTTTCTATTTTCTGTCTCTTTTCACCTTTTTATTATTATTTTTTTTCTTATTCATTTTTAGACATACAAAATAACTTCTAACCTTTATAAATGATTCTTTGTTCCCTCTATTTAATGTTTATCCTAAACAGAAGTTTTTGTAAAAGATTTATTATGTTGGGAAAAATCTTTCACTCTGTTGTAGGAATAAATAAAAAAAATTATTGAAGAATTAAAAGGATATAACAAAAATCAAAAAATACAAGAATTTATGTGGATAACTCAAAATCACGACCCATCATAAAAAAATTTACTGTGTAAAAAATGATTACAATCACACAGAATAATTCTCTCATCGATTCCAATAATTATAAAAAAAAACTCTCTCAAACATAAAATTTAACTAGAGCCGACACGTTTAAGTCTAGAGTGTTTCTAACTAGAATGATTTAAAACCAAAGCTTCCTTGAACTTTTTCAATGTGGGGCATCTACACTTCTAATATTTTGCACCAAACAAATTCCACCTTGATAAGATATTTGAAGAATACACAATTTCTGCTACACCCATTGTCTTCATTGACAATCACAATTTTCAACTCAAAGAATTATACTGCACTTCACCTTAAATAGTATATCATGTAGAATACTACCTTCCAAGATTTTCCTTTTCTGTCACATAGCGATAAACCTTGTTAAAATTTATGGTATAGCTTCCACCTACTTGGCTCACTTGAAAGTTTTTCAGCTATCAACATAATTTATCACACACCCTACATAACCGCCAAGTCAATGCCCCGTGTGCAAACTTGTAGAACTACTAACATCACATCCATTATTATGGTAAAGTGGATATACCATGAGGATGAATTTCATCTTCTTCAAAGGAAGTCACAGTTTCCCTTGACTAGAAGGCCATGTCAGCATCCAATTCGAAGACCTTTGACAAACCTACTTTATTTTTCATGTGCCCATATTGCATGCATTTCCAGTTGTCTATCTTCTACTTGGAGATTCTCTCTTCTTTGAACATTTGCTAGAATCATTATTGGACTACATTGCACCACCATCACCGCTTAACTTGCGCTTGTGTAACTCATATTGTATTAACACATCATTGACTCGCATTTGACACAAGCAGAAGTTAAACATTCTTATCAAATATCTCCATATAAAACTTTACTAGACCTAAAGTTTGACACACATTTACTTCACTCCTATAAATCAACAAATAGTGAACAACCCACGCTATTCACAGATATGGTAGCACATTTCAAGAATTGTTTTTTTCTGGTGTGGAAGTTCAAACAATGTTACAACCACATAACATATTCAAAAATTCAAGAAACTACGACCTAAAGTTCTAATACCGCATGCTGGAAAAAATATATATATATATCCCAATACACTATAGGAATAAGCAAAAAAAAATTGAAAAATTAAAAAATATATATAACAAAATAGGAAACACAAGAATTTATGTGGAAAACTATAAACTCAAAGAAAAACTATGGCCCACCAAAAAGAAGTTAATTATGTAAAGAATTATTCTTAATCACCCAAAATAATTCTCGCCACAATCCTGATAATTACAATAACACTCTCTCATAGCTTTTGTATCACTCATACCCTTGCCCTATTCTCAAACTAGAGAATACATAAAGGTAATTTAACTCAAGCTGGCATGTTCAAACTTAAGGTGTTTCTAACGAGTTGGCATACTCAAGTTTAAAGTGTGTCTAACTAGGTCGATTTGAAACCAAAGACATGGGACCCCATTATACAGTGCTTGGAGCCTATCAGTTATTTGGATTTTTTCAATGCGATATAACTGCAATTCTAATATTTTGCCAAAACTCAACATATTATTATTAAAATGTGTTAATTAATGTGATATAGTTTTGATTTAGGGTAATTACTTTAAATGACAAAACTGTTGTAAATATTTTCAAATATAGCAAAATGTCACTGTCTATCAATGATGGATAGTGAGAGACACTAATAGACATCTATTAGTGTCTATCACTGATAGATAATAATATATGATAGTAGTTTATCAGCGTCTATCAGTTTCTATTACTGATAGACGATAACATTTTGTTATATTTAAAAATAGGTTGACTCATTTTGCTATATTTGAAAACAACCCTTTTGATTTATCATTTTTTAAATATATTTGCACGTGTGAACATAACACTCGTATGTTACTTGACAAATAAAATTAGGAGTGCAACAAAAAATCAAAAAATAGAAAAACCAAATTGATCCATTGGTTTAGTTTTGTTTTTTTAGTATAAAATTGGACACCTTAATTTGGATTTGGAGAAAAAAGAATTATTGACTCGGATCAGTTTTTTATTGGAAAAATCAATCAAAATTGAACCAAATTGATGGTATATATATACCCTTTAAACATAGCTTTAGGCTTAGGTACCTTTTAGCATTTTAATTATTATGGTGCATGTATATTTGTTTTTTAGAAAAAAAGAAAAAAAAATTACTTATTATGGTGCATGTATGTTTGTTATTTAAAAAATATATATATCTAGAAAAAAAATAAAAATGCCCAATTTCGACCTATAAAAAAAATAAATGAGCTTAATTTAATTCGAAAGTAGCAAAAATGATAAACTCAAAACAAAAGATAGGAATAAAAATAAGAAGTTGAAAAAAAAGCCCAAACACCAACGACCTGACCGATAATAAACCAAATCAAATAAAAATCAGTTCGTTGGTTTTGTTTTTTATTGGACATGGTTTGAATATCTGCTTTATAAAACTGTTAAATGTGATTTGGTTCTTTGTTGGCCTTAAAACCGACAAACATACATGTGTTATGTTTGAAGATCTACTGACGTTTTTTGCTGACGTTGTCTATCCACGCAAAAAAACGTCAACAGAAGCTTTGCCCACTCATTTTTTAAGATCTACCAACATTTTTTTGTATGAGAAAAGACAAACATTCTACTAGTGATAAACTAACTTTCACTCGGCTTATATAAGACTCAACCTTCCCACAGGTGGAATCCAACTTTTCGGTTAACAAGATTTATAGTTTTTCATGACATTATAATAGTAAAATATATAACTTAGTTACACAATAATTATATAAACTGTCATGAGTATATATAACCTCAACTAGTTTCGACATTTTATTCTTCCCACGAAAGGTCAAATTATGAATCATCCCTACTCATATATGCTGGTGACTCTTAACTAAGAGTCTTTTACTAAATTAAATATAAAAGTAAGAATTTTTTTTTAAAAAATTAAGAAATGTGTATTATATTGGGAATTGTTTAGTTCATAGCCTGTTTATTAGTGACATTACTGACAAGATACTCAAAAAATTATCAAATACATTTCCCATTGATAAATGATAAAAGAGAGGGAAAATACATGGTCAAATAACCAACTAACATGTTGATTAAGATTCTATTTGGAATACTTCTTGTCTAATTAGCATTTTTCAAAAAATAATTTTTATCTTACTTTTTAAAAAAAAATAATAATTCTAAATGACATATTCTTTTTTGCATTGAATTCCAAAGTGATTATACTTAAAAGTCTTTATCCAATAACCTATTTTTAAGAGTTTGTTTAATTTTAAACTATTAATTTTTCTAAAGATTAAAATGTTTGTTTTCTAAAAATTACTCCAAACACACGTTTTAGCAAACTAAAACCTTTAATAGTAACTAATTAATATAACTAAAATACTATAGCTATCTCTAGGTTGCTTTATTTCATATCAATTTTGAATGAATGAGGTAAGAGAAATGCTAAACAATAACCTCTACAAAGTGTGGACTTTTAAACAAACCATCAAAGCATAAAAGATTTAAACATTCCTAACGTTATTAACTAAATTATAAAATGTACCATGTTCAAGAAAAAGTTGACCTTTTGAATAGAGTACGGAAGACGTATTAAAGAAGGTGTCGTAATCATATATAAAGTTATTGCCATAAGAGGTGTAATATACTTTTAAGGGAAAAAAATATCCAACCACCTTTGGGAGATATAAATTAACTTAGGACACTTAATCAAGAACCTTAAAAACTTATTTGCATAAGAACATATCAACATTTGACTGAAGCTTCATTTATAATAAAGGTCGGCCATTGGAATATGATGCCGAAAGTAGTATGTGGTATATTATTATAATCTAATCACATTTCAAAAAAAACACACACACATATATATATTGAGAAGTTGAATTCGAAACATAGAATTTATTACCAAACTATCTTTGAAAACATAAGTATAACAAAAAGGTTAATAAATGGGAGTAAGAAATTAATCTTTTAGGTTTACATATATTTCATAAACATTCATAAAATATAAATAAAATTTTACCAATTTTGAGAGGATACTATTATTTGATTCAAAATCAAAGGGGTTAATTAGAGAAAAAAAAGTATTAAAAAAAAAAAGGTAAAAGTGGTAGTTTAGAAAAAAAATTAGGTAAAAATAGTAGTTTTTTTTTTATTTGAGTGCGCAGCTTAAAGAGACACACTAAGACTCGGTCAAAGAAAAGAGCATGGTCAAACATGGTAAAAAAAAAGTGTCATTTGGTTTTGACGCATCTTACGTTAAGTTTTATGTTTTATTATTTTTTTAATATCAATTTGAATTATTAATTAAAAAAATATCTGTACATTTTCCTGGTACCATTTGGGCATAATGCTCTTTTTATATATACAAATTATTATTTTAATAAAAAATTGAATTATTAAAATTAAAATTAATTATTAATTATTATAAAAGTCAAGTTTCAACTTATCAGAATGAATTGTTAGAAGGTTTAAAAACATCGTTAATTCTAAATTTAATTTTGGAATCTAAAAAAAAAAAAAAAAAACTTATGAAAAAATAGGAAGGTTAAAAGGAAATAATGGAGAACTTACTAGGAAAAAAGATAAAGAGCTTCTTTCCAGGTAAGTTTGAACTTACCAGGAAGGAATTAGTTTTTCTGTCACTTTTTTCGTAAAGTTCTGATCACCACTTTATGGAAAAAGTCATAGAAAGCTAATTCCTACCTAGTAAGTTCGAACTTACTGGGATGGAATTAGCTCTCTGTCATTTTTCCTGTAAAGTACTGATCAAAATTTTACGGAAAAAGTGACAGAGAGCTCCCTTCCTGGTAAGTTCAACGCGGTCAAACTTCGAAAGAACTTTTCCAAACTCGCTCTCACTCACCGAAATTGGTCACATCGAAGTTTGGAAAAGTCACAAAAAGCTCCTTCTCGATAAGTTCGAATTTACCATAAATGCATAAACAAAACACATAACAAAGAATCGGAGGAAAGAAAAAATGGGAAATGAAAGAAAAAAAAGAAATAAATAAATAAATAAAACTTCACGATAAAAGTCACAGAGCTTTACGGGAAGGAAGCTTACTAGGAAGGAAGCTCTCTTATTTTCCCATAAAGTTGGTCATCAGAACTTTACGGAAAAAGTAGGAGTGAAAGAGATAAGGTATATGGGAATCACTAATCAAAAAATTAAAAAATAATCAGAACTATATGGGAAAAAATTAGCTGTGAAGTTGATAGAGACGAATCTAGCATGGCTTTAATGCCATAGTTGACACCAATTAAAAAAATTTTAAATAATAAGAGATGCATCCAATAAAGAAAAAAAAACTATTCTATTTTTCTAAAAAGAAATTTAATTACTTTTTTCACCTAATTTTTTTTTTCTAAAAGTACCTCATCAAATGGACCCAAATGGAAGTATCTATAAAAAAAATTGTGAGGACTTTGAAAAATCATGGTTGAATCTTTAATCCCTTCTCAAAGGGAGTTATTTCAAATTCCAAAGTCTAAGGTATGAATTATGATGCTATTTGAGGAAAAATTATGGAAGTTTTTTTATTTGGACTAAGCAAAGGATGTTGTCTAGTTCCAAATTTAGAAAAAAAATGAACAAATACTTTGACTATTCTTCCAATAAAAATATACATCCAAGAGAAAAAAAATTATCAATTGGCACATGTAACAAATTAATTAATATCATTTTGTTTTATTGACCATTCTATTTTTTGCTCCAATCACCTATATATGTTGTCACAATGCTTATATCATTCAATATGTTTGTTTCATGGCTATGTCAGTTTACCGTCTAGCCAATAATATTATTACCATTACTGATAAAATTTATATTTATTTATTTTTTTTAAACGATTTGAAACTTTATCAAATTAAAATCTAAAAAATGTACGCATCAAATTTAGATGCTAAAATTGTAGTTAGTTAAATAAATCAAATGTTAGTCATTCATTAATTTAAAACTTCTAATTATGGATTCGATATATTAAGAATTATTAATTAAGTCATTTCATTACAAGAAAAGTTAAACCTTACAATTTATTTTAAACAGTTTTTTTTTTTAATCAAAAGTATTTAAATAAAAACGAAATTTTTGAAAAACATTTTTTTTTTTCAAGTTAATCTAAATGAGTCTTTAAGTTGACACTTTTGACAGTTTAATTTTTTATAAGTTGGCCCTGATAGAACGAAAATTTATATATAAATATATAGCAAACAAAATTCAACATTTTTTACAACAAACCTAACTTCGGAGTTTTTAATACAATGATAGCAAAATCAAGGGTCTATTGAGTAGGCAATCTTGTTTTTATTTAATGTTTTCAAATTCATTGAGTTCAACAAACATGTTTTTGACAATTTGAAATTTGTATTCTCAAAATTGTTTTTAGATTCTATGATCCAATTAACAATGCAAAGCTAGAAAATAATAAATATAAATATATATTATGTTTTTATTATAACCAAATTTTGAATTTTGAATTTAAAATGCAAAATTATATTTAAAAAATAAAAATATTTGAAAGAATAGTATTTCATGTTATAAACGCAATTCATTTTTTAAAAATTAAAATATTTATAAAAATTTTTAAAACTAAACTATGTTTGTATTATTTAATAATAGTTTATATTCAACGTAAATGTTCCTGAGTAATTACAACTAGACTATTATTTATAAATATAGTCTTAAATACATTTAAAACAATTGAATTTTCTTTTCTTTTAGTTTGATTGTCTATCAATCTGACCCTCACTATCTGGCTTTTAAAAATTTTTATTGTTTTCATAAAATTTTGAAAATTGTCGCATTAAAGCATTTTTTTTAAAGTTAAGTAAAAAAAAAAAGATAAAAATATATATTTTTTATAAAAAAGATACGCAATCTAGAGAGAGATCCAAAGGTCACAATCAATCATAGAGGCCCCCACTAGGAGAGGACAGATGCTATGGCATTCTCCCCATTGGACAATCACATCACTCAAACATTTAATCAAACGGCTAATGGAATGCCACGTGGCGTACTTTTGCTACAAACAAATGCACTCGATCCTAGCCTTACAAAATCCACAGAGACAAAAAGCCAACCATGCAAGTGGCAGGCATCCCAAGGTCCAAATAAATAATATTATTATTTTTTTTCTCTATTTTTCTATTTATTGATTTAATTAATAATAATTTTTTTTTTTTTGTGGGGGGGTTTGAAAAGGAATGACTCATGAGAGAGAAAAAGTGTTTGATTTTTCATGATTTGGTGTTTTTTGCAGCCCCCAATTGTGAATTATTGCCTATTTTCCCTTCACCTTCCAATTTCATTTTTCTTTTTTTTCACCTTTTTGGTAAAAGTAAACTTTGGTACTTACTTTCCTTTACAACCAAGTGAAGCTTTTCCTTCTAAGTGGAATTTCAACTTTTTCCCCTTTTTGCCCCAAACAAATGAAAAGAAAGAATATATATATAACTTTAATCACCACATTTGCAAAATCAAGTTTCAGGGAATGTTTTTCCTCATAAATCTTAACTAGTCTAACTGTCCCTCAACTTTAGGGTTTCCTCAATTTTTTGTTTTAAAGTACATGAACTTCTATGTTAAAGATGTGAACATAGTCAACCTCTTGAAAAAAATAATATTGTATATAAGTCAAAGTCAACTCCTTTCGACTTGTTACAACCGTATTTAAGTATTGAAAATCAAAATTTAAATGGAATTAATGTCATATCCTATCCTAGTAGAAAAATGTGGAGATATTTTTTTGTTACAACTCAATAGGAGGAACACATGTTCAATTATATATTTTTATCTATGATGTTTTGTTTTTTCCTCTTTTCCCTTTATTATGTTCGGCTATGGTGTCATAATCTTTGAAATTCTAAAATTGTTAACTTTTTTTTGCCGGGTAAAAAATACAAAATTCGAAAAACTTTGTCAAACCCCTTCTCTTTCATTTTCTTGAGTTTTTTTTGGTTAAAAATCTCAAATGTTAAGTATTTAAGATTGCTTTTCATTAATGATATTATTAATATAAATTCACATTATTTTTATTTATTGTTTAATATAATGTAAATGAGGCATGCCCCACAAATGTTTGGGTCGAAGAGGAAAGAGGAAAGGTTTTGAAAATGATGAAGAAGAAGAGAGAAGAGACCAACAATTTTTTTTTTTTAAAAAAAAGAAAAATTAAAACTTTTTAAAATTTTCTTTTAATTTTTGCATTTTCTTGATTTGTTTGAATTGATATTCTTAGTGCTTAAAAAATGATTTCAAGTGCAAAAAATCAATCAACACACCTTTACAAATAAGTTCATCGCACTTTTACAATTTTAATATATATACTTTTTGAAAATAGGGAGAAGTTTTAAGGAAATTATTTTAAATTATAAAATTGTTGAAAATTTTTACAAATAATAACAAAATATCACAGTTTGTCTGCGATAGATCGCGACAGACTATTATTTGTGTCCATCATGACACAAATAGTAATCTATCGCGATCTATTGTAGATAGACAGTGAAAATTTGCTATATTTGTGAATATTTTGGTTATTTTTTCTATATTTGAAAAGAGTTGGAAATTTTATCTTTACCTCATATTAATTAAGCAAGCGTACTATGCTTTAAGGCATTAAAGACATGATGCGAAAGGCTTTACACGGGTGGAAGGGGGAGTTGATTAAGGCAGTTGCACAAGCGATCCTAATTTATTCATTGATTGTTTTTGGATCTCTACGAGTTCTGTTGAGAGCTTAATAGAATGTGTGTCAAATTCTAGTGGGGATCGGTTAGGGGGAGAGAGAGATTCACTAGCCGTTGTAAGGACCTAGGCTCAGGATTCAAATCAATATTCACCACCTGATGGCCTCGACATTTTCCTGCATCCTTTGCAGCCTAACAACACCACTCTTGGTTGTCTTTGCTTTTAAGAGTGAAGATTATCCCCACAAGCCAACTGGAGTTCTTTCAATATGATTCTGAGAGGGGGGGGAGGGGAGGTTGGGCTAAAGACAAAGGTCAAGGGAAATTTTTACCTGGGGATGCTGATATGATCTTAGTCATCCTTATTAATCGCTTGTGAAAAGATAATGAGGTGTGTACAAACTTGGGCTCACTTTGGATCAATCGAGTTTGGGTTCTACATCCAATACTCAACCTCTTATGACGTTGCGAAAAAGTTTATGGCAATGTTAGTTGCCTCCTAAAATGAAGATTTTTCGATTTTCTTATTCTTAATGACGTTGTTCCACGAGGATTGATGAATCTAGCTTCCAAAGGTCTTAAAATGGATACCTGGTGTCATTTGGGCCTCTGTGAGCCTAAGACAACATCCCATTTGTTTTGGAAATGGCATGTGGCTTGGGCCATTTCTCCCCATTTTTTCTCTTCAAATGTTGTGTCTTTAATGTGTGGTAGGAACAGGTGGACAACATTAGACCAATTTTAAATGGGTTCGGGTGCATGACAAGTAGGATGGGGTGGAGATATTTTTTGTGGTTCTATGGCACATTTGGGAGGTTCGTAATATTGGATGGTTTCCAAAGAAGTGACAGTTCGATGGGGATCTTGCTTGATCAATTTAGGGGTTCCTCTCAAAGTTTTGAAGGGAGGCAAGAGTGGATGTTAGATAAACTATTGGAACATGAGACTTGATGAAAGGGGAGTGCAAGGTGTTGTTACTAGGATTGTATGGGCTTGTCCTCCTGATAGGTGGTTAGCTTTGTCATTGGATACAAAAATGTGCAGGGGCGATATTGCATGAGTGGTCTGGGTTCATAGGGACACACTCATTGTAGTTGGCAGAAAAGCTATTTAGGGAAGTTTTGATGTATTGTTTGTAGAGGTAAGTGTGATAGGGTTTGGATTACGGGAGGTGGTTTCAGTTATTCATTTACCTTTGGTGGTGGAGTCAGACAGTGTGACTATTGACATGAGATGGATACGTATTAATTTCAGCGAAATCAATGGTGGAAGATATTTTCTTGGGGTGTAACGAAAGATTTAGTTTCGTCACATTCAACGATCTCAAAATTTGGTTGCAGATGGTATAGCTCATTTGATCTAACTTCATATTTGAAGGTTTGTTGTATTTAACTAGTTGGACAAATAAATTAAAAGGTTAAAATACAATCTAATTGGGCTATGTACTTTGAGATTTGTTTAATTTTAATTTGCGGATCAAATGTCCAATTTTAGTCTCTTCTCTCAATAAATTTTAAATTTAGTCTAGACTAATAGTTTATTGTTTATTTTCTAAAACCTTTTTATTATCTCCTAACATTTTTAATTATAAATTTTGAAAATGTATTCACATATTATATTTTATTGCATGAATGTTATTATTATTATTATCATACCAGTTTTGATAAAATATAACTTTGAGGATTAAATTTTAAATTTATCGAAAACACATGGACTAAAATTGAACAGATCTCAAAGTATAGGGATCAAAATAATATTTTAACCTAAATTAGACTCTAAAATCATGTTTGAATGCCCAAAATTACTTTGATTTTTTAAGATTGTGACGATACTTTGCAATAGTAGAAAATTTACTTTTCCATAATCATTTTAGGGTAATTATATTGGGTAGCACTGTTAGAGAAAATAATTAAGTGTATAGCACCCTCTTACAAAATTTGCAAATATAGTAAAATATTCTACCAGATAGATATAGATAGATGTCTATTTGGGTCTATCGCAATCTATTTAAAAATTTTGTTATATTTGTAAATAGTTTGATATTTTTTTATTTATAATAATTTGTAAATAGAAAATTCGAAAATATTTTCAACACAAAGTATAGAGATAAAATCGTAAAAGTTATTTTTTATAATTTATATATAAAAAAAAAAAAAAAAAAAAAAAAAAAAAAAATTTTTTTTT
>QLSR01000248.1:725824-741647 GCA_031780015.1 Citrullus colocynthis
TTTTTTTTTTTTTTTTTTTTAAATTTTAAATTTTTCATTTCAAACTCATTTTAAATTTGAAATTTTAGATTTGCTTCAAAAACAATAGTCATATTAGGGCATAAATGGCCATAAATACATTATGAGAGATTAAAGACAAAAGATAAAAAATTATGTAATTTTAGATATTGAAAATAAGACTTAATTTACGGAATGATGCAGTGATGTTGGGTCTTGGGTCTTAATTTTAGATATACTTTCAAAAGTTGCAATTCTAACTTTGGTTTTTTTATAAATATTTCAAAACTACTTGAAAGTAAAAAGCCGTTAGAATTTTAATTAGAAATTAGAACCTAGAACGAATGTGACAATAACTTAGAATGATGTGGTGATGTTTGGGTCCCAATTTCTATTGCCATCCTAGTTTAAGTCTCAATTCTCATCCGCATCTATTTAATAAATTTCTACTCCAAATGAAAAAGTGAATGTCGATTGGTTAATTAGCCTTGCATTAGAAAAATGACACTTCTTATAGTTTAATAGTAATAGACTAAGCCTACCTATATATAAAAGAAAAGAAAAAAAGAAAGTATTACCTATACATATTTTTACAATATGTGGAATGAGAGAAACAAAATTAATTTCAAAATCCACACTACAAAATTTATTTCAGTTCAACAATCCATTTAATAAATAAATAGATGAGAAATTTTGAAAGCCAAAAAAATATAAGACTGAAAGCTGATGTGGCATGTCATATCATTTTATATTCTAAAGATTTTAAGTATAATTTGCTCAATTTTTAAACAACTAGATTTTTTAATTTTTTTAATTTTTTTATTGTTAAATTAGACCCATTCTTATATGTGAAAAATATATTCTATTCTTTTTCTCAAAAGAGAATCTTTTTTAAGATTTTAAAAAGATTTACTTTCTTTGTATATACATGAAAACAGAATATTTTTCTTTTAAAAAAAGAATCCCTTCAAAACTACACAAACTCCCTTCAATGGCTAACCATTTTATTCCCCTTTTTTAAATTAAGTTATTTACTTAATACAATATATAATTTCAGAAGTAGGAGTAGCAACCACTTATTCAAATTTTTTTTTTTAATTTTTTAAATTTCTAATTTTATAGAATAAAAGCTCAATGCAAATATTCTCGAGTATTTTTTTTTCAGTTAAAATATGTTAAATACCGATGAATTTTAGACTAAGAGTTAAATATGCTCTTAGATTATAAAAATTTTAATTTTTACCTCCCTTTAAAGATTTTTTTTTTTTTTTAAAAAAGGGGAAAAACTAAACCGGCTTTTTTTTTTAAAATAAGGTGAAAACTAACACGGCTATTATTGTTAAAAATTAATCCACATAAATGACATTATTTTACAAATTATTATTGAGATAAATTGATGTGACAACTAATGTGTATAAATTTATAATGCAAATGATTTTAACTATATTTTTTAGATGAAATAAATGGCAACAACAATTAATCCTCTAGATAATATGATACATATACCTTCTAATTTTTAGGCCTAAGTTGTTAGGTCAATTTCTATCCTTTATTTTAATGGAAAAGATGTTTTATAAAATAATTCCAAAGTTCAGAAATATTTTTTGAAATAAATTTAATGAAAGTTTTCAAAGTCAAAAAAACATATTATTTAGCCCTTTTTTTTTTAATTTGTTTTTCTCCTTGTCCTGTTATTGATTTAGAACAATCAAAGTATTGGAAACAATAATTCTTACATATAACAGTTCTTAAAAAGAAAAAAGAAAAAAAAGCTATTTTAAGTCTTTGTTTCTTGTTCTCTTCAATACATGTGTGTTCATTCAATAAATGATCTAACAAATAAATAATGAAAATTTGAAAAGGCGAACATAAATTATTACCTTTAACAACTTATAAATTAAAACTATCATTAGAATAAAAATCTAGAACATCTTGAAAGAAAACTAGGACTTGAAACGATATAGTGATAATCTAAAATTGTGTGATATAGTCTCAATTTGCATTCCAAAGTCACTACTAGATCATTCAAAGTCTTAGTTTCTGTCTAAATTTCTAACGAATTTCTACGTCATCAAGAAGTTTTGAAATATTTATGAAAGGACAAATATAATATTATAACTTTTAAAACTAGACAAACATTTTTTTAGATAGAAAACAAAGTTTAAAAGATTTTCTTTTTATAATATATTATTTAGGCTCAAGTAAGCTTGTTATGTGTCAAGTAAAGAAAGAACATAAAGGGATGAAACTAGTGGGTAATAAGGTAGGGAAACAAAAGAGAGAAAAATTCAATCATATGCTTTTAACATCTAATAAAGTTGGAACAAATAGGAAGAAGTCCCACCCCAAAAAAAAAAAAAAACCTACTTTTTATTTTGAAAGTTTAGGACTTTATGAAGATAAGATTAGGGCTTTTTTGAGTTGATGTGACACCATTTTGAATGTGAGGAAAAAAAGGACATCATATTGGGTGTGATATTTTTATTTATTTATTTATCTTTTTTTCATATCAAAAGAAATAAAATGAAAAAACAAAATGGGTTTGTGTATGGGGTGACCTATCACACTTATTTAGAAAGGGAGTGTGATAGGGAATTCAATAGAAATACATTATATTTATTTATTTCTTTTTAAAAAAAGGTTTGAAAATAGATGCTTAATGAACATATTCAACCCTCCACTTGAGTGTGTGTGTGGCTCTAAACCATTTTACCAACTTCTTCTTTTTCCCTTTCAACACTTGAGTTTTTTTTAACACTAAAATATCTTTGAATTTTTTTTAAAAGTAAAAATATGCTTATATTTATGTTGTTCAATGTTTGTCATTGATATCCATGAAATTTTATTACAAAAAAAATCTTTCTTTCTCCTAAAACAATGATTTCAAATTCATTTTCAAAATATTTGAAACTTAAATCAACAAATTTTTTGAAAAGATAAAAAGAAGACTTGAGTTTTTTTCTTTTTGAATATTTGAAAGAATTCACGATCTATTGAAATTATTGATTTATTTTTTCTAAATAAAATCATAACTTAAATATTCAAAAGTTTAGCAATTTTTTAAAAAAGTATATAACCACGTCTAAAGAAAAAAGTAATGTCAGTTATTGTTGATAAAAACATCAAATGATATTACCATACAGTCTTAGTATTCTTATTGATAATAATAATTATAGCTTTTATATATTTATGGCCCATTTGGAATATTGATTAGAGAAAAAAAAATATTTTTGATAAAAATTGTTTAAACTACACTTTGAGAGCATTTCAAAAGCTATTTTGAGTGTTTGTCAGCCGACTTCAATTTTTTTTTTTTAAAATGATTTATTTTCAAAATTAAACACTTGAAAAATTAAACCAAATACACTCTTAGAATGTGTTTGGAATACACTTTCAAGTGTTTAATTTAAAAAATAAGATGTTTTAAAAAAAAAATTGGAGTGTTTGACAACCACTCAAAATAGATTTTGAAGTGTATTTTAAATGGTTTTTATCAGAAGAATTTAAATAAAAATGAATTTTTTAAAAAATAATTTTTTTTAAAATCAATTCAAACAGACCTTTAAACTAGTTGAACTTATATACTTAAACCAGTTGAACTATTTCCATATATATATATATATATATATATATATATATATATATATATATTATAGTTGAGTAAAATCATATCTAGAAATGTTTGATTTCTCCTTTTTTGAATATTTTGAAAATGAAAAATTGATGAAAAACACATAATAAAAAGTTTATATAATTAATAAATTGAAATTTAGTCAACATCAACTTAATTTGGAATGTAGTGGGATTATTTATGTGTGTGTTTGTGGAATAGTGTACAAGTCTATAGCTTTCCACACGTCAATGAATCCCTCATGGAATACACAATTGCATATATGATTTCCCTCTCATGCAACCCGACAAAACTACTAAAATGCCCTATTTTCACCATTTTTTTAAAAATAAAAAAGAAATATATTTATTGATAATTTTGCTCTAAATATTTTTAAATGTAACAAAATGATATATGAAAATATTCGTATATTTATTTACCTTAACTTCATTCATTTTTTAAAATTATAATCAATTTATGGTAGAATAAAAAACAAAGGTATACGTTTTAAAAGAGATTACTATTTTTTCTTAAGAGTTGAAGGTGGAATTACCTTCCTAACTCCTTGATGGAGTGTGTATATTTAGAGGTTAACACATGAGTCTGAGATTTTTTTTCCTTTTTCAATAATATGTGCTTAAATCAATTGAGTTGTGTTTAAATTGGCAAAAATATAACTAATTTAGAAGAGATTCGATTCAATGAAATGAGTTCAATACTATTCAAATTCTTAAGGTCAAGTTTTTACTTTTTCAATAATTTGTTGGGTTGATTAATGATTTCAATGATTTCATTATATTTTGTGTTTATTGGATTTTGATTTGTTTTCTTTTATGTTTTTTTTTTTTTCATTGATGGGATTTCATTATTTACTTGTTCCTTTTTTGTTTTCAATATATTGCCCAAATAATAAAAAGGGGTCCATATCCAACAACATTGAGGTATATCCAGATTCAAAAGCCCAATTTCAATCAAACTGTCAACCCAAAGTGAAGTTCACCATACATATAACATAATTAACAATAATTAAGTATATAACAATATTTTAGAAATAATTATAAATATAACAATACTCTACCGTTGATACACTTCTACCAGCAATATAGTCTATCACTAATAGACTCTAAGAGCTAGATTTAAATTTCGCTATATACACATAGTCTTTTGTATTATACTATATTTGCTAATACTTTAGACATGATTGCTATATTTGCAACATTCCCTATATATAATGGCACTACAAGAAATTTACCTATTCCCGATTTAAAAAACCGTCGGCAAAGGCCAAAAAATCGTCAGAAAACGTTTTCCCGATGACTTTTCTACCGTCGGGATAGCCTCGTCGGCAAAACCTTTTCCCGACGGAAAAAATTCAATCCGTCGGGATTAATGATTTCCCAATGAAAAACTCCAACCAATTTTCTCCCGACGCACATTACTTAGTGTCGGAAAAAGTAACTTCTCCCTACTCCAAAGATTGCTTTATGGCGTCGGGAAAATGCTTTCAGGCGTCAGGCGTCTGCGGCATGCGGCGTCGAGCTTCAGGCGTTGGGCTTGCAGCGTCGGGAGTCAGGCATACTCATATTCTGCGTCAGGCGGCGGTGGCGTGTCTGTGTGGCGGCTAGCTAGGGTGAAAGAGAAGAAGTGGGGGAGAAAATGAAGGGAGAAAATTAGGGTTGAGGGTTTTTAAACACTATTCCCGACGGTTTTTTATTACTGTCGCAACATCTGACTTTCCCAGATGATTTTTATTACCGTCGGGAAATGTTGTGACCTTTTCCGATGGTTTCTTATTAGCGTCGGGCGTTCATTTCCCGAAAAATAAAAAAAAAAAAATTTACTTTCTTATCTCTCGACGGTTTTTTTATTATAATTACCGTCGGTAAAGCCAATTTCTCCCGACGGTATTATAATACCATGGGGAGATAAGAAAGTAAAAAATTTTCCCTCTTCTTTACATCGCGACAATGGCCCTATGTGTCAGGAGAACTAATCTCTCCCGACGCTCACTAAAGTGCGTTGGGATAGGCATAGTTTGCGCGATGAAATAAAGAAAAAGGGTCGGCATAGCTACTTTTTCCCGACGCCAAGTAAAGCGTCGGAAAAGGCTACTTTTCCCGACAATTTTCTTTGCGTTGAAAAAAATTTCGTCGAAAAAAACCAAAATTTATTGTAGCGTGGGAACGTGCACGGTGTTTACCTGAAGAAATTAAAATCATTTTCCACCTATTCACTTTCGTGCTTAAGCTTCCCATCACTACTCTTCACGTGAAAATCTTTAAGTACTCCTACAAAACAGTTTTGGAGTATGGAAGACAGATTTTTAAGTGAAGAGTAATTGGCAACAATGGGTGGGCAAAGCAGAGAAAAGAAAGAAACACCAAATACACCCTAAGTTATAAAATAAATGATATTTAAATTCATAGTAGAGATAAGGTAAATAAAAGAAAAGAAACCCAAGCTTAGGTGGATCTAAATGTGGCACCCATCTCTTTTTTCAACTCTCATTTTGTACAACTAATATTTTAAAAATGATAACCCCACCTTCCTTAATCTCTTTTTACATTCATCACACTAAATAATGAATGCCTCATCCATGAAAATCTTCTTACATGATTTAAGTTGTACAAGCAATTTGAAAAGATTTAAACTATATATATGAATCAAAATCTTTAGAGTTTGACCTTTAATATATAACATAATAAACTCCATTCAATTATTCACTTTAAAAGTAATTGTAAACATAAGTGGAATGATTAATATGAATCTGTATTTTAACAAATCTCATGCTTTTTAAAATTGTTTATTTCTAAATGTTAAATAGAAAAGGTTATATATTGAGATTTATAAATTACATAATCAATACAAATCAGGTAGCTCTCCTAATGTTGTTTGCTTAAAAGATCAATACAATTGTAGTTTGTGATTTCTTTTATATACACACGCAAATGCTCAATTTTAAACCTTTTTCTAAAATATACATTCATTTATTTTCATTCATGACACCTTACTTATTTTGACCAATTATTACATGGAAACTTAAAGTTTAAGTTTAATAGGCTGTCACATAAAAATTCATATATTTCACTGTGTTGCATAAACTTTTTATTTATTTATTTATTTTAGATTTTTATTATATAGATATAGTACAATAGAGTTTTGATTATGCCATTTTTATTAAATCTAAACATTTTATTATATTTAAATTGCACAATTTTTGTAAATATCTCAATAAAATTTCTCTCAAGAAAAAAGAAAATTAATAATAAAAGTAAATAGTTCTTTTAAATGAAATTTCAACACCAAGTCAAATTTTGCCCCAAGTCTTTGAAATTTGTTTAATTTTAATTCACACACACGTAATGGATAATAAAAATGTTAATAGATAATATATTTTTTTTAAAAAAATAATAAAACATTCAAGATTAAATTTAAGATTTTTTGAAAATAACTCGAAAACTCCCGACAATAGAAAATATGACTACTAAAATTGGACAAACTTCAAATTATAGGGACTAAAATAGTATTTTTAATATATATATATATATATATATATATATATAAAAATATAGAAAAATGAAAAATAATAATAAGTGTGAAGCTTAAGGTACCAAAATATAATTTACACCACTAACATATACAAATCTGAGATTCCAGTGTATCCAAATCCCTACCCTTTTCAATTGGGATATTTTATACTAATTAATAATTATTATTAACAAAATGAAAAATAAAATAAAATAATATAAAAAAGAATTCAACTCTGAAGCTGTGAGACATTTGCGCTCTATTTTTGAAATAGACAATGCCTGTGATTTGACAAAGCCTCACACTCAAAGGAATCTTTGTTTTGTGCTCCTCTTCTTCTTCTCTTCTTTCAAATCCATTTTCCTCGTAGTGGAATTGTTCATTCAGATTCCTGAAAAATTTATAAACCTCACTCTTTTCTTTCATCATTTCTTCTTCAATGAAGGGGGAGGAGCATGATAATTCTGTCAATCTGGAGAGGCAGACTCCCAAATGACATCAAAACTCGTTGTTCTCGTGGTCGTCTTGATATCTCTGCAGCTGCATTGGGCTGTAGATGCTCTCGGTTCTGCCTCCACTGTCGCCATCGCATATGGCACCTCCACTGTCTGCGGCATTTCTGCAGATAAGCAAAGACAGAGAATTCAATGCTATAGAGGAGATCAGGTAATCTCCATTCTACCCCAGGTCTCCTTTGAAGCCATCTCTGGCGGGGAGAGCTTCTTCTGCGGTCTTCGAACCGGCGGGCTCAGTCTTCATTGCTGGGAGACTGATGCCGGGTTTTCTAATTACAGTTTCCAACCTAAACGTATTTACTACAGCACCAACTTACCATTGACTGATCTGGCTGTTGGTGATGCTCAAGTTTGTGCAAGAGAGGTTAGTTCCGGCAGAGCCAGATGCTGGAGGGGAACAGACAGAGTAGGGGCTTTATTTCCTTTGCCTGATGCAACATTGGACTTTCAGACAATCACATCAGGAAGTGGGTTTTCATGTGGGATTCTGAAGAACAGAACCGTATGGTGTTGGGGGAACAATGGAATTGGATCAAAGATTCGATCTCAGTTCAGGAATCTGACAATGGCGAGTTTAGTCGCTGGAGAGTCTCACGTCTGTGGGTTGACTGCGTCAGGTGGTGTTTTGGTATGCAAGGGAAACAACAATGCTGGTCAATTGGAGGTTCCTTCCAATTCAGCTCAAGAATACTCAGACCTTGCATTGGGGGCGGACTTCACTTGTGCGATAAGCCAAAAAAATGGGGTGGTTTCATGTTGGGGTGGAGGAGCCAATGAACTCAACATTGAAAACAAGATCAATGTCAGTGCTTCATTCGAGCTAATCACAGCAGGATCAGACATGTTATGTGGATTGAAAACAAGTAATTTGACACTAATGTGCTGGTCCAAGACTAACAGCAACTCACCGGTTGTTCTTCCATTGGGGATGATAATCCCTGGCCCTTGTGTTCAAGATCCTTGCAGCCTCTGTGGCATCTATCCAAATTCAGCATTTCTCTGTGATGGGTCTGGAAATATTTGCAAATCTTGCCAGAGAGAGCTCCCATTTGCAGTGCCATTGCCAAAGAGTCCGGCATCTTCATCGAACCCAGCTTCCAATTCACCTACAAAAGCCAGAAACAGGCTCACTATGGCATTTCTCATAGTTGGAGCAACTGGGGTTTTAGCTGGAACTTGCACCATTTTCTTCTGCTTAGCGAATTGCTTAGCTTTTCGTTCTTCTTGCAACAAAGCAGATAATCAAGAACTGGACATAAATCCACTAACCCTCATGGAAAATTCCTCCGCTCGGTTGTTTTCTCTAATGGAGCTTGCTGCTGCAACAAACAACTTCTCCTCTGAAAACAAGATAGGAGCAGGAAGCTTCGGAGTGGTTTACAAAGGCGAGCTGTCGGATGGAACTGAAGTAGCAATCAAAAGAGGAGAAACCAAAGATGACGAGAAAACAGAAGACCAACAAGAGAAACAAAATGCATTTATGTCAGAACTAGCAACGGTATTGAGGCTAAATCACAAACACTTGGTGGGCATGGTGGGTTATTGCCAAGAAAACGATGAGCGCCTTCTAGTTTACGAATACATGCCAAACGGTTCCCTCCATGACCATTTACACAGCAAAAATCACACCAAAGAAGATGGGTTATTACTAAATACATGGAAAATGAGAATCAAAATCGCATTAGGCGCAGCCAGAGGAATCGAGTACCTTCACAATTACGCAGTCCCACCAATAATCCACCGAGACATCAAATCCTCAAACATATTACTGGATGGAAATTTCACAGCCAGAGTGTCCGATTTCGGATTGTCGTTGATGCGACAGCAGGAAACTTCAATGGAAAGCGCGGTCGGGGGTACAATCGGGTACATCGACCCAGAGTACTACGTGTCGAAGATTTCGACGGCGAAAAGCGACGTGTACGGGCTAGGGATTGTATTGCTGGAGCTTTTGACGGGGAAGAAGGCGGTGTTTAGAGATAGCGGGGGTGGAGGTCCGGTGACAGTGGCGGAATTTGCGGTGGCGCGAATTGGGGGCGGCGAACTGTGGAATGTGGTGGATAAGAGGGTTAGGGCAGCAGAGATGGAGGAGGTGAAGGCGGTGGAAATGGTGGCGTATACGGCAATGCATTGTGTGAAATTGGAGGGAGAAGAGAGGCCGAATATCACCGACATTGTTGAGAATTTGGAGAAAGCTCTTGCTCTGTGTAATGGCGAACTCTGTGACAGTCTCTAATACCATTTTCCCTTTCTTCTTATTTTTCTTTTTAAATTTTTTTTTTTTTTTTTTTTTTTAATTTTAGATGTCACTCAGTTCCAGGAGTTTTTTTTGCTGTTTCCATCACAAAATTTCTCTCTTTCTCACTTCAGCACTCGGTTGGTTCAGTCAGTACATGGATAAATGTAGCACACGTTGTCGGAACAAAAAGAAACAACTCTACTCACTATGATTTTACGTGTTGCCAAAAGAAGAACGAAACGACTCCACTCTCATTGCCACTACTCCTTAATGAATGTCCTTGTTACCAAAGGAAGAATAAAAGAATTAGAATGTTTAGATCGGAATATAACTATGTTTTTATTCAATTGAATTTCATGTAGATGATCTACGATATAGACTTTAAGATATAAGTGATACTGATAAATTTTTAATATGTTCGTCGATGTGTTGATATATCCACAACTATTTTAATCGTTATCAATAATCAATCAAGTCGCTATCAACAACCGTAGTTTTCAATTTCAATTCGGTGCTTATTT
The DNA here is from genome assembly GCA_031780015.1 of Citrullus colocynthis. NCBI lineage: Eukaryota > Viridiplantae > Streptophyta > Magnoliopsida > Cucurbitales > Cucurbitaceae > Citrullus > Citrullus colocynthis. The sequence continues at coordinate 736,235 of QLSR01000248.1, forward strand.
TAAAAACAGTGAATAAAAAATAGATAAATAAATAAATAAAATAACAGTAGTTAAGATGACCTTTTCAAAAATATTATTTCTTAATTATATTTAAAAGTATATATTATTGACTGTAATGCAATGCATTACCGAAACAAAAAGGTTGGGCTGGCAATTGCTATTTGCCAGAAATTATTTTAAAATAATATTTATTTTTCTGGTTGAAATATGTATCATTAAAATAAGGCTAAACCGCAAGTTTGGTCCTTAGAGTTTAAAAAAAGTTAGAATTTATCGTATAGTTTCATAAAATTTTTATAAATAGTTTCTATAATAAGAATTATTTATGAAAATTTTATCAAATCATAAAAATTATTATAAACTTTTATTAAATTATAAGGATTAAATATTAATTTTTAAATTATAGGAATTAAATTTAAATTTTTTTAAAAATTATAGTCACTAAATTTGTAATTTAAAATAATATATAGTTTAATAAACATACAAATAGTTTCAAGAAAACTACGTCCAAGAAGAAGAAATAAGGATAATATATATTTAAGCATTTTTAAGTATATTTCGTTCAATCTTTTTTAATATTAATTATTACTGTCCACAATTGATGACTATGTTTTCAAATATATTTTAATCCTATCTAATGTTTTCATTTATAATATTGTCATCATCTTTTACTATTTGGTATTAAAAAATTTTATAGGTTAGACAATTGTATTAATAGTTTTACATTTTATGACATAAATAATGAATTGACATTTTTTATTATGTAGTAAATAAATTCATAAAATATAAAAAATAAGCAAAATATATATATATATATATATATATATATATATATATCATTAATATGAATATATTATAAATCATAGACATTTTAACTCATTTTAAAAGTATAAAATATTTTGCTCATCTACTTTCTCTAATTGAACGATTTGGATACCCCTACTTACATGTATTCACTTGAACGGCTTTGATTATCCATAGTGTTACCATCACAAGACACTCAACTTTATCTATATACTGTAGACTCTTTAAGTTATTAAACTTGAACATGATCTATCTGTATGTCAACTACATATTGTTCAAGTTTCATGTAAATAACCTTAGATTTTTCGTTTATTGGATTGAGTTATTTAATTCTACAACACAATAAAATAACACATTATTTTATTAATAATCAATAATTTGTTTACATATTTACAAACCTTGAGTTTAGGGCATAAAATCGTAAACCTTTTGTCACCCTTAGCTAATGTGACATCTTTCAAAAGATGAGTAATGATGACCTTCTTGTCAGTTCAACTCATGGAGACTTCTCATCCTGCAACGACTTCTTAGCTTCGCCGATGTTATAGCATACTCCACTTCAGGTATTCCCAGCGAGTGATTGATTTGACAAATTGAGATTGTGGGGGCAGTGTGCTAGGATAAGGTGGCGTCATATGTCAGTACATAGGATGAAAACACTCTCCATTCTTTAGGATTGGATATCTCATAATAGTGTATTTATATGGGAGAATGAGATAGAATTTACTTTCTACTTTTAGGATTGGATTATATGGATCCTTACTCATCCTGGATAGGATTAAATCTAATAGAATAAATGATTTGATGACGTTTTGACTTATTTGAACCAAGTTTACTTTAGCTTGTATTTATTTTATATTTATTTTTTTATTATTTATTATTATTTTTTCTTTACCTATTTGTCAAGTTCCAATTCACCCACAGCACTCATGTTAATTTATTCTTTCATATTCTTAGAACAAAAATATTGTAGTAACATTGCAACATATACACTTATTAAGTTACATGAATAATGTGAGTAGGATATCTTTTTATTGACCTCTACATGAAATTGAGCCTTTCATATTTCCATCTACGTCCTTATTTTAATTTATTATTTATATAACTTCCATTGCTGGAAGTATTTATATCTCTCATTCAAATTCGAAGCGCATAAGGAGCTTCACATGCTTGTATCTCTCTCCCTTCCGATCGTACAGCGGCACTGCTCGGATTCCTGATCGGAGCTCTTTCACCGGCAGACAGGTCTGGCCGGCGAAGTCATCTTTTCCAGAGGTATCGTGATCACGAACCACAATTTGTAGCAAAGCAATTTCAGGAGCGCTTATTGAGAAACTAAACTCCTCATTCCAAACAGGTACCCACTGGTCTTCCACGGGGATCGTTCTTCTCGTCACTGTATCCTCTCGGACTCCCACGATTCTGATCTAAAATCGGTAAGCAAATCCTTGTTACTCATTTATAGTATAACTACAATCGCTTATCTGCCATTTCCGAAAGTTGATTTTTAGGCTCCATTCTGTTTCTTACCTTGACGTACAAATCTGGAGGTGAATAGAAATCGAAGTGTGAGAGACCGAATTCCAAATGCCATCCTTCTCCCATGTATACCTTTATCTGTATGCATTGCGATTGAATTATGTCTGATTGTTCAATAGTGAACATTTTTTGTTGCTTTGTTTAAGAGGAAATGATCAATGTGTAAGCAAACTGACCTTTAAACGTTTTATCATAGTCGAAGATGTTGATCTGGAATTAGAATTCTTATGATCTGGGTTATTCAACAAGAAATCGGGTTTTTTAATGTAGCCACAACCGCCATTGCCTCTGAACATTCCTTCCATGATCCACAAGTATTTCCCATGTCCCTTCAATGTGTACAAATCATTAGTTGCTTCAATTGGGGTTTTTCCCCCTAATCTCTCTTTCTCATTTCCGTTTGTTATTTTTCTCCGCTTGGTTAAAAATGTTTGTTACAGGTTTTGCCTCAACCCAAATTATTTAAACAAAACTTAGTTGCTGAACATATCTACTAGTGACCAGTAAAGCTGGACCAAATTCTATATAATGCCCCTTGTCTTATCAATGGAATCGGGCTTGAGTCATCTGTCTAAGTTTTGCTCACATGTATAGCTTAGCGACAAAAATATAGAAGAGGAGTCTGAACTCTAATACCTGCATATTAAAAGCAACCATTTGAGCCCCATGAGTCCAGCCAAGCATAGGATTGTAATTTGATGAGTCTAATCTTAAACCTTTTGGGTACACTCTCAGCAAATTCCTCTGAGTAAACCTAAGGCAAAGTTTTATTGAATATCTCTTAAAAAAACATAGAAATACTGATTCTCCATTTGTGAAGTAGGATATGCATGGTTATCTGTTTTTTCATTCAGGTAAATGAGTATTAAATAAGAAGAATAAAAAATTACTTAACAATGCGTTTCTTTTTGTTAGCTATTAGTTTTTAAAATATAACTCTAAGATGTTCAGTACTCTTTTTCTTTAGTTCACAATTGGAAAGTTAAATGTCAATCTCAGCATAGGTCAAATAGTTAAAGTATATACCATCGGCCAGAGGGAGGTTTCAGTCGCCCCACCTCCAAGTGTTGTTTTGAACTCAAAAAGACTGGTAAAGCTAATCAAAGAGTTCGAATAATATTCTATACATTTTATACAAGGTGAAATTAGAGCAAAAACTAATATGATACATGTTATTTCAAAAAATGCTATCAAATGGATGTAATGTATCTTCATTAATTTCTTCTGTGAACGAGTTTTCAGACTCTGATTCATAGACTCCAAATTCCCTCCACTAAATGTTTGGACAATGTCAAGGGGATGTGGTTATACCTGATGATATCGTGTCCATAGTTTGTTATAGCATTTTCAAGTTCTTGCTCACTCAGACTAAGTCTCGAAACTTTTTCTATATCATTAAAGTAGGTCTGAAGATTTGATCCACGTTTCAACTTCTTTGCATGAATGGCAATCAAACTCCTATATTCTGGAATAACAATATCTTCATCTCTATCCTCCTCCACCAGATGATCCTGCAAGTGAGAATGGGAACTGGAAATGAAACTAGCTTACTTTCTGCATCAAGAACTCTACATCATGTCCACTGTGGAAAGCAATTTCAGAAGATGAGGTGATTATTGAAGTGGATATCTTTCAGGTTTGTCTAAATGTTCTAGATTTTGCTACATCACTATAAGTTATTATTTTTTTTAATGAAAAATATAATAATGAAAAGAATAGACAAAATATGATATGCACCTCATCTACATCTTCTTGTGGCCTTACACTCTCCCAAATGTCATCATCTGCCGTGTCTCTTTCCTTATTTGCAGATGGTTTTTCCTTAGTGCTCTCAACTTTAAGGTGCTCTGGTGGTTTGGTAGAAATCAGAATCCTTCCCTTTAGTGACTCTGGCGACGGGAATTCATTCAAGTCTTCAGATTTAGGAACGTAGAGGATATCCCCAAACGTTACAGTAACCATCTATACTCATTATTACAAAGGTAAAATAACAATGAATGGCACTGACAAATAAGAAAAACACTTCAGCATTTCACAACATTGTTTAATCATAATTGTCATTTAAGAAGCATGGATATGAATACGAGACATGAATATGACACAGACACGATAATACATCATTTTTTAAAAATCTAGGACAATGACACATTTATTAAAATTTACATTTTTAAAAATATATATCATTTTCTATACCATAAGAAAATTCAAAGTAAATCAGTTGATGCATTTATATGCTTAAATGATTATTTTATGTATTTTACACACATTTTTTTTTTTATAATTATTGTCATATATGAGTCTTTTTAGTCTACTTAACTAGCGCTCTCTATCGTATTAGTTGCATTAACAAGTGTCTAATGCATCTCTAACAAGTGTCGGACATGGACACGTTAGCCAAATTAAAGTGTTCGTGCTTCTTAGATTGTCACGTGGCAAAATTCTTTTACATCTTTCTTTAAATATTTTGATTCTATTTTGTGTGTGACGAGAGTAGGATGCATAGAAATAGATGGATCTTGAGATACATCCAAGTATTGCTCTAATAATAATGGAAGTCTTTGATATGTTTGGTGAGTATTTTATTTTATTTAAAGTTAAAATATAAATTTAATTTTTTAGCTTTCAATTTTCTTAAAATTCACAAATCTACCAAATGTAAATTTTGAAATTTATGGCTCGTTTAATAGTTTTGTATTTTTTTTTCTTGTTTCTCATTTTTTTTTTTTTAATAATAGACTTGTTTCTTTTAAATTTTTTAGAAACATTTCTAAAAATGGAATCAAATTTGAGAAAAAAAAAATAACTTCTCAAAATTCTGTTTATGTTTTTTTTTTCTTCTCATTTTCATACATGTACCCATATTTTTCTCTCTTCCCCTTTCACCCATAACTCCATTCTCTCTCCCATCTCTCTCCTCCTTGCCAACTTGCTTCTTCTTCTTCTTATATATATTCCCTTATCTTTTCCAATTTTTCATTTTCCTCCTTTACTCTCCTTTCTATATATATATTATATCTCTGTTCTTTTCTTTCATTTCCTTTCCTTTTCCTTTTTTTTTTTTTCTTTTCAT
>QLSR01000248.1:741715-784161 GCA_031780015.1 Citrullus colocynthis
AAAAAAAAAAAAAAAAAAAAAAAAAACTATTGAAACAATTAAATGTTGGTGTGCTTGATGTTCTAATATAAATGTTTCATTACCGAACTTACGCACAAATATATATATATTCCTGTTGTGCAATAAATTAATGATTGTTGAAAATTTAATTTACAAAGTGGACAATCTACAAATTAGTGTAATTTGGACTAACTCATATGTAAACTCACATCATTCAAATGAATTGGCTGGAGCGAACAACATTCTAAGGATAAAATGGATTTCTAATAGTTGGTAAATTGAAAAGTTGTTCTTGATATATTACTCTTCATGCTTGCAAATGCGATTCTAAATGAGGATTTTTTTTCTTTCTTTCTTTCTTTAGTTAAAAATTCTAACAGACCTAAAAGGGCAAAAAAGAGCAATGTATAAAACAAGAAACCAACTAGAAACATGATTTCTAATTTTTAAAAAAGTATTAAACAAGTCTTAGAAAAATTTACTATTATGGAAATTTTAATAAAATTCAAAAGTTTATCCATGGAGTATAAAAAAATATATATATATATAAAAAAAAAAAAAAAAAAAAAAAAAAAAAAAAAAAAAAACACTAAGAAACCAAATTGTTATCTATTAATTGTTCACCTTGGCCACTTCTTTTCGAAGATGATGGGTGAGATGGTCCTCAAAAGTTATCACTACAGGATACTCAGAAGCTGTAAAAGCATGATCTTTAATTGCACGCAGGCATTTGATGAGTTCCACAGGAGCTGTGAGTGTCCTACAGCTCCATAGATATATTCAATTACTTAATCCACAAGTTTCTTAAAACATACACACAAACACATAGCTTCAATTCTATTGCTTTTTTCTTTTTTCTTTTTCTCATTGTTATTAATATAGCTTCTATGCATGAAAATAGAAAATTTCATGAGAATGAGATAAGTGTATGTTGAGTGTATTAGGGAGTTCTCATAGGAGTAGTGTTCTTAAGTCAAACCCTTTTGGTATTAACACTTTGTAAAGTTAAATTTAAAATTTGATAGTGGGCAAACTTTAAGAGTCATACCCTCCATGAAGAACATCAATGCCATTTTCTTTCTTGGAACTAGGCCATAAATCCAGCTCAATTGCTCTTACTCCTCTTTTTAAAGCCCTTATGATAGGAGTCACACTGCTATCACTACTCAGTTGATTTCCTGTTAAGTAGGAGTTGTGGCCAGTAAATATGTAATAGTGAGACAAGGGGGCTCTCATGTCCTGATAAACCTGCACCCAGTTCCCAACCATTAATCAATATCATAGCTTCTTTCACAAATTTATTCTAGATTTCTCAGTGAAAAATGAAGTTCAAAGTCAATTGGTAAAAGTGGTAGTTATACTTGTTTGGTTAATTTACATTTTTTTCCTTAAACTTCTAGACTCATTTTGGACTCCTTGAATTTCACAAAATTCGTTTTAGTCCTCGTGGTCACTAAAATTCTTGTTTTGGATTCAACAAAATTCTAAAATTAATATCTGAATCAAGTACATGGTTGAATTATAAGTTTGTGATGCCAGATAAGATTTCTATCAACACGTTATAACTTATTCTAGATTTCTCAGTAGTAGGCCAAATTATAGTCAATATCCAAGTAGAAAATCAGATTTGGACCTCCTTTTGAAAAAGAAAAATTAATGAGTTGTACTCTAAAATTGTAAAGAAAGAAATTACATTTTTGAATTAACTGTGTTTGAACGTAAATGAAACATATGAAAGGAAAGTAAAAGCTCTGGCCTATTCAATTATGTTATGCTATTTATAATAAGATGATGGTTTTACGCTTAAAATAAATCATAGATAATATAACTGAAACATGCGAAGCAAAGTAATTATCCCTATTATATGTATCAAGAAGATCATGGTATAGAATATGAATCTTGTCTTAATAGATATTTTCAAGTAAAAGGTGATAAAGTTCAAAACTATTTTGTCAATCATCTGTCTAGGAAATTGACTTTGATATTAAAAAAAAATGTAATTTCTTTCTTTACAATTTTAGAGTACAACTCATTAATTTTTCTTTTTCAAAAGGAGGTCCAAATCTGATTTTCTACTTGGATATTGACTATAATTTGGCCTACTACTGAGAAATCTAGAATAAGTTATAACGTGTTGATAGAAATCTTATCTGGCATCACAAACTTATAATTCAACCATGTACTTGATTCAGATATTAATTTTAGAATTTTGTTGAATCCAAAACAAGAATTTTAGTGACCACGAGGACTAAAACGAATTTTGTGAAATTCAAGGAGTCCAAAATGAGTCTAGAAGTTTAAGGAAAAAAATGTAAATTAACCAAACAAGTATAACTACCACTTTTACCAATTGACTTTGAACTTCATTTTTCACTGAGAAATCTAGAATAAATTTGTGAAAGAAGCTATGATATTGATTAATGGTTGGGAACTGGGTGCAGGTTTATCAGGACATGAGAGCCCCCTTGTCTCACTATTACATATTTACTGGCCACAACTCCTACTTAACAGGAAATCAACTGAGTAGTGATAGCAGTGTGACTCCTATCATAAGGGCTTTAAAAAGAGGAGTAAGAGCAATTGAGNATCTTCTTATGTATATATTTTCAAAGTATATTATCTATTTTAATTTTCAAAATTGTTTTAAAGAAATTTGATCCGTATAGCTGTTGTTCATAAACATATAATTTTGGAATGAAAAAGAAAATCTGTGTTATAGCAAAACAATATATTGTCTTTGACAAAGCAGTGATATTCAAATATATTTGAATTAATTTTTAACTCTGGATGATGCTGTGGTTTTAAGGACAGTGTGGCTTTGCACATATTGTTTGTATTGGTCTGAAAAGTAAACAGAAGAAAGAGAGAGATTTAAACCCCTTGGGAGGGAGAGAAAGCAAGATTAAGGTCCCCAAGAAGATAGCGGAAGAAATCTTCGAGACGAAGGCCTCTTCTCTGAAAGATATTGAGGTGCCTGAGATTGTTGAAGATGGCCTGAGCTTTGATGTCAGATTCTTCTCCTTGAATCTCTTCCAAAAACATCTGCAATTGATCAATGTTCATTGTGCCATTTTCTGAGTATTGATCAAACATCATCTTCACATCTTCTGGTGCTTGTGCTACATTTGTCCTGAATCTTCTCCTGAAACAGAAGCAGACCCTAAAACTGTGCTTATACATTCTTTACAGTGACACAGAGCAGACACACCAAATCTGCACTTTCTTTGTGTCCTTTTCTTTTGTTTTCCTGTCGTCATATATGTATCTGTGGAAAAAAGAGAGAGAAAAAGAGGGGGAGTGGGTAGCTTCACTTTCACTCCCTAAAGAATAGCGTCCAGCCAAAGTTGGAATCCATCTTCATCGCAAGAGGTTCCTTTCTTAGAGAGAGCAACTGTGGAACTAGCAAGAAGTTGCTTTTACTCTAAGAAAGGGAACTGTGATTCCAAATCTAGCCACCTACACCTAGTTTACAATGTAGGAATAGGCTGTCGCTACAATTCTGGATGTCTGATTGAACCGTTTAAATCCTAAATGTGGGTAATGTTTGAACTTTAAAGGGTGTTTTTTTTTTATTTTTTATTTTTATTTAATTTTTATAAATAAATGTTAAGAGTCTGATTCTTTACAGCAAATTGTTATTGGTTCAGCTATTCAGTAAAGTGATTTGATCAGCTGTATTCATTAGGAAGAAAAGATATCAAAGAATTTCACAATTCTATTCATAATCCATTTATTCTCCTGGCTCTACTTTGCTTTACAAGAATAATCATTCTCTTTAGGAAGAAGGAATCTGATTATATAATATTGCAATGGCATCAAAGAAGGAAACGGAAAACAGGGGGAGAGAGAAGAGTGGAAGACCCCATATTCCATGCTTCACCCTTACCCTATGAAAAATGTAGGAATCCAACTCATTCTGGTCAAAGAACAATGATAGTCTCCACCACAGACAACGACTGACAGTAAAAATTCACTCCTCTGAGATGTTGCCAAAGGAAGAGAACTCATATTCTTAGGAAAACTCAAAACGCATTAGAAGCTTTACAGAACTGTACTGTGATCCTTTACGGTCAAAAAGAGGAACAGCATGGATGCCTGGCTTCATTTCAGGTACGGGCAGACAGTTTTGTCCTCCAAAAACATCCTTATCTGAAATGTTATAACTATACACGTCGATTCGAAGTAAAGCCAGTTCAGGAATTGTCAAAGGAAATGTAAACTCTTCATTCCAAACAGGGCTCCAAGTCTCCTCTTTGATCTCTGTTTTCTTTATTATCTCATCAGCTGGAGCTCCTGCAATTCCAATCTGCATAGAATAGAATTCAATAAACTCTCAGTTCTGGTAACAGTATTTACTAGAATAATGGACTTAGGTTAGCTAGATTGCCATTCATTTCCAACTTACCCGTGTGTAGAAGTCAGGTGGGGAGTATGAATGAAAGTGGGTGCTTTCAAAATCCAAATTCCAGCCAACACCCATGTAGACTTTCACCTGGCATTTGCATGATAATGTTTTTGAGAGCAAGTCCAGCAAAACATTATACAAGATCTAGTTTGGCAAATGCCTACCTTCAAAGTTCTTTTAACTGGCAAATTTGCATTAGGATCAAACACCTTGCCATGGGGATCAACTGTGAGTAGAAAGTCAGGTTTTTTCACATAACCACAACTTCCATTGGATCGAAACATCCCACGCATTAAGCTGAGAGACTTTCCATGTCCCTGTGATGATGCAACTAAGTTTATTTTTCCAGAAGAGAAAGGCAGTGTTGCTATTTGATCCCAGAGAAAAGAAAATACCTGCATATTGAAAGCAACCATCTGGGCCCCATGTAACCAAGCATTCTGTGGCTTATAGTTGGAAGAATTTACTCGAGTTCCCTTTGGATATATCCTTAACATGTTTTTCTGAGTGAATCTGAAAGCAAGAATATGGCAATGTGTCAGTTTGGAAAATCATTGTTAAAAAAGGAAGTGAATAATAGGAAAATGAAGCTTTGGATTTCACATAATGTCTTGCTGTAGTAAATTGAAGTGTATGTTATTATTACCTAATGACATCCATTCCATGAGATTTAGTTGCCTTTTTGAGTGCCTTTTCACTCAAGCTAAGGCGTTTAACTTTATCAGCTCCAACTTTTAGAGCTTCCTTCAAACCTCCTTTTGGTTTTCCAGCATGAATGGCAATTAGACGTTTGTATTCTGACACACCTGTAGCGTAAGATTCGTAATCACTGTCATCACTCTCGCTGGATTCACTCTCACTCTGCAACCCAATGAAGTTGTATACTTCATCAAGATACTGGAACCAGAAAATGACTAGAAAAACACAGCTAAAATGTGGTAAATTTCAAGCAGACCGTATCAACCCCATCTTCATCATCAGTTTCATAATCACTGAAAGAATTCTCCCCTTTGACATTTTTGGATCTGAGGTATTCTTTAGGGGGTTTTGTCGAAATGATGATACGATACTTCAATTCTTCAGGAGAAGGGAATTCCTGTAGATATTCTGCTTCAGGAAAGAACAGCATGTCTCCAAATGTTTCCTTTATGTACTGCAAACAAAAACAATCAATCTTCACCATTACTGTGAACAATTTTTTTCACTCTCTTAGGAATTTGAGGGGGCAAAAATGATACCTCTGCTGCTTTAGCCTGAAGATCAGGAGTAAGGTGGTCTTCTAGAGTAATTATGACAGGATATGGAGATGCTATGAAAGCATTCTCTTTAATAGATTTCAGACATCTAACAAATTCCACAGGTGTTGTCAAGGTCCTAAATCAAAAATCACAAATTCAACTTCAGTCAGAAAACTTCATTAATCTCCACATATTCCTCTCAATTATCAACAATTCCATTGAACTATTCTATCACCTTCCATGAAGAACATCTATGTCATCTTCTTCAGAGTTTGGCCACAAATCAAGCTCCACGACTCGCACACCGCTCTTCAGTGCATTTATAATTGGAACATCACTAGAATCACTGCTCAATTGATTCCCAGTCAAGTATGTGTTGTGACTAGTGTAAATGTAATAGTGGGACAATGGAGCTCTCATATCCTGATGAACCTGTAAGTTTATTCAACACTAACGTATCTAAGAATTTCCGATTACAATCTCAGTTATTTCAAATCTAAATCGCAGGAAATGTTCAAGAATCCCAACCCAAATGCCTCCCCAATCTGAAGAACGAGACCCAGAAACCAAATCTTCCAAAATCCAAGGAAACAAAAGAAATGAGAGAAACTAATTCCTCACCTGATCAGAAATTGGGGGATTCAGATCCATAGAGAAGAGATAGTAATAGAAATCATCAAGAGTGAGACTGTGTTTTGTGAGTTTGGTGATCACGTGATGCCGCCGCTGCAGCACGTGCTCAACAATCCGTTGAGCATCGGCCAGTGACGCCGTCTGATCTCCTTGAAACTCAACCAGAAACGACCGCAGCTGCTCGGCGGTCATATGGACGGCAGCACCGCCGGCGTATTTGACAAACGCCTCCTTCACGTCCGGCGGTGGCTCTTCTTTGGACATCTTAAACCTTCTAATGAAACAGAGACAAACCCTGTAATTTCCCATAGATAGAGATGGGAATTGAAAGAGAAAGAGAAAGAGAGAGAATTGGAATGAAACGGGGAAATGGGTTGATTTGGATTGGTTTGAAATATGTTTATATATACAGAGAAGGGAAGTTTTTGGTCTTTATTTTCGGAACAACTCAGCCACCAGGAAGGGTAGCCATGGGTTGAGAAGATCAAAGTGTCCGATTTCAGACTCTTTCTTTTATGTTATTGGCGCACTTTTCCTCCTAAATATATTCCTTCTAAAAGCCACGGATTTGGCTGCTTTCTATTGCCATGAGATCATCTCATTCTTTAATACAATATACCCCTTTTTGTCTACTTTCACTTTCTTTTAATTTGGTCAATATGTTCATAGGAAGATAGATGAAATTGATGGAGAGAGAAAGGAGGAAGAACATAAGGAAAGTGAGTGGGAGCACTGAGGAGGGAGAAAATGTAAAGAAAAAAAAAATATATATATATATATATATATATAAATTTTATGTCAGCAATAATAGTTAGAAAAAAAAATCTAGTATTTACGCCATTAAATGATTTATTCATTTATTTTATAGACTTTACAAAATTCTTAAATGTTACTTTTGTGGCAAGTAATAAATTGAGTTAATATGAAAAAAATTTTATACTTTATTTATTTATTATGTGCTAAGTTAGCACGCTCTTAAATATAGAGTGAGATCCACTAACATTAACGTGAGGTCCATTAGTATTTATAAAACCAGATCTATAATTTGAATAAAGAGAGCATGATACTCGGGTCTTACTAATGCTAGAAATTTTCTACACTCTTGTAGTGCTGGAAATTTTCCAACATTTAGACTTTTTAAGGACTAAAGTGATTCTTTTGAAAATCTTAGATGTTGACTTGCCAGTAAACTTGTACTTCGTCATTTTAATACATGATTTATCAAAATGTTTATTTTGATTCTAAACTTTCAAAATATTTCCACACTTTTAAATAATAATAATTTTGATTCTTGTTATTATTTTGTCTATTTCTAAAATGATTTAGTTTGATGTGGTTCTTCCTCTGGACACTATTTGAAGTTCCAAACCTTAACAACTGCTTATCGAACAAACCACAACTTTTAATATATAATTAAAAAAAAAAAAAAACACGTAGGTCTTTTATATCTTATGGTTAGAAATTTTCAAAGTTGATACAAATGATGAGTAATAAGGTCAAATCCCTGTAGTTGGTCAGAAGTAAATAATAATAATAATAATAATAATAATAGTAATAAAAAGAAGGCTCTTAATAAGATCTATTGGTCAAAGTAAGAAGTTTCATCACATCTTGTGTGAAAAGGAAATGTAGTTTTTATTTTTGTAATGTAACATAACAATTGTAAAACTGAGGATTTGAACGTTGGTCGGTATGGAAAGTTATAAATGTTTGACTATTAAATTATGTTCATATTGTTTGTTTTGTTTAATTTTTAACTATTTTGTCAAGGTAAGGAGAGCAAAAACAAATAAAAACAAAATAAATTTTTATTTATGGAAGTCTTATTTAATATATTTTGAAAGTAACGTTTGAACAATGGTTCAAAAAACTGAGTTCATTCATATATCTCTTAAAGAGATTTTTTTGGGACAAAATATGAAAATGACATTTATTTTCAAATTTCATATACAACGATAAATAGTATTTTAAATACATAACTTTGTTCTACGATCGAAAATGGACGAAAAATAGTAAATATTAGCCTTCACAATTCCAAAAAATGACAAATTTTTCGCTAGTTTTACAAAGTTATGAAATTTCTTTTTTAACAAGTACCTAAGTTCATTTTATGGAAAATTGAAGTTTCCCAAAAAAAAAAAAAACGATGACCTAGACACAATTTTTTTTTTTTTTTTTTTGAAGTCTAAGCTAGTTGTTCAATGGTTTTCATTTATTTATTATTATTATTATTATTTTCTTTTTTTTGTGTAGTACACTTTCTCAATACAAGGATTTTGGGTTCAAGACTTTAGGTTCATATCCATCACCAAGTCCCTCACACATGTAAATGAAATTTAAATCGTGAAGGGTGCTCATTGGAATCAAAAAATGTACAACCAAAAATAGATGGAAAAATGACAAATATTAGCATTCACACCTCCCAAAAGTGACCAAATTTTTGCAAATTTTAAAAAGTTATGAAATTTCACTTTTAAAAAGTAAGTGGGGAGGAAAATTAAAGTTTTCTCCCAAAAAAAAACTGAAAAACGATGACCTAAACTCAATTTTTCTCGTGGTCTAAGTTAGTTGTTTAACGGTTTCTTTGATCATTTTTGTGTGGTACATCTTCTTAATTCAGGGATTTTGAGTTCCAAAAGTTCGGTTCATATCCCTAAACAAGTCCTTGACACATGTACATGAAATTTACATCGTGAATGATGCTCTGTAGGGGCAAAAAAATATAAGACCCAAAACAAATGAAAAATGACCAATATTAACCTTTACACCTCCCAAAAATGATCAAATTTTAAAAAGTTGTGAAATTTCATTTCTAACAAGTATGTGGGTTCATTAAGGAAAATTGAAGTTTTCCCCCCAAAAAAACTAACAAACGATGGCCACCAACTTTGCTTGGCCAGCATTTCTTGGTTGAAAATGTGGAGATCTCTAAATCGTGGTCTACCCTCCTTCCTAGTGCACAAGTGAGACCAGTTACGCCAATGAATTTTCCTTTTATCATCGCGAGAGCACCACAAAAAACTTGCAAAAATTTATGAATCTCCTCATAAAGACTAGTAGGAGCAGAAGTTGAAAACAACTCATTGTATGGATAGGAATTGCTTGTACCACTGCCTTGATAAGAACTTGTTTGCCACCCTTGGAGAAAAAATGTTCCTTCCAACCCCGAAGGGTCTTCCAAACACGATCCTATAGAGATTCAAACACCTCTCTCTTGTTTAGGAAAATTTGAGAAGAGAGACCCAAATATTACTCCAAAGAAGGTGTATGTTGGATCCTAATAATGGATGCCTTTACATGATTGATCACCTCCCATCTTGGTGTTCTTACTAGTCATGAACATGGATTTGTTTAGATTTATGGTATGCCTTGATGTTGTTTCATAGGTTTTCAACACCTGCTTGATTGTTTGTCAATTGTTCTCCCTTGCTTAAAAAAAAAAAAAAAAAGTGAGAAATAGATGGACAATAAGGAATGACATGCAAACCTAAAAAGCAGTCAGTCATCATTTCCTTCTCCTGAAGTAAGATAGAGAGACCTTCAGAGCAAATAAGGAAAAGATAAGGCGACAAAAGATCATCTTGATGCAAATCCCAACTCGATTTGAAACTCCTGTGGTTGCTTCCATTAAAAAGGATAGAGAAAGGTACACTGTTTCAACACCTTGCATGATCATTTGAATCCAATGCTGAAACTCATTTTATCCATCACTTGACAAAGAAAACTCCATTCCACCTGATCATAGGCTTTACTCATGTCTAGTTTAAGGGCGACATCACCATCTTTTCCAAAACGTTTGTTAAGTAATGAGTGAATGCATTCAAATTCAACAATAGCATTGTCATTAATAAGCCTTCCTAGTATGAACACAGATTGTGTAGGAGAAATGATAAGATATGAAACTCCTTTTAATCGATTAGGAAATGTTTCTACCACAATCTTATAAATTATATTACAAAGGCTAATTGGTCAAAAATCAATCACTGCTTGATGAGTACTCGTACTCTTAGGAATAAGGACAATAGACGAGTGTTAATATCATCAATCATACATAAAATTATACATCTTATTTTAAAAAATTATTAAAGAGTTGGATATTCAAACGTACAAATAACAAAGAATATTGATATTTGCATTTCTTGAACCATGCTCGTCGTGTTGATAATAAAAAAGAATACTGGATTATTTCTTATTGTATTTGTGTTTTAAATAATTTTGTCATTAATTAAAACAAAAAGGTTTAGGGCACTTGTCATTTAATAAATTTGTTCAACTTTACTTTTATTATAATACTTCTGTCCATTAAAAACTTGTCATTTTAATGTCTAAATAATCAATTTAAGGAATTCAATCTCCAAAAGAATAAAGTGATTCGAACTTCCAACAAAACCAACAAAAAAAAAAGGGGGAGAAAAGTATGCAAAGTGGGAGACCAAATTAAGATATTATGTAAATATTAAAAAACATTATAAAACTAACAAGTGACCTCAAGTGAAGATGCCATCTTTATTATAAACAATAATAAATATTTTGGACTACATATTAATCTCATAGCTTCATATTTAAGGTTTGTTGCTACTTGGTTTTAATTTTATCATTTAATCTTTTTGTATATCTTGTGTATATCTTAAATGTTTTCATCTACCATTTGGTAGTTACATGTTTCTATCAAATCCTTATTGTCTCACTCATAGAGTGCTGTTTAATTTTGACTTTATACACCATGTTATATATATTTATAATCCCCAAAATATTTTAATGTAATAAGTTGTGTTTGATGGGGAATTTTTAGTTACAAGTTAACGGAAATAGTTGAGGTGACAAGTTGAGACATCAAGGGGATGACATGTGAGAAAGAAACTCAAATCGATGTGGTGTTATGTTCAATATGTTGAGTTTTGGCAAAGTATTTGAAGAGATAAATCCCACGTCTAAAACGAAAAGGAAAGTTATGAGATCCTACATCTAAAAGGAATATGAATGAATTTTTACTTCCAAAAGGAGTAGAAAGGTAAGGAGTCCTAGTTTGTATGAAAAAAAAAATGGATTAGTAAATTTAATAAATAACAATTTAAATGTGTAACAATTTAATTTATAATAAATAACAATTTAGTCCTTATACTTTATAATTTGCGACGAATTAGTCCTTATTTGTGAATTTTTTTTCTTAAAATTTAATGAAATTTCTTATCCATGTAAATCGTTAAACTGATTGAAAATCTTTTTATTTTATTTTATTTTATATAAACTATAAAGATTAAGTTATCACATATTAAAAGTTAACACTTAATTTTAAAGAGGATTTTCATAATAAAGACTAAATTGTTACTAACTAAAGTTCAAAGACTAAATTGTCACTTTAATGAAATTTAAAGATGAAAAAGTAAATTTTAACCTAACTAAAAGTGGTCTATACAAATAACAATTGTACTAAGTATTTTTCAAATCTAATTAAAGAAAAAGGGGCCAACAATTTATTACATGCATTAATACTAACACGAAAAATACTACTACTAATAATAATAATAACACAAAATCAAAATTAAAAAAAAAAAAAAGGGTACAAAGATAGAATAGAAATACATGTGACAGGTATAAAGATGTATAATATAATTTCAATAAAGTCAAATGTGATCTCCCTTTAGTTCCTCTTCACACAATATTCCATATTTATTTATGTTCTGTCTTTTCAATTTTTATTTTGATTTAGTTTCTACTTTCAAGGTTACTTTTCATTTTTCTTATTTTTATTTAAATACACGTGATATTTAAAAAAAAAGGAAAAAAAAGGAAAAAAAAAAAAAAAAAAAATTGAGGAGATGCGATTTAAATCCAAAAAAGAAAAAAGAAAGTGTTATTTAATAAATATATGGGTTATTTTCTTTGAAAAAAAAGAATCATGAATTAATTAAATTTTGGGGTAGGGGCAGCGAGGGAATTTCACATCAAAAACATGTCCATACATTATTTCCTTTTTATTTTATTACCTTTAACGCGGTTTAGATTTCTTTTTCATTTTCTCTCTTTTCGTAAAGCTTTGTCTACGTAATGTAATACTTAACCAAATATATTGATGGTTATATAGTTTGTTTATAATATAAGATATGTTGATTTCACATCCTATTTATTCTAAATTAATTAATTGAAACTTTAGCATCAAAAACTAAAATATGAACTAAAAGTTTAAAATGTCGATGTCGACGAAAATATTGAAGTCTTTATTTATAGGAATTTTGATGAAAATATCAATAAAATATCTGGAAAGTGTAGAGTTGGTAAGTGTGAAGTTGTGAACTCCACTCTTTGTTTGGCCCAAAGAGTTTGTATGTTTCACTATTAAAATACATCAATTTTATACCTTATTAACTTCTTCCACTTCGAGCTCTTAGGAGTTGACAACTCTATGAAGTTCACAACTCTACTCCTTCCTCCAAACGTCCATATAGCTTTAACCAATTTTCTAACCGACATTATACTTAGTGGCTCAAAGATGTCTGTGAGATCCAGTTAACCATTAGCTGAAGGCATTCATGTTGAATACCCTCACATGAAGGTGATAACAACACTCACCATGTGGTTGCTTTGCTACTAGAACGATCTAGCTGTCAAATAGTTGCCTAAGCTAGTTCAAAAAAATCTACAACTTAAGAAAGCTTAAGCAACCCAACTCAAATCACAAAGGGTTTCTATTTGTAGGTGAATAAAATCAAAATTCGGTTTAACTTGAACTAATTTGATTTAGCATTTGTATTAAAAATGTGTGTATTCTTAGGGTTTCTCTTTTCCCATCCACTGCCCCTAGCCTTTTTTCTATAATAATAGTCTTTGTGTGCATCCCTTCATCCAACATTTCTTTTTTGTTTTCTCCGTAATGTAACTTCTTAATTTTTGAAAATCCAAATAATCCAACCTAACCCAAATTAAAATTGCAAGGGTTGAGCTGTCTAGCACTTGACCAACTCAGATGTTCTGGTTGGTAAAAAAAATAATGGCCTCTAACCCAACCCAACCAAAATTGAAGTTGTGAGGGGCTGGTTGCTCACTACTCAACCAACTCAAAATTTTCAGGTTGGTCAAAAAAATGTAAGATCTAACTTCACATGACCTAAATCGAAATTGTGAGGATGGAGTTTTGTGCCCCTTCTTGATCATCTCAGATTTTCGGATTGATCCAAAAAAACCATCCCTCTAATCTAACCTCATCCAACCTATGTACAACCCTTTAGGTAATAAGGTAGCCCTATACAAACAAACTGCATAGATGTTTGTAAAGCGAGTATTTCCAAGTTCTTAACATTTTCAAATCGCACATACAAAATTTACATGTATATTGTACACCTAAAGAATAGAAGCCGTCTCAACCAAGGCAGGTGCAAGCGAATTATAGCTCTTTAAATAGACTGAGCTCAGAGTCTCAACACATCTATTACATAGAATTACATTAAAATCCTCTATAAAGCATTATAACATCAACACTACTCTCCTCAATGCTCTAAAATGGAAGAAGAAACTTACAAAACTTCTACTTTGAGGCTCTTTTGTGCAGCCACCTTTTCCTCCTATATTGCCTTCCTCCTTTCATCTTGCTGCAACCAACTGTAAATGATATCACTACCAGCACGGTTGAGTGAGCACGGAGGGACTGAAGAAACAGAGGCAGCTGACTTCTCGAGGAACTGCCTCTGCTTCTCATCGGCGATGCACAGCAAGGAATCAGCACATACTTCTAAAGCCGATGGGGGCGGGGTTGGCTTGAACTCCAGAAGCTTTGAGTACTCTGTGATGAGGTGAAACATGTAAGAGTAGACTGTGTCCATGCTCAAGCTCTCCATGAAATTCTGTCCCTGTCGTCCTATAGCCTCGGCCTGTTTATAATATACATTTTACACGTATCGTTCTTAACATAGTCTTATTTCGCTCAATACTTCCCCCAATTAAAACCAATGGAAATTCTTCAGAACATATTCTAAGGGCAGATTTGGTTCATGATTATAACTTGTGTTTGTTAACCCATGGAATTAATTAGGCTCGGTTGGTAACTATTTGGTTTTTTGTTTTTGTTACCAAACGGGACCTAAAATACTAGATTATAGTAAAAACGTGAAAGTGGCATATATCCTCCCTCTAGAGTAAACAAACCCACATATTAAATGTCAAATCAACTTCTTAATTTCAGATTACATAAACCTAACTTATGAACCAAACATATTTCAGAGGCTTCAACTTTTAGAGTTAATCTTAATTGTGGGTTTATAATTTGTAAAATTTGGTACGCAGTATGAAGGCAGGTTTCATAAGTTAGTCTAGTCTAGCATCTTACACTTTCGAGTTCAGTGTTGATTAACAAAAACAATCACCAACTATCAGACTCACAGATTCAGCCAAACCTATTCTTCTCTATACAAAACTATTGCAGGAAGAAGAAAGTTTTGTGATAAACATGAACCAAGAAAGAAGATAAGGAAGTTAGAATAATACCTCAGGCAAATGAGTATTTCCCCAGTCAACAGCATGCTTAATAGACTCGCACATGTTAGAGAAGGGGATGGGCCAATAGTTCTTCAAAGGATGAAGACCACGGCTGAAGAAATCTTCATATTGGGGTGAAATAATCAAAGACATTGAACCACATGAAAGAATGTACTTCAAGCTCACAGACCAAGCAAACCCTTCAGCATAGATTTTATACCTGCAGAAGCAGACCAACACATCGTGGGCTCAGCTAGCTTAGACAACAAAACTGACTTGTCTATGTCCCCTCTCCTCCACAAGTAAAGAAAAAAACTTCATATTCTAATGGCTGAATTTGGTTTCTTCAAATCAATATGGAAAAAGAGTGGTTTTTGTTTGCTTTGGTTTGGTTTGGTTCAGTTTTATCCAATCAATTCGGTTCAATTAAAGTCTCTAGTTTCTTTGCTTCAATATGAATTTGCATCGGTAAAAAGCACCTCACCGGTGGTTGCATTGGTTGGATAGCTTGGATTGCCCAAAACCAGCTTTTGCTTCTTGTTCCCAGTCCTGCCATCAAACAGATAGGTTTTCTCACCTCAACAATAAATTGTTTGTGTATAATACAAAAATGCAAAGAAAGAAAGAATTTAAGGGTTCCAGTTTGAACCTGACGCATGATTTGAGCACCCCACATTCTTGAGTGATTGCACTTCAACAACTCTGTACGAGCAGGGGAATCAACATCTGGATTTCCCTTCCAATAAGCTCGAGGATACTTGTTCGACCAACTTAAGTTTTTTGAGCCTTTCTTGATATCTCGAAACTCTTCCCTCCATGATTTTAGGTTCACTTCTGGCCTGCATCAGATTGCCACATCCATTGATGAAATATAACACAAGTTTTCCCATCACATAACATATATCTTTTTGAAGAAAAATGCAACCAAGACAGAGATTCCAACAGTACTATCTAGCTTCTTTTATCTTAAAAAGTTTGTAATAAGTTCCTAAACTTTCAATTTTATGTCTAAGAGAAACTCATATTAACTCTATGCACCAGCTATTCAATGTATCATTTAAGCACTGAGTTGTTTGGTAGTTTCCTTTTAGAATATGGAGAGTAGATAAATAGCTCTCTTTTACACAATATTAAAAGTTTAGGTTAAATTATAAAAACTGCCCCAAACTTTACCATTTGTTTCAAAAATACTTTTATTCTTTCAAAAGTTGAAATATTACCCTTGACCTTTCATAAACCTTTCAAAACTACTGTTGAAGTAGAAAAATTGTTAGAATGTTCGAAAAAAAGTTGATGTGTTTGACCATTGTTCTTTCAAGCTTAATCCAAGCAAGCGTCCTAGTCACGACCAAGTTGAATTTTCATTTAACATTCTAAAGAAAGACTATTTCAGAGGTTATTTCGAAGACTATTTCAAAGATTATGTTTATACGAAAGGAAAAGTTTAGGTGATATTTTATAATTTAGCTAAAAGTTATAGGATCAAAAGTTGAAATTCAAGGATGAGACATGTCAAATCATCAAAGCAGTGAAGGGATCCTAATCTTAAACCATACATACCATCCCCAGAAAGACCAATCAGGAAAAGGAATGTCAAAGTGAGCCTCAGTCGTGCAATACCGAAACAGAGGCAGCGGCATGTCCTTGTTCTCAGTCCGATTGATACTCGGTTTGTCCATACAATCAAACATCATGTCCACATCCGGCACCATTCCGGGGAACCTTCTGAGCAATTGAACCAAACCCCAGATCGTGAAAATCGCCCTGCTCTGCACACAAGCATAGTACATATCAACATAAAGCCTACCTTTCACGATCACAACACGAAACGCCGCAAATTTCTGAGATTCATCCAAATGGGTCATCGAGATTCGGGTCCGAGCCCAGGGATCCAGATCGTGATGAATCCACCGGAAGAATTCAGGGCATTTGGGAGTGGAAACAGCGGAATGCAGACGAGGGAATCTAGTAGAATTGTTGATGACATAGCGGCAAGCGAGATAAGAACAGTGAATGATCTTAACGGCTCTGGCATGGCGAGTCTCGTCGCTGAAGGTCTTGGGAGGGAACAAATGCCATGGGGTTGGATCCAAGTTGTGGCCAGCAACAGTTTTGGTTTGTGCAGCGAAGTCATCCACCTGAAACACAGCAATGCAATAAGAAATGTGAAATTAGTAGTAAGATGATGGTGACCCCCACCAGGTGTTGGACGAAATGCGGCAATGAAGAAATGGAGTTTGAAGACCTTGTAACAGACGAGGAAAGTGAGGGAGAGGAAGGAGAGAGCGACGACGGAGGGGAGGAGGTTGGAGGGGGAGCGGGAAGAGGGAGGTCTAGGCGGCGGAGCCATGGCGGAAATGTGAGGATTTGCATTTGTGAGTGAGAGAAGAGGAATTGGAAAGGGAATGGGAATTGGGCATTTTTGGAAAGAAGACTTTTTTTGAGGCTCACATTATGGTTTGTGTCCGTTTTTTCGGTTGAGATTTTGCTTTCTCTGTCTTTTGTGCAAGTCTTTGAGTAGTGATAGTGATCTTATAAAAATAACATTATTAAGTTAAATTTTCACTTTTGTTTTTAAGCTTTTGGAATCCCTATATTAGTCATGTACACTCTTACATCAAGGAAATGCCCTGATTGTTACCTTTAAAATAAATGGAATATGCCCTAGTTGACACACGTGTTGTGATGACCGAGGCAAATGGATTGTAATTTTGAGCTAAGTTCAAAAACTTCTATCGCAGTCTTTTGCTAAAGCGATAGAAGTCTATCACAATCATACAATCAGATTTTTCTATATTTGTAAATAGCTGCCTTTAAGAGATGATTTTCTTTTTAATATTTTATGAATATTTATTAAAGATATTGATTAATACCTAACATTGATACTAAAGTTTTTAACTTACAGACGTGTTAACTTTTTTTAATTCTTACGTACAATGTTTGCAAACTAAATTGGGATTTAAACAAATAATTACAATATTAACACTTTTTTTTTTTTTTTTACTAAAGTGCATAGATTGCATACCTAATCACACCTTTCCCTATTTGAGACTTAAAAGTGCACAACTCTCTTATAACTTTTTTGTTTAATAGTAAAATTCAAAACCATTTCTAAAAAATAAAAGATAGTTTTCATAAAGCTTATTTAGAGTATGCACATCGTTTCCTAAAAGTAAATTTTATTAACGAAAATTATGAACCATTTATACTAAAATGTCCATAAATGATTCTAATATAAAATACTTTTATACTTTTCATTAATCACCAAGCAAATGATAGTAATAAATACTTTTGTCCTTTTTATTAATCATTAAAACCAACTGATGATTCTTCAAAAAGGAAATTTTATATTAAAAAAAAAAAAAAAAAGACCTAATTAGTGAAAACCGTACTAACTGTAGAAATTGAATTCTCACATTAATATAAAGGTTAAAATTAAATTGTATAATGATAAAAAATTGTAATAATTGTATAAATTGATTCAATTTTTGTAATTATGGTAAACTTAACGAGTCCAAGTAACTTTTTACAAATTCTTACAAATTCCAAGACTTTTGTCTTTTTAATCAAATTTGATTAAGAAAACCATCTCGACATTTACCATAAGCTTACTTTTTCAGGGGAAAAAAAAAGAAAAAAAAAAAATTAGAACCCAACTTTCTTTTCTAAGTTTTTCCTTTTTGTTCCTTAACTTCAATGAACTTAAGGCACAAGTTTGTAGCATTATTCTTAATCTTAAAATTGCAAGCTGAAGTACTAATATCATTATTTGTAGTTCCAGAAACAAATTGGCTACCTATGTGAACACAGAAAAAACTGAAGGAAGTACAAATTTAGGTCTCTCCGATAACGTTCCTGTTTCCTCTCATCCTCAAAAAACAGACTTGTTTCATGTATTTTGTGCTGAATTGAATGATCTCAGATTCAATGATACAATACAAGTACCAACAAAAGCTATGGATCTCTCTATTTGTTAACTCAACCAAAGTTACAGGATAAAAGGGAAGTTACAAAGTTGTTTTGCTTTGTGAGATTGGATCGTATTTGCTCCTCATAATAACTTATGTTGTCCATTCACTTGCTCCGTTGCTCTGGGAGAAGCTGGCAGATTCAATTGCCATTCCGATCTGACCAACCCGAGTAATTTTTGGAACTGTTCGTGTCCTTCTGGCATCCGATGGATTAACTTGTTCTCTCCCGGGTCGCACGAGCCCATGCACTGCAGTTTTCTTCTCTCTACCTCGTCCTTAATTCTCTGTAACACAAGGGGAAGTAATGAGTTCAACTTCCAAAAAGAGGCACTTTTTTCTCTGGAAGAGGAGTTGAAGGACTTTCAAATCTCCTTCAGAAAGCACACAGCAGCAACAGCAAGCAATACAAGCATTCACAAGGGAGAAATATAGAAACACGGATCGATCTCATTGAAGGATCATTTTCCAACAATTTTGAAGAGACCTGTGAGCGTTGAAGAAATGGTACTTATGGAAACGCAACACAAAATATGCATCCAGAAAGACGAAAATTAACATAATTTTACAGCTAGATCAGGATGTATGCTTTCTGTTTCGCTGTGGACACATCAGAATTCAGAACATCAATGCTCTATCTGCTGTCTTAAAAAGAAACACTATTTTTTTAAAAAACCAAGGCCTTGCTATCCTCTCTCACAACATAATCTAGAATCTATAATCTATAGGGGCTTATAATCCATAAGCAACCTCAGATGAGAGCATGTTTGGAGTGACTTTTCAAGGGCTGAAGTAAACCGAGTGTCCCCACAAAACAATATGAAATATAGCTAGACCTAAAACAAAACAAGATGATGTTATTCTCTCATGGGTAACAAATATAGCAACACAAAGAAACAAGGTTTTTGTTTTCGAAAGTCTGCTCGGAAACAAAGCTTTCTCCTTTTGTTTTCAAAATCCTTTACAAAAATTAGGATATGGGCAACGGGTGAAAACCAAAGTTATTTGCACTTAAAATCGCTATTCATACATTCAGAATAGAACTTTCACTTCCTCTAAACAAAACAAATTAAACAGAGGGAGTTCTAAGACTTAGAAGATGTATTCTGCTAAAAGGGGAATGAGCTAGGCTTGTGAGCTTATAATCTATGATCCGCTAACCCCGTGATTGTAAGTTCATTCCCTATCAGGCCAAACCGAAATAGAGCTAAGTTAAGACACGTTTTGGCTGAAACATTGTTATAGAGCTTCAGCACAGACAAGTTCACCAGACCTCTCATCTTATTCAACCAGATATGAATATGGTTACAAATTCGATAATATGACCATCTTGTCCTATAGTTGCTTCTAAATAAGAAGTTACAGAGTCCAACTACTTCTATGTAGCATCAAATGGAAGGAAGGCAACATAAAAACTACCAAAAAAATAAAATAAAAAAATAAAAAAAAATAAAAAAAAAAATAAAAAAACCCAAATTTCTATCTTCTATAATAATCAATTATTCATTCAGAGTTCAATATTCAAATTCAAACCTGCAAGATTCTGGACTCGAAATGGGGCAAGCCAATTTGGGAGACTGTAAGAGATCCAAACAAATTCCCAAGCAATGCAGCATCCGGCACAGCCAATCCAGCCGTGAACCCTGCCGCAAACCCACCCCAGAAACTGTCGCCGGCGCCGGTGGGATCAAGCTGAGTCGCCGTGAACGGAGCAATCTGCAACTGGCTTCCGTTTGAGTACAACGTACACCCTTCTTTTCCGTTCGTCACAACAACAGGGCAAAGCTTCCGTACCTCTTCAACATCCATAAACGGAGCCTCTTCGGCAGAGGCCTTCAGAAACCCAATTCGAGGCAACAAATGGAAGAACCCACTCTCTTTCAAATTCACATGCTCCACAGTCCCATCAATTTCATCAAACACTCGAATCAAAGATTGAACATCAACGAACACAGCATCACAAATCTCAATCATCCGCTCAAGCGTCTCGGGAAGAACCTCCCCGCCAACCCCAACCGCCATTCCAAAATCAAATCTAAAATCAGGAAGATCAGATGGCAAAATCGGAGCACAGGCTGCAACCCTTTTCAGAATCCGATCTCCATGCCCATCACCAGCGATTGAAGAATCAAAAAACGCCCTAAACGTAGTCGTCTTGGAATTAGGCACAACAATCGGGCTTTGGTTTGTCGAGTAGGCGAAATCATCCCCCACCTTCGAAACAGTGAGATAAGGAACCGATAAACCATCAAAGACCGTGGAAATAAACGAGGCGGCGCCGCCGAGGGACTCGGTGACGACATGGGCATCTCGAATAAGGAAATCGTGGCAGAAATTGCCAACAATCAGAGCACGGGGAGGGAAATTGGGAGGTGGGTCTTTGGAATCGCTCACCATTTGGGGGTTGTGAAGGGAAATAAGAGAGAAATTGAAGAAAAAAGAGGAATGTCTCGGTGGGTATCGGGATCATGGGTGGAAAAGGGAAGGAAAAGGGGGCTAAGCCGCCATGGGAGGAGGATTTGAAGAAGAAAGAAAGAGAAGGAAAGATTTGTAATGGGAAATGTCGGGATTTGAGGACAGGAAAAAAAAGAGTCGTGTAAGACGGAGAGAGTGGTGGTGGCAGAGAAGGGCGACGCGCGCCGGTGAGAGATTTGGATTCCAAAGGGTTTTATGTAAAGGTTTAATTTGAATTCTTTCGCATGGAATCGAATTATTCTGTATA
Organism: Citrullus colocynthis; assembly: GCA_031780015.1. Lineage (NCBI taxonomy): Eukaryota > Viridiplantae > Streptophyta > Magnoliopsida > Cucurbitales > Cucurbitaceae > Citrullus > Citrullus colocynthis. The sequence goes on from QLSR01000248.1 coordinate 763,151, forward strand.
CTTTTTTTTTTTTTTAATCTTATTTTTACTCCATTATTTATTATTCAATAAATCAGCAAAATTTTAAAATAAATAAAAATAAAAATAAACAAAGTTTGAGGATCTGATTTTGTTTTTCTACAAGGAGGTAGATCATGGTCAACAAAGGGAGCTAGTCCATTTTTTTTTTGCAATGTTTATACTCAACTTTTAGTTTCATTTTTTAATGAATTGAAAAATTACTCGGCATAAAATTGAAAGTTTGTAAATTTATTAACATGTTCAACACAAAATAAAAAATTTGAAGACTTATTAAATATATTTAAAAGTTGAAGAATTAAATAGACACAAATCTCATAGTTTAAATACTAAATTTATAATTTAACCTAAAATTTATTTCTGTTGATTAGTTAATTTGTCAACTTAGACATAATTCAACTAACATCATTAATTTACTTCATTGTTCTTTTGTAAGGCACAACAAATGTAGAGGTTGTGATGCAAATTTGAGTATTGAGTTCAAATACATACCATAGATTGGGCTAGTGGTAAATGAGAAGCATGACCTTGATAAAGAGTTACAAGGCCATTAGTTAAATTCAGGGTGACCATCGACATAGAGTTTCCTTAGCAACAAAATGTTATAAAGTTAGACGAGTTGTTCTCAACGAAATGCACGTAAACTAGCCCAAACACTTACAGATATTAAAAAATAATAATAATAAAATAAAACATTAGAAATTTGAATACTCACCCTCATTTATGGTTGAACTAAGAAAATAGGAAAGTGTCGATTTAAACCTTACATCTCAAGGAAATGATCAATATCTGAATTGTTCATATTAGCCAAACGGTTACAAATGTTTTACCTCCTGAACTGTGCTGGAATTAACATCTATTGTCTAAATTGAAGATGGCCAAGTTTAAAAGTTGAAAAGGAACACTTCCAATGATAATAGGCTAACTTGAAATCTAAGTGCATGTTCTAGCCTAATCATCAAAATAGTTCTAGCCTCATCATTAAAATACTTGTCCCAACCACAAAATCAAGAAGATTAAAAGGAAAGAAAAAATAGCCATACAAAAGTAGCAACAAATTGCCCCCGTCCAACTAATTTAAGATTTAAGCCCATAAATATTAGTTGCATCTGTTCATTTTTTTTATATTTTAAGAGTATTTTCAAAATTCAACCCAAATTTTGAAAATTTATAAAAATAATAATAAATAAAAAAAATAGAAAACTTGTTTTTTTTTTAGAATTTGACCAAAATTCAGTTATTTACCAAGGAGAGATGAAAGGATTATTTACAAATTGTAGACAATGACCTAACAAATGGAGCCTAAATGATTGAATATAATTATTAAAAAAAAAAAAAAAAAAAAAACCTTTGTGATCTGTAAGTTTTGAGTGTAGTTTCTCCATAAGCTTCAAAATTGTTCAATTTTACCCCTATGGTTCAGGTCAAGTTTGTATTCGATATCTACGATATCTAAGTCACAAAATTTTACATTTTTACCGTTGAATTTTTAAACCAATTTCCATATTATCCCCCATATTTCTAGATTATATACTTTCACCCCTAAGTTTAAATAGTTGTCTTTCTTCTACTTTAGAGAATACTAGAGAGAAAAAGATCAGAACTTGCATACCTGGTGGAGTAGTCGTCCGTCCTTTGAGAGGTGGGAATCTGAAAGCACAAAGCAAAAGAGGCAGAATATCAATGAATGAATGGCCATGACACAATGGTTAAGTTAGGAATCTGATACCACCTCAAATTCATTTCAGCACTTTTGAATGGGATTCCAACAACTGCATTCTCAACCGTCGCCCCAGCACTTCCCTTTTCTAATTCCCAAGCTTTTTAATTTCTAGTGCTCAAAAGAATTCAGGAAATGGCAGCCAACGCCAACAAGATAGGCCCCATCAGCCAAATGTTTTCATCCACCCACTTTGGGCATTCAACATGAGCTGTTACACATGAACTAGAAATCTAAACAGGATCACATCATATTTGGGAACATTAATTTGGTTGGCCAAGGAGAACTTAAACTTAAAGAGGTCCATTCTCTATTTTACTGGGAATGAGATTTGGGTAGTAGACAAATATACAGAGAATGATGATCTGACACCTGCTATCAAATGCGGAACTCTTGTTTATATTAAACCAAATAGAAGGTTAAAATACAAAATGTTTGTAGTTAAATTTACATCACTTATATATTTTCACTTCATTACAGCGATTGCACATAGACTCGGTACATATTCTTCTCACAATCGCGGTCATTACAGGGATTTGAATAAATCAAGACCAGTAGAAAATCTACATTATTTACTGAATGTCACAACCATGCAAGTTATAAATGCCATATCATATTTGTCAACCTAAGCGAATTCCCCCCATGAAGGTCCTTGGATCAGGACAGTTGCCCGAAAACTGAGCTTGTGAGAAGTCAAATCCAGGGTTCTGCAAAGAAATAATTTGTGCAGATTAAATTTCAAGATTTTATTACATTACTGAAACTCGACTCAGGACTTCTGAAATTTGGTAGGAAAAGGAACATGATTGTATATTTCTAAAATGTCATTACTTTTAAATAGCAAGACAAACAAAGGCATAACAACACTGCCACTTGGGGATATAAAAAACAAGGCATTACAGCACCCAATCAAAATTCAATAACTATCAAGAATCCTACAACACCCCAATTCATAACTAATGAACTACCTTTCGTGACATTATATGAAATATGAATAACAGAGCTCTCTCGTATCAACTGCCACTTTTGAAACATTGGCTCAACCATCCTACGTTAGTTGGTACAAGAGCTCATCACAAGTTCAAGTTATCATGGGAGAGTCTTGAAGGAAGATTTTTTTCTAATGGAGAGGTGGTACTGTAGGGACATCACTTGAACAAAGAGTTGGCCTATTGAGTTGTGGGGTGCAGTGTGTCACAATCGTAGTTCTGCGCTGAACTAAACAATTGTGCGGCACTTGTTCTAACTCGTGAACAAGTCAGCCTGATCAAATTCTGATCGCCTACGGCACACCGAGTGCCTCTCGTAACCTCCGGCCCCGTTCCAAGGAAAATGGACTTTCTCTTCTTTACTAGTGTAGTGTATCCGTAAATGAACTAGTTGTTGTTTTAGAAAACGGGTTTTAGAGGAAAAGGATTTCGCAAACGTTTGAAAGCATGTTTGAGAAATTAAGATGTGTTGTAAGACTAGAAAACAAAAAGGGACAATAACGGCTTTATAGCTCACAACTCCGGATATGAGGATTTGATGGTTAGTCTCACCCCCATATAGTACATTCTAAACAATTGTGGAATTGTCACCCTTGCACATGCAAAGTGGTGAGCGGTCACTTACAAAGAAAAGTACTAGGAAAATAAACTAACTAGTAAAATAAAGTACATAACACGAAAGCATGGTAAAAAGGGGTTGAGGTGGGCATGCGGCCACGGGCAACACGCCCTGGACAAGCATGACCGTGACATAGTGCACCTAATTAACTTTTTAAGAAATGCCTCCAATGAGAAGAAATAGACCAGGACCTCTCTATGGTTTTTTTTTCCTTCTTTCTTTTTTTTATAATGAATCCATGAGTGTTTGGTTGCCAAGGTGACTCATAAAATATTAAATCTTAGGCAGGTGACCACCATGGATTGAACCAATTCCCTACAAGTCCCCCCATGGTGTTTGGCCAAAGCCTCTCTTCTCGATTGCAAAATTTGGAAGATATGTTTCATCTACCTAAACATTGGTTAAGATAAAGTTGTAGATCTCTTGTTTGAGTATAGAGAAGAAACGAGAGGAGGAGGATGGGGCATCTCATACACGGGGGGTGGTGCTTTCAAGCAGTTGTCACTGCAGCTACCAAACCGTCCAAACAGTCCACCAAAAGTTTAGATTGTAAAGACATCAACTTGTTAACATTTTATAGGAATCCTTCCATGTTTTTCTCATGGGGAACTGTAACAACGTGGATTAATGTTGTGATTTTCCAGACACGTTAGCTTTCTCACTGTCTCATATTTATGACAAGTCACATTAGTCTCATTTCAGATACAACATCAAGCAGTTATCATAACATCTCAATAACTATTTACTCAATAGAACTCAAATAATGAATCCCCCATGACTCTAGCCTCATAGGATAAAAGTCGATTTGGATAACTTGAAACTATTGATCTCTGAATAAGAATGATAAAAATGCTCAAGAAAAGAAACAAAGAGTACATAAATCAACAGAAAAATGGAAAGCATAAAAACATGAGCATATCATCTAAAATACATCAAACATATAGAGTATAAAAAAAGCTGACCTCCTCTTGAAACCTCTGGAGCATAAGACGCTTCTGCTCAAGATCAGAGGAGTAAGGATCAAGTTGACCCTGACCCTGTATAGGAGAAGCCCATGTCTGACCCTTGTCCCTCTTCTGCAGTGTAATATGCATTATGTCATCCTCTGTCATACAAAATAAACAAAATAGGTACATCACAAAAGAGCCACCAACAATCTGGCTGATTTAGTAATTATGTTTTTCTGAAGCATCCAGCTGAATTCAGTCCCATGAAGTTTATTTGGTGTAAAAACATTACACCCAAAATTCCATTTTAGTCATTGAAGAGAAAATTTACAATCACCTAGTGTCCAGAAAGAAGAATCCGTCTTCACAGGGCAAGTAAGCTCGTGCTGAAAATGAATGATCGAAAGCAATCGGTACAATCATAAACAAAGCAATAGATCAAAATTCCAAAAAAAAAAAAATGTATAAAAATGCGAAAGATACCGACATTGAGATAAGGAGGATTCCCCTTGATGCCAACCTCGACATGCCTAGACTGAATCTTGCAGTAGAATTGCTTGGAATGAACATTTGGAGGCAAATTAATATAAATGTTAACCTCCTCCAGAGTCTGATCCCATTCGAACACTTTCTGACCTGAAAAACCACGTGCAAGCGAGCACAGAGATCAAAAAACTCGTACAACGATGAATTCATTGATTGAAATTGAAAAGTGAGAAGATCAAATTGCAGAGGATGAAGAGAAAACCGTTGTGAAGGAAGCTATGGCGCTTTTCTGGAGCCAATTTCTCTGCCATCCCACCTTTAGGGTTTGCTTCTTCCCTTTCCCGCGAATTTCACAGAAGCTCTTCCTTTTTTGCTAATGAGAAGTTCCGGTCTGGCGAAGCTTCTGGAGAACTGGATTTTGTTCTTGAACCGGTCCCAAAATTTTATATTTAGTTATCAACAGTGCGCTTGGTCTCACCTAGAGTTGGATTAAGTTAAATTGATAATAATCACTGTAGGTTACTCTTGTATGTATTGGTAATAATTTTCTATGTTTTGGTGCGCGTTGAATTGAGTTGAGTTATGAATATAAAAGCATGCATTTTTTATGAATTTTTCTACATATAACTATTGCACTTAACGTAGATAAAATACTATTATTTATATAATCAATAACCTACAACATACTTTAAAAGTTGCAGGACATATGAAATAATTGAACATACACAAAAAGTAGGGTTATCATTAGGAGTCTATTAACATGTTCACACACACACATATATATATTTATTGTTCATTAAGATAGTCAAAGCTTGTAAATCCTATCAAATAGATGTAAACAATACTCTTTTCAAACCGTGGTGGAATTGTTAAGAAGTAATCGGTCTTTTAAATGTCTGTGACAAAGTATATATATAAGGATGACTCGATCATCCTTAGACAATCTCTCAATATCAAATCACCATAAAAGATGACTATTAAACATTATAAAATAATAATTTCACATTTGTATTTAAAAACACTTTTGTCAACCAAGTTATTTTTTCTTTTAGTATATTATTGGTCAAGTTCGTTGTTAGAGTTACTCGTTGGAGATGAACATCGAAGTTGGTTGCTCGAGTTGATTGTTAGAGTTGGACACCAGAGTTGGTCATTGTTGAAGTTGATGGTTAGAAGTTGGTCGCTTGAGGTGAATGTTGATGTTGGTGTTGGTTGTTAGAGGTGGTTGTCATCTGAGTTGATCATCAAAGGTGGTCTTCATCGAAGTTTTATCATCCAAGGTGGTTATCATAACCTATAGTTGGTCATCAAAGTTAGCTACACGAATGTGGTCATTGGAGTTGATCAATTGCAAGAGTATGTCGCCAAAGTTGTCGTTGAAGGTGGTTATGGAAGCTTGGAGTTGGTCGTACAAAAGTGGTTGTTAGAGTTGGTAGCTAGAGTGTGACGACGATAATCGTCAACGATGGCTTATGGGTGAAGCCATTAAAAACATTAGAGGGAGGGAGAGTTGGGGTGAGTTGATAAAAATAACCAACTAACTCCAACATTTAAAGTTGATGAGCTAAACATTGAGTTGACAATTTTTACCAACCTAATACAACTCTAGTTGGTGAGCCAAACACTCCCTTAGATTTTAAAACTTCTGGGTTTTATCTTATGAAAAATCTATGATTAATATAGAAAATTAAAACAAAATGGGAGCCCTTAAGAAATAACCAAGGGTACCACATTAAAACGAACAAAAAAATTGGCAATGCTACACCCTTAAAATATGATATAATAAATAATCTATAGAGTTCACCAACCTAGTCTTCTGTGCCTTTAGATTCACCAATTTAATTTATGTGCACTTTTTGTACATCTCACCTACAGCAGGACAATGAGTTTAATTTTCCACTCAAATGGGTCATACAAGTTCAACATTAGAATACCAGTCAAGCTCCCACCAATTACAATCGTTCAGCTGCATGTGATTGCATTAGCTTGACCCAACAGTAAGAGTATTTTAAACGTTCATCAACTTCTTTAAATATTTTTTAGATAACAAAAATATCGTATTGAATGCTTTACGAGGAGATCTATTGAAGGTGTAATGGGACAAGAGTTTATTACTTCCGCTTAATTTCATATTTTCAAGATTATTTTGGATTTGATGATTTTATTGAGAACTTTTAAGTTAAATTGTTAATTAATTGTGGTTTAGAAATTACAGCAATGTAGTAATGACTTCGTTAGAGATCTCAAAAATCGGTTCCAATTTGTCACGCTCCTACAAATAAAATAAAATAAAAAGTTTTGTGTGAATGTCTCATGAAAGGGTCGGAATGGGACAAAAACTACCATGGGTTTTGAAAATAATAATTATAAACTTATATTATACAAAAAAATAAAAAATAAAAATAGATGTTAATTAAGTGTCACCATGGTTTTGAATTAAATTGCTAGGCATGATATTTGGTAACCGCTCCTAATTTCCACCTATTCACTTCCGACTCCCAAATACAACTATGTGTAGTTCTCATGCAATGCAACAAAGTTTCTGAAATTTCCCAGAAATTTCCTCCTTCAATAATCTTTTTTTTCTTTTTTTTTTTCTTTTTTCTCGCATTAAAAAACCATTCATGAGATTTTATTTTCACTTCTTTTTCTCCTCTTTAATTTTCACCTGAAGAAAAAACTAAAAGGGTAATTCTTCCGCCGTGGTTGCAGTCATGGGTTTGAATGAGCCGCTGGTATTTGGGGATTTGGAGATCAATGGAGGTGGCGAGACGGCGGCGGTTGCGGTGGTGAGGTTTGGGTTGGTTAGAGATTTGTGGGGAAATTTGATGAAAGTGGTTTTTGGAACGAAGCTTGCAATGCTTTTTCCGGCCATCCCTTTGGCTATGGCGGCGGAATTTTACAGCTTTGGAAGAGTAAGCCTTCCATCACATTTTCATTTTCAAGTTGCCCTTTAAAACTTTTTTCTAAACTAAAATTTAAATAAAAAATTTGTTTTTTGTTTTTTGTTGAATACCTTTTTTTAAAATTCATTTTAGTCCTGATGAATTTTTTATAAATCTTAAATTTAGTTTAAAATAATATTTTAACCTGTTTTCCCTTTCTTCATGCTAGATGAAGAAATTATTGATAATTTCTAAATTATCAATTTTGTATTTATAAATTCTTCAACAAACTCAAAATTCTTAAATCTAATTGAGATATTAAATATATTTTTAAATTTTATAGCTAATGGAGTATGAATTTAGTCGGGAATAAATAAACACAAATACTAAGTCTTTTTTTTATCTAACCCCTTTTCTCACATCTTTGGTTAAGTGGAACTATTTTGGGCTCTCTTTTTCCTTAAGAAAATAAATCAAAATATTTACAAATATAGCAAAACTTCACTTTCTATTTGTGATAGATCACGATATACTATATATGTGTCTATCTGTGTCATGATAGACGGAGATAGTAGTCTATCGCGATTTATCACAGATAGACGATAATATTTTATTATTATTCGTACATATTTTTAACAGTTTTGTCATTTAAAATAATTTTTCAAAAAAATATTTTTAAATTAGATAATTATGATTTTGATGTTATAATAAACATAAAAAAAATTGATAAACATAATTAATTAGGCTTATGTTATGCAATACAAACATATCAAAATAGTCTTTAGCCGTGGAGTAGTTTACAAAAATTCAAAGTTAAAAGAAACAAAACTTTTAGTTAAATTTCAAGTTTATGTTAACTATTTTTAGGAACAAATAAATAAAAATAATTTTTTTTTCTAAACCTCAAAGTTTAAAAATTTCAGTTGATGCGCTATGTGACCTTATAATTTTTTTTTTTTTAAGTTTAGGGTAAAAATATTATTTTGTCATTTTTACGTTGAGACTAGTTTTATTTTAGTCAATGTACTTTTAAATACCAAGACTTATCACTAACAAAGAAGAAAATACACATTTAAAAGGAGAGAAAAAAAAAAGTAATTGTTTTAAATGGCAAAACTATTGAAAATATTTACAATATAGTTTATCACTATCTGATAAACATCTATGAACATCTATCTATCACTAATAAACAATGACACTTTTCTATATTTATAAATAAGCTGTCTCATTTTACTATATTTGAAAACGATTAAAAAAAATCCACACATTATACTAAAAACTATAATTAACTAATTTGGAAACAATAAAAAAAATCTACACATTATACTAAAAACTATAATTAACTAATTTGATAGTGTTACAAATACTACGATTATATAGATGTTCATAACCTTTCGTAAGTTACAAATTCATCCATTAACCTCATATTAATTTCCTATAAATAGAGGTTAGTAAACACATTTAAATTGAAAATAATTACAAATTTATCCATTAACCTCATATTAATCTCCTATAAATAGAGGTTAGTAAACACACTTAAATTGAAAATAATACATATATATTATCTACTTTCTTCTCCCCATTTCTCCCTTATGTTATTATGTTTGTTCTTCTTTTCTCTATATTTTATAATAGATAGATAATATTTGTTTTGTTATTCAAGAATGTTTACATTTTCTTTTCTCAATTTTCGAAAATGGACCAGTTAAATGATTTTTAATATATTATTTAATGGAGTTTGACCTAAATTAATGTAATTTGTACCACGTAGACATGGACATTTGGGTTGAGCTTACTTGGATTGGCCCCACTTGCAGAACGTGTCAGTTTTCTGACTGAGTAAGGACACTAATTACCTTTCTTGCCCTCGGTAACCTACTTTTACAACAATATGCCCATAAATATATTAATAAATATGTTTTTCTAATAATTGTTATATATATATTAATAGATAGTGATAGATTACTATCATCTATCACTATCTATCAGTTTAGATATTGATAGATATTTATCCGTATTTATCACTTGATATTTTATTACATTTATAATTAAATTCACTCATTTTATTATATTTAAAAATAATTTTATTTTCAATTTTGTTTTATTGTAATCCTTCTATCTTCATTTTGTTTATATATTCCTTTTCAATATTTTCATCTTAGTTTTATACTCTTACAATACTTGAAATTCATTGAGTCTAAAAATAAAAATAAACGAAAATACAAAAACAAATATTTTAGTAATTTATTTTATATATTTTCTAATGTTTAAATTTAGGCCCTTTATTTCAATAACACTTAAAATTAGGGTTTTTTTAAAAAAAATTAAACAAATTGATTCTATATTAATTTCTCTCTATAAAATTAAAAAAAAAATTCACATAATGTCTTTTTTTATATATCAAAATTATTGTTATTGTTTAATTAATTTTGATTAAAGAAATAGTAACCAAAGTATAAGAGCTATTTTAAGCAAATGAATAAAAGTTGTCATTGCATCAGTTTCTTCTAATTTCCTTTTCTGCCCCTTCATTTGCCTAAAAATCTCAGGCAGATTGCATTCTTCACGGGGCCCACAGGTACTCGAAATCTCTACCGTCCATTTCTCAGATTTTTAGTTTAACCATTTTTCTTTTTATTTCTCTATTCGAGGCTATAATTAAAAAATAATAATAAACAAATAAAAAGTTAAGATATCATATACTTTAGAGATGTTCAATTTAGTCTCTATATTTTTAAATCTTCAATTTTAGTCATTTAAGATTTACTGATACTACAAGAACTAAAATTGAAAGGGACTAAAATTAAACAAATTAAAAAGTATAGAGACCAAAATGTTATTTAAAAAGAAAATACATCCTTTTAGTTAAATAACTAATTTAATCCAAAAACTACCTACATTTAATTTCAAAATTCTAAATTCTAAGAAGTCTTAAGAAAACTTTATCTATATTGTTTAATTTTGAATTGTAATTTATACATAAATAAATAAATAATGGCACGGCATAATGATATGAGGTAGAAATTCAAGTTAATGCTATCGTCTATAAAAGCATATTTTTTAATTGTCTATTTTGTTTTCTACGTCAAACTAACATATCATGTCAGTATTTAATTATCGATAGAAATACATAATGTCAACCAAGACGATTGGGGTTATTTTTCCGGAAAACTTTTTAGTACATGACTTACTTCTTCTATTGACAATTTGACAGGTCTATATATGATTTTATGCTATAAGTTTACACACGAAGCTATTTTTATTCGAGTATATTACTTACTTCATCTATTGTTATTTATTTGATTAAATGTTTGATTTGAATGGCAGTTGGTGGGCTAGCGAATGCAACATGTGGGAATGCAACAGAGTTAATAATAGCAATATTTGCTTTGCATCAAAACAAAGTTCATGTCTTGAAGTTTTCTCTCTTGGGTTCTATTCTCTCCAATTTACTTCTAGTCCTTGGCACATCCCTTTTCTTTGGTGGTTTATCCAATCTCAACAAGCAACAAACTTTCAACCCAGTAAGCAATAAAAATAGATAAATAAAGATTTCGTTCTAACTATTTCGGTTTTAGTTTTTAAAACTAAGTCTATGTTTGATAATCACTTTGTTTTTTCTTTTGGTAATAGAAGGTGACCAATGTGAGCTCTGTGGTGTTGCTGTTGGGATTGGTATGCCAAATGCTGCCATTGATGTTCACATTTGCATCACCCAAAATCTCAACAGATTTTTCTTTACTTCAATTATCAAGAACTTGCAGCCTTCTAATGCTCACAGCATACATTGCTTATGTCTTCTTCCAGTTGAAAACCCATCACCAATTTTTTGGTCTACCACAGGTGATTTTTATATATCCTACTCGTTCGATCGTTAGCCCTAAATAAATCATCACAATTCTTCGAGTCAATTTTAACATTAAATTTTCGGTTCTTATCCCAAATTTGAACCAAATCTTTCCTTACTTGAAACTTTTTACTATATAATATAAGAGCACTTTTTCTCCCTAGTTGATTTTATTATAAATCTCTAGTTAAATTGTCCTTGTGGTTTGGAGAAAATTAAAATTTAGTTCCTATAATTTGATAGAACCTTTATAAATAGTCCCAAGTAAAGTTTTATAAAAGCATAAGGAATTCCAATTTTTAAAACCGAAGGAACTAAATTCTAATCTTCTCCAAATCACATGGATCAAATTTGTAATTCAACCTAAATTTCAACAATTACATCGGTTGTATTGTAAGATAGTTTTTTTTTTTTTTTTCTCCTACTAATTAAAGTATTGGTTGACATAACTATTATTAAACTATTTTTTTTCTCTAAATTAAATAAGTTAACAATAAATGTTTGTGATAAAAAGGAGGAAGAGGATGAAGAAGAAAGGGCAGTGGTTGGATTTTGGAGCTCATTTGGTTGGCTGGTTGGTATGACCATAGTCATAGCTATTTTATCACAATACACTGTGGCAACAATTGAGGTGCATCAACTTTTTTTTCACCTTTTTATCTTGAGTTTCTTTAAATTTATCATTGCTAAATGGCATCTTACATGTATACAATATTTGGAAAAATATTTTGATATACAATTTCAATTAAACGTATTTATTTACTATACTTTCAATAAATCATTAGTCTTTTGAAGTTTTTTTAAAATTTTTTTTTTATTTTAATGAAAATTGGTTAACTAATAATGATATTATTACTGCAAGAAAATAAACTATATGAATATATTTCTAAAATTGATGAAGGGAATGTCAATAAAAACTATTTTATTGGAATAAACTAACAAGAGATGCTGCTTTAAAGATTTATTGAAAAAGTAGACCAACTAAAATGGGAATGAAACTTCAAGTTTAATAAATAAATAAATAAATAAAAACTGAAAATTTTGACATATATTTTTTAAAAAGAAATATGCAGAATATGTATTCATATTTTGGGAATTTTGTATTCTTGACCTTGTAAATTTGGACCATAGGATGCATCAAAATCATGGGGAGTTTCAGTGAGCTTTATAAGCATAATTTTGCTACCAATTATGGGCAATGCAGCAGAACATGCTGGATCAATTATTTTTGCTGTCAAGAACAAATTGGTATCTATATTTTCATTACATACCCCCAAAAATAAAAATTTACCAAATTATTTATAAAAATTTTAAAATAATTTTTGCTTCTTGGGTGTAGGATATAACACTAGGGATAGCCTTGGGATCTGCAGCCCAAATTTCCCTATTTGTGGTAATTACTAGTCCTTAATAGCAAACTTCCAAAAATTATGATTTTAATCACTATACTTCCTAGAGTTTTATAGTATAATCTCATAGTTTAATAAGCATATTAATTTTAAGTTAAGATGTTACACACGAAAAGTTAGAATGCTAAATTCTTTTACATCGTATATGTTCTTAAGTTCTCGATAGTTGTTTCTACCATGTCATTTTAGTTTTGATAATTATATTTATAAAGGTAGGTTAAATATCATGATATAGTATATTATCATCAACAATACAATTTTAATTTACGATTTGAAATTAAATAAATTACTTGAAAAAACAATATTAATAAGCAAAAAGATTAATTTTAGAGAGTTGATTATGAATTTTCTTTACCCTTAATTAATTTTGTAGTTGTTTTGTTGATGGTAATTTCCAAAGGTGCCCTTGAGTGTGATTATTGGATGGTGCATGGGCATCAAAATGGATCTTGATTTTGGTATACTTGAAACAACTTCTCTTGCCTTTACCATCATCTTGACTATCTTCACCTTACAGGTATTGTATTTTTCACATTACTCCTCTAAATTAAGCTTGTTCCTTTAAAGTTTTTTTAGATTAATTTCATTTTACTTTACTTATTTTCAAAAGTAGTACTTAAAATTTAGTTTAATGTACTTTTATATAGTCATGTAACATAATAGTAATAATAATTTCCATTCATTAAAAGACACCTCAACGTGAATGTATTTTCAAAATTTATTAAAGGAAGATAGAAGATGTATATGTATATATAATTTTCAAAGACTAAAATAGAAAAACTTCTAAAGTACCTACATAAACCAAAATGACAATATTTAAATCAAAGTTGGAATAAACTTACATTTTTTATATAAAAAACTCTACTTCTACATGTAATTTCATTGCTTTACTATTCTACGACCGTTGAAAATTAAAATAAATATTATTTATAAACTTGATTTTGTTTCTAAAATATTTGGTTTGATTCGAATGTGTTTTTAAAAGAAATAATAAAAAACAATGGTAAAAACAAAATGATTATTAAATGTTTTTTTTTTTTTTTTTGCAATGTTATTTTTGTTTAATATGATTAACATAAGTCTCATCATATTTTCTTGTTTGGTCAGGATGGAAGTTCACATTACATCAAAGGAATGGTACTTGTCCTATGTTATGTAGCAATTTCTTCCTGTTTTTTTTTGTTCATAAACTAATATGTGATAAAAGAGAGATATCTTAGCCAAGTTTTTATTTGTGTGAGTCTTTTCTTTAATGATATGTTTGTTACATTCTCATAAAAATATATATATATATATATATATATATATATATATATATATATATATATGAGTTAATTTGTATGTATATTTCTTCTTTTTACCTTGTTTATCTTATTTATTTATTTAAGTACATATCTATATTCATTATGAAAATAAATAAAATATGTCAAAGTAAGCTCAACATAGCGGCAATTAACATGAACTACGATTCCTAAAGGTAAAAGGTTGAATTCCTATCTTTATATTTATTTTACTAAAATAAATAAATAAATAAATAAAATACATATGTGTGGCTAAGGACCTTTTTCACTCTTACATATTTAATTTAATTGGTTAACTTTTTAATTTCATCCATTTGAATTTGGAATCTTGCAATTAGTAACTCCTCAAAATACTATGAGTTCGAGCACATTTATATTTATATATTGGATTGATAAGAAGAAGATCATAAGAATAGGGGAATAATGATGTATAATAAGTTTGAATATACTAATAAATTATTTATTAATTACATCTCAACTAGATACAATAATTACAATATGCACATGGTATACAATAATAATGTTTATACTCAAAAGTATGATGAAATAATAAATGTTGTTAGCTGAAATAACCACAAACGCTTAAGAGAAAATATCAAAATCTTGTGAAAATATCAAGATCTTGTGAAAAGATTAGCCGGTAGTTGAGATTTGCTTCTAATAAGCATTGTTCTAAAGACTCTTATGATATTATGCACTTGAGTTTTGTCTCAGGACTTTGTTGAATCATTCTGCTAATGCTCGAGAAAAGATTCTCAACCTTAGGGGAAGTCTAAGTTCATCAAGTAAAAAGGTATTCACTTAAAAGAGGAAAAATAAAGTCTTGGTGAGAAGGAATCTCACACATACCTAACCAGAGCCTAAAAATGAATAGTCAAAAATTAATTTAATATATATATTTTCTTTTCGAATATGAAAGAATGAGAACTAAAATTGTAATTTAATCAATTGATAAAATATAATTTTTGTTAAGTGGAAATAGTGGTGGAGCTTGTCAGCATGTGTGCTAGTTGACATACAAGTTTTGTTTCAATAAATATGTTTTTAAAAAAATGTTGTAGAAAGATGCTTTTTTTCTTTTAAAAAATTTGTCTCGTTTTCAAATTTCCTTTGCTTACTTTACTTGTCAAATAATTTAACTTTGATTAATAATAATGAAATGCTTCAAAACATATTTTATTTAGACTTTATTAGGTAATCATTTAGTTTTTTGTTTTTAAATTTTAAAAATTAAACCTATAAATATCTCTTTCATCTCTAAATTTATTGTCTTGTTATGTATTTTTTCCAATGTTTTCAAAATCCAAGTCAAATTTTAAAAGTAAGAAAAAAGTGGTTTTTAAAAATTTGTTTTGTTTTTATTTTTGAAATTTGACTAAGACTTCAACTCTTGTACTTAAGAAAGATGCAAACCACTATAAAAAAATTGAGATGAAATAGGCTTAATTTTTAAAAACTAAAATCTAAAAGCGAAATAATTAGTATTTCATTATAATTTTTCCTTTTATTTTTCTAACAAGTTGATGACGAAAATATTTGCATCTATTTTTATAATGTTGTGTTTGTCAGATTTTAATTAAGCCTTGTCCATATCATCTCTATTTAGCCCTTCAAATTTAATTTTGATGCCAATATCATAGTGATCATTAGAAAAATTTTGGCATTGTTAGGACAATGTGGCAGATTGTTGGACAACCAAAAAAAAAAAAAAAAAATTAATTGAAGGAAGATAAAAAAATGTAGATTTAGTTGAGGATTTATAATTATTATTTTCTGAAATATTATATCCCAGGTGGGGATGAGAGTTTAAAGGTCACAAAGTAGATGGTAAAGCAAAGCAAATCAAATCGAAAACATTTTTAAAAATTATATATCAATTAGAGGGGTAGGGGATTGAAAATTTTCAACCTCAAAACCATACTAAGCCTACTTTTGAAATTGACCCTATCATATAGTTGACAACATGAGAATAATTTCATGGTAATCTGCCTTCTTTATTCCTTTGAGGTTTGAAGTTTAAATCAGCATACCGTATTCCATATATTTTATATTAAAAAATAATCGAAAAATTTATTATTGAGCTTTGTTTTGTATTTTTTTTGTATTTCTTTAGTCATTAAACATTAGAAAGTGTCTAATACAGTCTTAAACTTTTAGGTTTGTAATTTATTCCCTCTAGATTCTTTAAAAAGAGTCTAATAAATCCTTTAGATTTTATATTGTATCAAATACATTTATGGATTTTTAATTTTGTGTGTTGGGCCTGATTTATTTTATGTTTTAAAATTCACAAACCTTGTTGGTGCAAGAAACTCACATGTGACCCTTGAGCCCTCATCCAACCCACTCGTGAGTAAAGACTATTCTTACAAACCAACACATGTCTTTTCAACATGTTTTGTCCTTACATATTTCCTAGAAAATTTTCCAATAGGTCACCTAACACAGAATTCCTCTAAGCTAAGCATGCTTAATTTTAGAGTTTTTATGATTAAGCTACCGAAAAAGAAGGTACACATTGTTGGTATATGTAGTGACTTTCAATTCTTTTAAACATTTATTAATCATACTTTCATAACCTTAGGATCCCTCTCATTCGGAGGTGATCTCGGTTCATTTATGCACCCCTCCTAAACTCGAGCGACATATGCCCACCAATTTCTACTTGGTTTGTTGTTGAACCACATCTTTTTAGGAGAGGTTCCGATTTGATACCATCTGTTACGACTCAACGTTTCTAAAACAAACCTTGGGCATTATGATGCATGTAAAGTTCAAACAAACAAAAAAAAGTTCCCAAATTCTTTATTAATTGTAGTAACAATTTAATTTCCTCGAGATCCCTTAAACAATAATTTTAAAACACGATATAAATTTCAAAACTAAATGTTTGACCCATTACAAGGCTAGCCCTCGTATTTTCAAATAGTTCAATAAAACAAATATGACCAAAGAAAAAAAATATAGATACAGATGGCCAACTCAAAATAGTTCCCTATGCTCATATAGTGGCACATCATGTCAACCACCTCGCGCACACCTTTTTCATTTTTCTTTGCTCAGGTAAAGATAAGGGTGTGCGAGTCAGTTGATGGGATGCTATTGTATGAGCTCGGTTTCAACATCGTTGATTTTTTTTTTTTTTTTTATACTGAACTATTTGAAAGTATGATAATGGCTAGCCTTGTAATGGTCGTCAAACGTTTAGTTTTGAAATTTTTATATTGTTTTTAAATTATTGTATAGATATCTCAAGTAAACTAAATTGTTATTTTAGTTAATAAAGCATTTGAAAATTTTTTATTGTTTTTTAACTTTAACTTCAATCAAATTTTATGTTTTCTAAACCATGCATACATAATAACGCCCAATATCTATTTTAGAAAAATCAAGTTGTTACATAGTCAACTAATTAAAATTAAATTTTCTTATTACAAAAGGGATGAAAAGAAAAAAAGAAACTCGAGAAAAAATAAATCAATGGTAATGGTGTTAGCATCAATGATCTAAGAATGATATATACACTCATCAATCCACACTTCATACTAGAAAAAACGTCGATGTGCATAAGAAATATGATCATAAGTTGCTATATTATCGACATGCGATATAAACATAAAACAATAGACGAAAGTTGAATACTACTCTTATGGAAGATGTGATCGACTGTCAATTGTGTCTCATTAGCATATTGGTCCTGTCTCAAAGAAAATGGCTATATATAATTAAATAGTCATTATTTATTTAAACTTGTGGGACGCGTAGTTTAATATCTTCAAGTTTTTGTTAAACTTCCATATCTTGTTTGCACGTCTAAAGGGAGGGTCCATTGCTACTACTTAAAACAATTTTTTTCTCATTTTTTAAATAGTCTAGTTAATTTTATGATTTTTTATATAGATTTATTAAATTGGAAGGATATTCTAGTCATTTTCATTAGGTAAAATCAAAATAGAGTCCCTAAACTTCAATTTTATGAGAGTATTTTAGTCCTAAATTTTACTTTTGTATCAAAAAAATTAGGTTTGAAATTTTATAAAGTGTTGTTTATTCATTAACACCATAATAAAACTTCATTAATTAGAAATAATAAATAGTTGGGTCCATAAAAAAGTAAATGATTAGGGTTTTGTTATTGTTACTAATTGGAGATGTGTTATTACCAATGCACTTTGGGGAAGTAAAATGGCAAGGGAATGGAGGAGTGTGGAGGTGATTATGGTTTTTAAATCAATTAACTCAAAAACTTAAAAATTTAATAGTTGTTTAGTTATTATTTAGTTTTTTGTTTTTGGTTTTTTTTTTTAAATTAAGTCTACTTCCTTCTCATTTCTTACATTGGTTTGTATCTCTCAGTACAATAGTTGAATTTTTTGTCAAATTCTAAAAACAAATCAAGTTTTTAAAAGCTATTTTTTTTTTTTCAAATTTTGGCTTGGTTTTTTTAAACCATTGGTAAAAAATAGATAACAAAGGGATAAATTTGAAGATGAAAGTAAGGTCTACAGGCTTAATTTTAAAAAACAAAAACAAAAAACGAAATAGTTACAGGGATGTAAGTTAATGGGTAAAGGCAAATTTAATATTTTATATTATTTAACACTCTCTCTCACTTGTGGACTTAAAATATGTAGAAAATCCAATAAATAGACTTAAAATTAAGGAGGAAATAACATTATTGTAGAAGTTTAAATACGAGACTCTCTTGGACCATTTACTCTAATACCATGTTAAATCACCTATTGACTCAAAGGTTAAGCTAATTTGGAAGAAGATAAATTTAATATTATATCATTTAACAATTGCCAAAAAAGAAAAAGACGTTATTCTTCACTCATAATGGATTTGAGTTTCATCTTCCTCCCATAAGCCCGGAAGTTTTGCAACCTCCATTGAACCCTCCTTTTCTAGTTTGACAATATGTGGAGATAAAAATTCGAACAGGGACTTTTAAGTCTATAGGTACAATGTTGTAATTCTCACAATTTTTCTCATAATTTTTTTCTTTTTTCTTTAGTACAATTGGATTTAGGTGGATTATAATCACAAAAGCTTCATGAATATTAACACACTCGTATGCCAATAGAGTTATATGTTCGGTTTGGTACGTCACTTTAATATTTTCAAAAAGAATAATTAATAAGATGAGTTGCTCAAGTTCCATCAATTTTCATACTAAACACATATCTTAAAAGTCATTTAACAAACATTAAAACCCCTTTTAATGACCAATTAAAAGTCTCTCAAAAGATACAAAGGGTTGGATCTCCGTTTTAAATGATTTAAATATTTGGTCCCTTGACTTTCAAAACTAACACTTTTAGTTCTTGATATTTGAATTTAGTTTTTATTTAATCTTTGAGGTTTCAAATGTAACCTGGGTTGGTCCATGCATGCTTGAATTTTAATTTTTAACTAGTGGTTAAAATTTTATATTGATTTTTAAATGGTTCTTAAGTGTTCTTTAAGTTCATCAACATGTAGGGGTGACGATTCAAA
This sequence comes from Citrullus colocynthis, assembly GCA_031780015.1. Lineage (NCBI taxonomy): Eukaryota > Viridiplantae > Streptophyta > Magnoliopsida > Cucurbitales > Cucurbitaceae > Citrullus > Citrullus colocynthis. The sequence goes on from QLSR01000248.1 coordinate 782,871, forward strand.
ACTCTAACCTCTTAGTTGAATGATATATATTTCAACTCTAGTTGATTGATGTTCAAGTTGATGTTCTCAAGTAAAGTTGACCATTAGTTGATATAATGTAAAGTTGACGAGTCAATTAAATTCAAGTACATGATGACTAGACTTTTGTCATAGTATTTGGGAATAATTAGAAATTAGTTTTAAATTTCAAAAACCTCTAGAAAACAAACTTAAATTTTGAACCAAACATGTCACTTTTTTAAATTTGAAGAATTGCATAAAAACTAAATTCAAATAAAGGAGAAAATGTTCAGTGTTTGAAAACTTTAGTGCCCAAATAAAATCTAAGTCCAAATTTAAATAGCCAAAACTTTCTTTTTAATCCTACAAATTTCAATGCCGGTTCAACATTACGCTTAGAGATTTATATAAATTTACACTTTTCCGTCTAATTTCATGAAATTCAAAGCTTGGGGTAAAATTGATATAGGTCACCAAATTTCAAGGATCAATATTGATATATATATTTTTTCAAAAGTTAATATTTGGGTTAAAACGTTTTGGTATATGAACAACAATTCATAAACTTTAGTGGTAATACTTTAGTCTTATATTTTTAAACTTTGTAATAATTTAGTCTTTAAACTTTAATTATTAATAATTTAGTCTTTGTACTATACAATTTGTAATAATTTAGTCCCTATCATGAAAATTATTAATATGATTTAATGAAATTTCTTACACGTGTAGATCGATAAACTAATCGAGAATCAAATTTATTATATACAATAAAGACTAAGTCGTTATGTAATAAAAATTGACAATTAATTTTGATGAAATTTTTTTACAATAGGGATTAAATTGTTATAAATTGTAAAATATAGGGACTACAACGTCACTTGTTAAAGTGCAAAGACTAAATCGAGTATAGGAACTAAATTGTTGTTCATAGGCTAAATTGTTACTTTGATGAAAATTAAAAAATAAATAATATTTTTTAAATAGCTAATATATTATTTGAGTTCTACGACATGTGAATTGATAAATTTGAATATTGTGAGATTTTGATTGAAAAAGATATGTATGTGTTAGTAAAGATTCATAATCACAAATCTCACCCATATCTTCATAGAGCACTTGGTGTTTGAAAAAGAAAATGGTATAAAAAGAAGTTCCCCATAAACTAAGCAAAACTTTCTCCTTCATTTCCGGATAAACCTTTACCTTGGAAACTTAAAAAGACAAATTCCATCCTTCGTCTTCTTTCTCAAGATCTTTTTTTTTTTTTTTTTTTTTTTTTTTTTCCATCTAT
>QLSR01000248.1:784338-801947 GCA_031780015.1 Citrullus colocynthis
AAAATTTTTTTTTTTTTTTTTTTTTTTTCTTTTCTCCATCTATAATTTATTTTGATTCCCTATCGTTCGATCATATCTTTCTTTCTTTTTTTTACCGAATATTCGTTTGGATTTAATGGACTTTAATATTATATTAAATAAATCATAGAATTTCATTTCGAAACTGATTAGCAAGGAGAAAAGTAACTCGCATCTATCCTATAAATATTATGAGATTTCTTCATTTTTTTCACCGTATGATCCTCAACACCCACCATCAACAAAATATTAACATGACATGTCTTCTAATATCTCTCATATGAATGGTCAAGGACATCAAATTATTATTCATGTTTTTTTAATAATTTTTTTTATTATTTTCTAATTCACCTTTTTTTATCAAATATTGTAGGGGTATTTTTGTAATTTTGATATGATTAATGATATGTCATTGGGGTTTCATTGAGAAACTATCTAAAGTCTCGTCATTAGGTTGTTTCAGGATATTACGATATGAATCATTTGAGGCCTTTGTGCTTCTTTCAAGTTTAGACCGGAGAACCTTTTTAATTTTGCAATGTATGTATTGAGTTGCATGCCAAAAATATTAAGTGGGATTGATTATCCTATCTCGTTAAGTGTTCGAATCTTGGGATAAAGAACTTTCTTTTTCTTCTTAAGAACTTTGATCTTAAGGCAATCTTCTCTAACCCAATCTTTACGGTTGAAATCATATTGATTCGGGGTTTTAGTATTTGAGAATTAGGAGGTTTCATATCAAAAGGGTTCCTAATTCCAAGTCACTAAGATTTTCATACCAAACTCTCTCCAACTCTACTTGAACATGTAGTGACAACCTCATCAAAATTTATGTCTAATAAACATGCTATGTTAGCATCTCATGTTACTTAATAACGTGTATAAGACTACATATTGAAGCAATATTTAAAAGAACAAGTAAATAATTGGGGCCAACACGAATGTACCTTAATAGATAAAATATCTACTCTACCAAAAATAAAATAATTATCAAACATAGCCAAAACTATTTTTATCGAAAATTCAAATCTTTGGGCCAAATATGAATAAAGGTAGGATTGAGTTGAATCTCTTTTACACTCATTATATTATTCATCATTTTCATATTACCAAAAAAAATCATCATTTTCTTGCCACATGTATCTTACAGGTTAAAAGAAAATTTTAATCTCTTTGGTCTAGAAAAAATTAAAATTTAGTCACCATGACTTTAAAAGTTAGAATTTGGTCGTATGGTTCGATAAAATCTTACAAATGGTCTTTGATAAAATAGTAGGGAATGTTAATAAAAAATTTATTAAATCATAGAGACAAAATTCTAATATTCTCCAAGACGTAAATTTGCAATTTGCAATTTCTTATATCTCTAAATAAATTAAAAAGAATAAATTAATAAAATTTGTACATCTAATAAAGAAATAAGATATTCCCATTTGAAGTAACATTATTGAGTACTCCGTATATTTAGGTTCTAGAAATATTCTCCAAGATCTGCAACAACAAACATATATATAAGGCTTAAGAATTCTAATAATTCCATCAATGGCGGCCGAAATAATCAACACAAATTTGAACGCCAATGGCGAACTCGTCGCTTTAATATTCGGAGTCACCGGTTTGGTCGGAAAAGAGTTGGCCAAAACGCTTCTCTCAACCGCCGGCTGGAAAGTCTACGGCGTCGCACGGAGGCCGGACAATATCAGCCCCATCGCCCATCCCAACTTCCACTTCATTTCTTGCGATTTGCTCGACCGCCGGTCGGCTCATCAGAACCTCTCGCCGGTCCGCCACGTCACCCACCTTTTTTGGATCACTTGGGCCGCCCAGCTCCGGTTTGATTCCCGGGGTTGCTCCGACCAGAACCGGGCCATGTTGGCCAACGCCCTTGACGCCATTCTCCCATCGGCGCCGGCCCTCCGCCACGTCTCTCTGCAGACCGGGATCAAGCACTATGCTTCGTTAACGAGACTTGCCGCAGGCTACGGCGGAGGGGGAGAAGAGGAGGTGGTTTATTGTGAGGATAGTCCGAGAGCGGAATCTGGGAATAATTTTTACTATGTGTTGGAGGATCTCCTCCGTGAGCGGTTGTCCGGTGGCCGGAGAGTGGTGGCATGGAGTGTTCTCCGGCCGGGTTTGATACTGGGAAGTTCGAACCGGACTTTCTTTAATTTTATGGGGAGTTTGTGTGTTTATGGTGCGATTTGTAAGAAGTTGAAGATACCGTTTGTGTTCGGCGGCACGGCGGCGTGCTGGGAGGAAGTTTATATTGACGGCTCTGACGCTCGGTTAACAGCGGAGCAGCACGTGTGGGTCGCAACGAAAGCTGTTGAAATAAATGGTACGTCAATCAAAACCAGTAGTTTTTTTTTTAATTTTTTATTTATTTCTTTCAGGGAAGACATTAAAAAAAGAAAAAAAAATTGCAAATTAATTTAAGAAATAGAAACAAAATAAACTTAATTTTAAAAAAAAAACGAAATAATTAACAAACAAGTCTAAATAAATGTTTTATAATTTTTAAACATGTTATTTATATTATGTTTACATTAGAGACATTTTGTTATTTTTTTATGTTTCATAGATATTCATGGATACCAAATCTATGAAAATGTGTGAAAATATTGATGGAAATATTGAGACGTTGGTAGAAATTTAATACTACGAGGATAATTCATCTCTACACATTTTCATGTTTTTTCTTTAGAGAAATAATTTGGTGGTATACCTATTTTTTGTACACTCTAATAATTGTCCAATAACAAATTGCCACGTGCTAATTTATGTGTATAAATGAAGGGAGCATAAGATTAGGCGCTTAATCATTGCTTTTTCCTTTAATTATATATAAATCAATTTATAATCTAAATTTTAGAGGTTGTATTAATTTAAACCTAGACATTTATAAATATAAATATCTATTTATATTAAAGTACTTTTAGAGTAATGGTCATAAGTAAGCAGTGACGAGACATAATGGTTAAAAACACAGCCATTGCAGACGGAGAAGCATTCAACGTGTGCAACGGGTGGAGCTTCAGGTGGAAGGAGATATGGGGGGCGGTGGCGGAGAAACTTGGAGTACCAGTGGCGGAGGACGAAGAGAAGATGTTTTCGGCGGAGTTCCATTATACGGCGGCAATGGGAGACAAAGGGAAGTTGTGGGCGGAGATAGTGGAGGAGGAAGGGCTGGTTCCGACGGAAATGGAGGAGCTGGCAAATTGGGGGTTCTTAGACACCTTGTTTAGGCTGCCGGAAAAAATGGTGGCGAGTCGAGCTAAGTCCGACCGATTTGGATTCACTGTCAAATACAAAATGTTGGATTCTATCTTGTATTGGGTTGATGTCATGAGAAATGACAAATTGATTCCTTCTTAATATAATTTGCTTTCTTTTTTCACTTCTTTCTTCCAAAATTATATATATAAATGAAATATAATTAGGTGCATGAGCGGTTATATCATTGTCGGTGCATTCTACGAATTCTTCGATCATAATTTGTCATATAGCAATTTTTTCTTACTTTTTTCTTTAAATATTTAATTATACATATATATATATATATATATGTATGTTAAGTGTGTGATAAAAGTGAGATGCACAAAATAGATGCACCCAATTATTGCTCTATGAAAAAAATACCTCAAAACTTTGTTGTTGATGTCAAAAATGCCTTTATTTTTTTTTTTAATAAAAAAATGCAATATTATTTGTAACCTTTCGTAAATACTTCGAAGTTGATCTAAATTATTATAATAGAATATATATTTTTATTAGAATGGTGGAGTAAAAGTTGATTATAAAGCAAGTGTGTCTTAGTTATCACCATTGTCATTTTGTGTCACTGTCATATGGATTTTGTGTCCAATATTCTAAAGGAACTCTACTTTAAAATAATTTTAAAAAATGTTCATAAAAATTCAAGGATGATATTGTAACTTTTGAATGAAAGAATAATAATTGAGTAAATAAGTTATGAATTATACTTTCTTAAATTTGCTAGGTTTAATCTTTATTCCATAACTTTTTTTAAGAACATTATTCAATAATTTTTTAACTACAAAAAGACCTAATACGATTGTTGCAAATAAAAGTTATTGTCAAACATGACTATATATGTAATTAAACCCACTACATATTTGATCAAGTAATTTAATTGATTAAAACATTATATATCAGCATTAAATGTCAGAAAGAAGATGTTTAGATTCAATGTTTCCTTCTTTTTTCTAATTATATGTAATTAAGTTAAAATATCCTAATTCATAAGTCAATTACATGAAACTTGTACCCTTTGACGTTGAGATTAATAAAAATGCAATGGAAAAAAAAAATCAATTTATATCAATGAATTTATCATGTTTTTTCTTTTTTTTTTTATATCAATTTTTATATAAATTTTTAATTTTATTGAACTAGATCTTAAACTCAGACAAATGTAATGTTAGTGAATGTTGTGACACCATCTTTTAGTTTAATATCTTTTAAATTAAAATACCATTTTGATTTCTATAAAGTTTGTTCAATTTTAGTATATATAATTTCAATGGTCTAATTTAAGTTCTCGTACAGTAAGTCTTAAATTTAGTTTCCCAACGTTAAATTTAGTTTTCATGTAAGAAAATAAAATATATAAATATTTTCTTTTTATAAATAACAAAAAGATTTTAAAAAATTAATAATAAATTAACATCAGAGTGCTAAACTTAAGATTTATCGAAAATACAAATATTAAAATTAGATAATAAACCATACGGATACTAAAATTGAATTAACTTCAAAAATATATTGTCTATTAAAAAATTTTCTTTTAGAATAGTAAAAAATTTAAAAAAGGTCATTCAAAAATAGATCTTTCAAATTTTCGAAGTTTGTACCAAATTTGAGTATTTTTCCTCAAAATAATTTTTCTTTCTGTCAATTTACTAAATTCTCATTCCATTTTTTAAAAATGTGTTTGTTTATTTTCAATATTTTATTGCAGAGTTTTGTTTCTTTTAAATAAATATTTAAATTTTTAATCAAATTTAAAAATTAATAATTTTGCTTTCTCAAAATTTCATTTCAATTTTAAACAAGATAGATGCCAAAACAAAAAAGCTAGTAGTATAAATAATATTTATAAGGTCAATTTTCAAAAACTAAATGCTTACTAAAATGATCTAAATTTTATATTATATAACTTTTAATTTTATATCTCATAGATCGTTGAATTTTAAAAGTGATCTATAACTTTCAATTTCATGTTTGATACGTTCTAGACATATACCATATTTTTTTAAAATAAAAAAGATACTATTGAATATAAATTGAATTTATGTCTAATGGAAATTGAACTTTCTAGTATATCTATGAATTTTTAAGATTTTAGAATAGCTAATGACCTATTTATTATCCTATTAAACACAAAATAAAAAATTTATTAATTTATTGGATACTAAATTAAAAATTGCATAAATTAAAAGTTTAAGTTGTCATTTTTAAATTTTATGGATTGAATAAATATAAGCTTTAAAAAAAAAATTTGTCAATATATTTTAATTTACTGCACTATTAAATGATAATTCATATAATCGTGTGTGTGTGTTTTTTTTTTTTTAATTTACTACAAATTTAAATATATTGTCATGGTCAATATAATAGTAGGAAAAAAGAAAAAGAAAATAATTTCATGGAACTGCATGCAACATGATTCAAACTTGGGTAATTGGGGGCTGAAGCATCTTACCATTGTCCTGTCCGAGATAACCATTTTAGTAACTAAATTGATTTTGTTTTATATTACTATAAAAACACATAGGTTAAATTCACCCAGTTTCATGATAAGAATAAAAGTTGATGTCTTATCTATCGAGTTCGACTTATAATTTAGGTTAAAATAACATCTTAGTTTTTATATTTTGAAGTTTGTTCAATTTTAATTTTTATGCTTACAATAAATCTTAAATTTAGTCCCTAATACTAGTTTATTGTTGATTTTTTTAAAATTTTTTTATTATCTATAACATTTTTACTTGAAGATATATTCACATATTTTATTTTCTTACATGAAAATTATTGTAATTGTTTGATAATTTCGATAAAAATTAACTTTGAGAGAGGTAGAAACTAAAATAATATTTAATTATAATTATGGTAGGAAAATAGCGGCGGAGATTGTGATGCACATGTAGCCGTTGACTGAACGATTGCATTTAAGTTTTTTAAACAAAAAAAAAAAAAAATACTTAATAAATAAAGCGAGTTGTTTTTCTTTTCTTTTCTTATTTTATTTTTTTTTTCTCACATTAAAGAGTTGTCTTGTTATTTACAACAATAAATTATTGATAATATTTTTTTTAGAAAAGATAATATTAAAAAATTATGTTGGTATCTCTTTGTTTCTTAGCCTATTTTCCATGTTCTCATCCCTACTTTGTTTCCCAACTATATATCTTATAGGTTGGATTTAGTTATTTGAAATGGAAAAAGAAAAAAAGAAAAAAATCAATGTTGGGTTGTCTTTTTTCTCAATAATTGAGGAATGGTGTTAGTTTAAGTCTCTTTGTTTCTTTCACACGGTGGATATTATATTTAGGATTAGTATGTGTTATCTTAAGTATTTAATATACAATTTTATTATTAATTATTAATATTCTAATTCATTTATTTTAATTAAATTATTTTTAGTAATTAAATTAAATAACCAAATAAAGTTTAATTATTGTCTAGGGTAAACATATTCATTTATTTTTATTTTAAGTTGTTAAATAATCAATTAATATAACAATATATTAAATAATATTAGATTTAATTTATAACTATATTAATTGAGTAATTATTTAATTTTGATAAATAAATTTTTAACTTCATGATATTAATTATCGGACATATCCAAACACGGACATTAATTATTCTAGACAATTTAAATATTTAGGACATGTTTGGTTGACACTTCGATTCAAAATCCCTTGAGTTCAGAAAATATGTGTCTAGTGAACAATTTGGATATTTGGTACCAAACGAGTGGCAAGAAAGAATGTGTATGTCAATTATAGATAAGCTCATTTTAGCTTGATTGTCCTTTTTAAACAATCAATTATCGTCCTACCATTACAACTTTGTAACATCATTGATTTCCTATAATATCTTTACATTTACTTTGATTCATACTCTAAAATTTTAGAGATACATGTAGAATTAAGAGTATTCAAAATTATTCAATGTAGTAACATTCCCAACAATTTGGTAGAGACTCAAATACAGCCTTTAATTGCTTATTATATTATTTCAATCTCCTCAAATAGTTTCGGAAAAAAATTGAAAGTATAGGTATGATCATTATTTCCCAATTCTAATGAATGGAATTTAAAGAGGGAATAAAAGGATATAAATCTTTAAAATATAAACATGTGATTAGAAATTAGAAATTTAAAAATCTTATAGATCAACGCGTATAACAAACAAAATATCTACACTGAAAATTTAAAAAAAGAAAAAAAAAACAATATTGTTTAATCTAAATTTTTTAAAAAATATTTTCTAAAATAATTATTATAAGAAATTCAACCAATTAAAATTTGAAACAAAGGTGAGAAAATAAATTCATGGAATGTTAAATTTGACATAGGTAAGAGAAGATATTAAATTTTTAAGAAAACTAAAATCTAAAAACTTGGTCAAATAACTTTAGCATGTTAGAACCAATTTAAAAGTGATTCTAGGTGGATTAATAAATAAGTTGTTTGACCAAACAGTTAAATTCTCTTATAATCTCTTTTTCCGATTCTAAAAGCAATCTTAAACGAGACTTTAGACTATTAATCCAATTTTGGCCCATTAGAAAGAAATCTCATAGGCTGAATTTTTTGAGCCCCAAAAAACTAAGTTAGTTCTCAACAGCCATTCTTGGCTTTGATTAGTCTTTTGTTTTTCCTTAAAAAAAAATTAATGCAATTACGTGGACATCAAATTTCTAATACGATTAGATAGTATCTTTGTATTAGTTGAACTTTAACTATGTTGGCTAACTTTGACGGTTTATTATGATTTTATTTAAAATTAATTTTTGCTCTATATATAATATTAAAGTTATAAAGCTATTATTTGTTCATAATTATTGATATTTGCTTATTTCAAATATTAAATATGATATTATGGTTTTAAAATAGAATTTATTAAAGTTTTTTTAATTATTGTCAATGTGAGCGTATGCATGGAGCCCTATCACTAATTAACACATATATTTTTCTTTGTGGTGGGACGATTAAGTTCATGTATATAAAATATAAAAAATTAAAGGAAATTGATTTTTAGTATATTTTAAAGAAATTAATTCCTTGGAAACTATAATTCTTATTAAAAAAAATTGTACTTTTTATTTCAAAATGTATCGCTTCCTTATTTATATAAGAAAATGTTTATAATAGACATTCTTAAACTTTGAGGAAACTAACAAATTGAGACTCTAAATTTTAGTTTTAAATTTTGCAACAATTTTGATATTTAAACTTTAGTATGAAATCTAGTTTAAGTAGTTTAAATTTTGTAATAATTTAACTACTATAATGAAAATAGTTAAGATTTAATGTTTTTTTTCTTTTTTTTTTTTTGTGTGTATGTGTAGATCAATAAATTGATAAAAAACAAAATCATACTAAGTCATGATAGCTTGGGTGGAGGCGTATAATTTGCAAGGTCGAAGTACGGTTTGTGCATCTAAGTCTTCGTCTTGGTGTTGGTGGGCTAGCCTTCGTGTTTAAGATAGTTTGAGGTCCTTGGTTCGATATTCTATTAGTGATGAGTGTGTCCTTGTTTGGTTTGATTTGATCCTTGGCTTGAAAGGGGCCCTATCCTCCAAATAGTTTAGTACTGCAATGAATTAGTGATTTTGGATGTAGATAGTTCCCTTCATGTGAAGGTGGATGATTTTCGGCGTCCTGATGGGACTTGGGACTAACCTTTAAATTCTAGGGAGCTAGTTAATCTCACCTCGTAGGTACATTTGATAGTGGCTGAGGTTAGTCGGGAGGATGGTGTAACCTGGTTTCCTTATCATTATGGTGTGTTTCAGTCGCTAGTGCCTGAGAATCCTTATCCTAGGTATCTTGTGGTTCCTTGGGCTAGCTTACTTTTGTTTGGAGATAATATTCTTAGACATTCATTTATCTCATGGCTTGTTGTTTAGGATTGACTACAAACTTAAGATCGTATATGGTGCTCTAATATACCAAGTGGTTGTGTTCGTGTACAAGTGGAGTTGAGTCTAGAGATTGTTTGTTTTTTAAATGTCCTTTTAGTCAGGATATTTGGGGGGACTTGCTTTTGTGTGGAAGGTGTTCTTGTAGAATCTTGCATTAGAATACAAAGCTCGGTTGGATTTGTCACTTTAACGTAGGTAATAGGCTAGGGTATATGTTTCTCTTTGTTGGATTTGTCACTTTAACGTAGGTAATAGGCTAGGGTATATGTTTCTCTTTGTTTAGAGTTTGATTACTTTGTATTGATTAATTTTTAGTTTGTGAGTTTTTAATATTTTTCTTTTAAAATTGTTATGATATTTGTCTTTGTTTAAAGTTTGTAATAAATATTATAGATATTTGATATTTAACATTTAAATGTTATGATATTTTGTTATTAATTATGTGTCGTAGATAAATTTACATATTTTTAATTAAAAAGAAAAAATTAGTTATAACCTAACAACCCAACGCAACCCGAAAATTCATCAGGTGATTATTATAGTTGTTCGGAGGTTCTTATCTGTTGTTCTAAATGGTTTGGGGCTTCTCTTGTAGGGACCCAAGCGACCTCTTCTCCTTACAACTTTTTTCCTTGAGTTGTGTTTGTTTGTTTTTTTTTTTTATGTTTAGTTGGTTTTTGTCATCATTCACTCTCTTATTTTTGTGGTCATTTGTTTGTACCATGACCTTGAGTTGTGAAGTTTTCTTTCTTTATAGCAATCCAATACCTTAGACAAAAACGAAAACTAAATCATTGCATAAAAAAGTTAACACTTAATTTTGTTAGAATTCTTTTGAAGAGAGTTAAATTTTTATAAATTATAATTAAAAGAAATACAATCTAAAATTTTATGAAAATATAGGGACGACTAAAAATATTTTTTTAATTTATACAAAAATCCTCATACTTTTTATTCAACAAACTAATATTAAAACATATAAATCAAGCTCATTCTGACGCATTGGTCCTGATTTTTTAAATAATATTTTTTTTAAAAAAAAAATCTTAAAAAAGGGGAACATAGTTTAAAGTTAAAATTTCTCTCTACGTGGAGTGCTTGTAGGCATTATCCATTTTAAGGGTATTTTAATTTGTTATTTTATTTTATTTTGTGTTGAAAATGTTATCATTCTAAGGGTTGTCATTCGACGCGTTAGGTATGGTTCCACTCTTCTTTTATTTATTTATTTATTTTTTTTTTGTTGTCTCTAAATTATCAATTAAATCAAGAGACTCACTTGCAAAAAGGAAAAAAAAAAAAAAGAAGAAAAAGAAAAAACCCTTCATTGGCATAATATCAGCAAATTTGACTTCGATTCTTTATATATAATCAAACAGAGCTTTAGGGTATGTTTGATAAAGAATCTAAAATAAAAAAGTTTTATCGACCGAAAATTTTCATTTAATAATTTATTTATCAACATGTTTTATGTTAAAAAATTATATAATTATTATTTTATAATACTATAAAATTTATAATACATTATATAATACATATTTTAACTTTAAAAAAATGAATTGAGTTTATAATATAACATACTGTATTTCTAAATGTTTTTATCTTATTTAATATAATCCTGCACTTAAATTTTGAATTCAAAATCTGGGTACAATTAAAATATAAAACTGTTGTTTTCAAAATTTGCACTATCTGAATCACAGAATCCGAAAACATATTTTAGAAACGGGAATTGCTTGTCTGTCAAATACATATTTGTTGAACTTAGTAAATCTGAAAACATACAACAAAATCTAGTTTGCCAACCAAACACTTATCTATAAAACTACGAAGACAACTAGAGAATTAACTAAAAGACATATTCACTTCAAAGTTTTCTAATAAAATAATACTCAATTAATGGGTATATATTAATTGATTAAAATCTTTAACTAACTAATCCAATTCCATTTAAACTTATTAACTATATAGGTTTTATCAAAGAAAATTATCTTAAATAACAAAACTACTAAAAATATTTATAACTAATAGTAAAATACACAGTCTATCTGCGATAGACTACTATTTGTGTCTATCGCGACACAGATAATTGTTTATCGCAGATAGACAATGAAATTTTTCTATATTTATAGATATTTTAGTTCATTTTGCTATATTTAAAAAAAGTCTTTTTATCAATTTACAAGATGGGAATTTATTAGAATAGAAGATAAATTATGAATGGTTGTATATTAAATGGCCTCAATAATCAATGGATAAATAATAATTTATATTTAATCAAGATATAAATACTCAAGAGTGAAATTATATAAGGAACCAATTAATATTTGAGAGATAAATTATTGAGCAATGACCACTTGGAAATTTATGATGAAAGATTGGGTTTTATCCTCAGAATTAAGCATGCATGAGAAAAGTGGTTTTTATAATGTACATATTTCAATTGGCATAAAATTTATATTATAGATTTCGAAATTAGAATTTCGATTCCAATTCATGACATGTAAAAAAAAAAAATGTTAGAACCAATAAAATATTAAAATTTAACTCCAAAAAATCATTTTCTATTAGAAGAATAATCCATGAAAATCCTCCATATAAATCAAGCAAAGTAACCGTTATTTTCCTCTAATGTTTGAATTAGTATCACTTTATTTTACAATATATAAAATGAGTTATAACTTATGAGAGAAGAGTTTTATATAACCATTTTAAGTAGATAATTTTATTGAAAACCATTAAAACTTACCGATATAAGGAGACAATCTCTTTATTTATAGAGAATTGGAAAACAAACTAATCTTAATCCTAATTAATTAAGTAAACTAATCCTAATCCTAATAAATCAGAAACTAATCCTAATTTTAACTAATTAAAGAAACTAATTCTAATCCTAATAAATCAAAGAAACTAATCCTAATCCTAATAAATTAAAGATTTGCTCATAATATACCCTAATTCCACTACATCATATTTACTTTATTTTTTAATATGGTAGTTGTTTTAAATGACAAAACTGTTAGAAATATTTTTAAATATAGCACAATGTCATTGTGTTTGGTACCCATATTGACATTTTGAGCCCGCTTTCAAATATGTATTAAAAATGTGCAATATGATTGAGGAGTAGAGGGTGATCAATCCGATTGTGTTTAGAAATTACGTTACTCTTTCCTTACGGTTATCGCTATTATACTGTTACAACATGAGAGCTGCAAAATCCATCACATTTACTATTATCGTTACCACTACTGTTAATCGTTTGTCAAAAGCAAATGCGTGATAGATTTAACATAAATAAATTATAAAAAAAATTATTAAATTTATAATATTACTCTGAAAATATATGAAATTATTATTATTATTTTATTTTACACAATACACGTGCAACACATGTAATCACTTACTAATTGTGACTTATAATCAAAAAAATTTCGTCGAGAGAAGTAATTTTTTTTTCTTTTTAAAAAAACACTCCAAACTTTCAATTTTCTATATATAATATTTTAAATGATTATTTTTAGATATAACAAAATGAACAAAAATTTTTACTAATATAGAAAAATTTTATTGTCTATATGTGATAGCTGGACTGTAATAGACTTGATAGAAGTTTATTATGGTCTATCACAATCTATCACAGTTTATCGCGGATAAACAACTAAAATTTTTCTATATTTATGAATATTTTAAAATTTTTTCCATTTATAATAATTTCCTTGTTTTAAATCTAAGAAAAAACTAAGAAGGGGCTATTCTATTACGCTCTTGTTTTATTTTCACTTGGTCCTATAGAACTAGGTAAATCCAAATTAAATAAACTCAAATATATTAGAAATGCATGATTATTTCTCTCTATATAGTGGAAAGTTGCTAAAGTGAGCGCAGGCCAATTGACATATGATGAGAAGTTGAGCTATGCTTTAACTCTATTCTATTCTAGTGACAAAAAAACAAAGATTTATGTGGATATATATATATATATATATAATGGAAAGTTGGATAATTATTTCGTTTAAAAAAATTTATACTATTCACTTTCTTAAAAAAAAAAAAAAGAAGATGATGTGGAAATGAAATAAGAAAAAAGTTAAATTGATAAAAAAATTTTATTTTTTTTTTTTTTTTTAAAAAAAAAAAAAAAAGAAGATGATGTGGAAATGAAATAAGAAAAAAGTTAAATTGATAAAAAAATTTTATTTTTTTTTTTTTTTTTAAAAAAAAAAAAAAAAGAAGATGATGTGGAAATGAAATAAGAAAAAAGTTAAATTGATAAAAAAATTTTATTTTTTTTTTTTTTTTTAAAAAAAAAAAAAAAAGAAGAAGAAGAAGAAGAAGAAGAAGAAGAGAGAGCACATGATTAAAAAAATTCATGGAAAAGAGTCAGATAAAAATTCTTGGTGGTTTTTGTTTCATAGTAATCTAAAATTTCTATAGGATGGATATCTAGATTTATTTTGTTTGATTTGTTGAAATATAATACCTTGGCATTTCAAGATACCAAGTCATTTGAGGGTGACCATACAACACACATCTAATTAACTAATTTTCTATGTCCTTTTAAATCATGGGTTTCTAAAATTTTCATGTTGATGGCATTTTTGATATATATATACACACTACGTGTTTCACTTTTATATATTGTTTATAGTGTTTTGATTTAGTTCATAAATTTGTAATTTGTAAAACTAAATGGAGTAAGTAATGTAGTTTCATGGTCACGATCACAACTTATAAAATTGCAACTTGTAGTCCTATTCCAAATTGCATTATACTTTTATTATAATTATAAAATATGATGCATTAGCATCTTATAAAAAATAATAATTAATAAATTTTTTAAAAAAATTGATGGGATACAAAAGACATTCCCAATTGTTGTACTTTATTTATTTTTTATTTTTGAAAAGCAATTGTAATACTTTATTGCTTAAACATAAGGAAAGTGACAAATATGTCAATTTATCCCAACCTTATCCATAGTTTAATTTAACAAACAACCATGATTAATACTTTAATTTAAAAAAATTCCAAATACTTTTGACTAGAAATACAATCAATTATGTCATTAACACTATGATTTTGACTAATTAATTATCTTTTAAAAAAATTAGGTTGCTAAAATTCTATTTAATTTTTTTTTCATTCAATCTTAGTCTCTATACTTTTAAAATGTTAAAATTAACTTCGACTATATTTGAGTAGATAGGTGGAATATATTTTAAACTAACATTTCGATCAATATAACTTTAATTTATCTAGTTAGCTACGTTTCTATATTGTTGTTTATGCGGGTGCAAAAGAAACTTATTTTATTTGTTAAATGAGAAATTTTGACCAACCAAATTTTACCAGGTCATCACAACGAAAGCCTATTTTATTTAGAGACAAATAAATGTCAAACTAAAAATGTCACATGTCTCCTATTAGGCCATTTGATCTCAACGATAGGCTCATTGAATTCAACGGTGATTAAGCCTGGAGCACGATCAATAAATTTGGCTAGAGGTCCAATTGGGCCTGAAATCAAAAATTGGATCAAGCCGAGTAATTAAAGTCGCTCGGGTCCAAAGTCCAACTCAATCAAGCCTAGTATGGGAATTGGATCTAAGCTCAAGCCCAGTTTTAGGGCCTAAAGCAACCGCGCTGAAGCCCATAAATACCCATATAAATTCTATAAATAGAGGCCTTTGGGATTGAAAGAACTGAAAGCTGAGTCTCCAAAACTCTTAAGATTGAAATTCTAAAACTCTAAAGAAACCTAAAAATCTGAAGAATTAAACTTTCTTAAAGCCAGAAGCTAAGTAGATATACAAGCAAGAAGTCGAACAACAAGCCAAAGGCCAATCCAAGCCAATTAACAAGCCATAGGCTGATCCAAGTCAATCAACAAGCGATAGATCAATCCAAGTTGACCAACATGTCAGAGGTCGATCCAAACCGATCAATAAGTCCAAAGAGTGATCATTCAAAAAGATTATCAAGTCCAAAGGTTGATCGTTTAAGGAGATCCAAGTCGATCAACAAGTCAAAGGTCAATCCAAGCCAATCAACAAGCCAAAAGTTGACCTAAGTCAATTAACAAGCAATAGATCAATCCAAGTTGATCAACATGTCAAATTTCTATACAAACCAATTCTTAAGTCAACATGTCAAATGTCTATCCAAACCAATTCATAAGTCCAAAGGTCGATCATTCAAAAAGATTATCAAGCAGACCAACAAGCCATAGACCAATTCAAGTCAATCAACAAGTGATAGAACAATCCAAGTTGATCAACATGTCAGAGGTTAATCCAAACCGATCAATAAGTCCAAAGATCGATCCTTAAAAAATATTATTAAGCCCAAAGGTTGATCCTATAAGGAGTTCATTAAGCCCAAGAGCCAAATATCCAAGAAGATTAATAAGCCTAAGGATTAAAATTTACTTTTTTAAGAAAAAATATCAAAAAATCATTTATTAAAAGTTGTACTCACAATACTAAAATTAATATAAATACAAAATTCAAATTCAACTAATTAAATTTTTCTAAAACCTCCTCCAACAACTTAAAATAATTTGCTAAAAGCAAATCCAACAACTTAAAATAATTTGCTAAAATCAAATTCAAAATTTAGAAAAGAATATGACTTGAAAAAGTTTTTAAAATTAAGGAACTATATAATATAAACAACCCCATCAATGATTGGTTTCATAATTGAAATTTTATAGAGTTAACAACTAAAAAGTTATTCTCACCTCTCAACATGAGCATAACTCAACGATAATTAACATATGCTTATTTCTTTGACCAAATTTCATTCCCTACCTTTATCATAAAAATTTGGTTAAAATATTATTTTGGTTTCTATATTTTAAAGTTTGTTTAATTTTAGTCTATATATTTTTAATTATCCAATTTTAGTAATGTATTTTTAGTAAATCTTAAATTTAGTCTCCGTTGCTAGTTAATTGTTGATTTTTTTCAAAAAAAATTTATTATCTATTAACATTTTTATTATAAAATTTGAAAACATTTTCACTTATAATATTTCTTTCTATAAGGATTATTATTCTTAATTAACTAATTTTCATTAATATTTATTGAAACTAAAATATAAAAACAATATTTTAGCCTAAAATTTTTATTTGAACTAATCTAACAATTTGCCTTTTCTGGAAAAAGATAATAAACTTTACTCTTTTTTTCGGAAACAAAATAATAAACTTTACTTAATTCTAATGCATGGGAATTAGAATGTAATTCAATCCTAACCACCATAATTAAAAATTAAAATTAAGAACATTGGGCTCGCCCGTTGTTTCTAGGAATTACTGTTAACCACTAAAAACACGCCACCTCATTTCAAAATCATATCCTTTATTCTCGTGGGCCCAAACTGAATTGCTCTTGACGCTTCCTTGCCTAAGCTACTAATAAATTTCTCCCACTATTTCCTTATTTTCACATTTTATCAACCAATTTATTTACAAACATACAAATATAGTAAAATGACCCATTTCTCTTTCTCTCTCTTTTTTTATTACTATATTTAAAAAAATATTTTTTTTATTAATTTTGTTATTTGTTATTTTATTTCATATGTTTGATAAAACTTTTAAAAATTTTGAGAAATTAAGCTCAACTGATGTACCAATGTATTAGGGATAAAGAACTTTGTAGTTCAAGTCACTCTATACTTTACTCAAAAAGAATCTAAATATATATATATTTTTTGACAATCAATAAATAAAAGTAATACTGACGAAAAGAAAATTGTTCATTCTATCGTGATATTATAAATGTTTCTCTAAAATATGATATAGAAGAGTCTAGTCGATTTTATTTATTTATACTATAACAAATAATTAAAAACATTAGTCAAAGTATTATTTTGATCAACTTTATTAGTTAATGATTTTTAGAAGTCAATCATTTAACTTTCAATAAATCTTAAAATTAAAATTAGTCCTTATATTTAATTTATTATTAATTTTTCCAAAACAATACGGTCTCTACTACATTTCCTACTATACCCATATTGAAAAGAAATTATTAATTTAATTAATTAATTTGGATAAAAAGTAACTTTAACGACTAATTTTCTTCTAAAATAATTTTTAAGAAAAGAATAAAAAAGGTCGAATTGTAATTATTTAATGAAAGGAGGGTAAGATGGTAAATTCGCTAAATTGCGTGGATATTTATAAAAGTGAGCGGCTTTAGAAAGGAGCTGAGAGAAACCGGCGTTTGCTTAGAGAGAATTTCTACTTGTAATCTCTTTTTCAATTTCGGATTTTTCATTGCGGAAAATTTCTTTGTTCCTTTTTCTGTTTGATTATGAGGATAACCTGTAGGGTTTCGGCTCGAGATCTTGATTCTATTTGATTCATCGTTTCGTTTTTTTTTTTTTTTTTTTTTTTTTGTTG
>QLSR01000248.1:805281-931466 GCA_031780015.1 Citrullus colocynthis
CAACGTAAAGTAATTAGTTTGAATAATGGTCCTGCATCCTAAATCGGTTTTTTTTTTTTTTTTCTGCTTCTCAACTTTTGGACTTATGGACTCCACGTGTTAGAGGTTTCAATTTTACATAAATGTAGATGAAAATATGATAAATGTTGGTGTTGATAAATATTTCTAAAAAAAATTATAAAAGAAAAAGATTAAATTAGTAAATAAAAATTCTATAGTTCAAAATGTTTATTATTTATATTATATTTACATTATTT
This sequence comes from Citrullus colocynthis, assembly GCA_031780015.1. Lineage (NCBI taxonomy): Eukaryota > Viridiplantae > Streptophyta > Magnoliopsida > Cucurbitales > Cucurbitaceae > Citrullus > Citrullus colocynthis. The sequence continues at coordinate 805,539 of QLSR01000248.1, forward strand.
ATTATTATTTTTTATCTATCATCATTTATTTTATGATATAATGATAATGATATAATGATAATGTCGATTCACCAAACTCATTGAAATAAGAAAATAATAAAATGTTGGAAATTTAAAACTATAGTCTTTTTTTATTTTTATTTTTAACAAATTGTGGGGTGGAAGATAGAATCTTAGACCTCTTTGATAGGTGAGTTAGACTCATATTGCCTTTAATACCATTTCTTTTAACTTTTATTAAAATAAAAAAACACTTATTTTTTCTTACATGAGAAACAAAAATCTTATTTTAGTCTACCCCACGGTCTTTTTTTAAAAAATATATCACTTTCACTGTTTGGACCAAATGATTAAATGTTCAGTTCAATGATTGGAGGCTAAAAATTAAATTTAACTTAAAAAATGATTCAAATGAAAATTGGTCGAGAACCCTTAAGGATTTTTTTTTTTTTTTTTTTTTTTTTTTTTTTTTTTTTTAAAAAAAAAGGGAAAAAATCAAGTCATACCTAAACTTGATGGTTGCACCGCTCAAAAGCCTCAAAATTAATAATTATTTTAATATAAATTTTGAATTTCATAAATAAATTAATTTAGAACCTCAACTAGGATTTCATTTCAAAACCATTAGTATATGCATTATGTGTACCAAAATTACTGAAATCATATGAGTAGTTGTATCTTTTATTGACATACGTGGTTGACCCTTTCATTTTCTAGTCATTATCCTTCCTGACTTATTTAGGAAGAAAATGCATTTTGAGAGAGGAATAGTTTTATAAATTGAGTTGATTCTGAATATAATCAAGTGGAAAATAATCGTAATTACAAAAGTCAAAATTAATTATTTATGAAAAGTAAGACAAAATTGTAAATATCTATGGATCAAAACTATGAGTCAATTAAATCGAGAGAAACAAACAAATTTGGCCTATTCCTCTTTGTGTAAAAGCTGAAAGGATAAAAAAGATTGGCTATTGATGTTGAATGGTCTCAATTCAAAGATTTTACAACTAGATATAACCTAACTTCCAAAAGTGTAAACTTTCCTAATTTAATTCTATCCGTACATTCTCATATACATATAATTGAATAGTTACAAAGTTTCCAAGTTACTATTCATTTGACAGAGACCATTCCTTCCTAGTACAACAATACCAATGTTCAAATGGTAAAGATTGTCATTCATTGAAGTTCGACTCATGCACCAAACAGAGCAAGTGAATTTAGAATCCTCCTTTCGCTGTTTTACCAGTAATCCATACATGAGCATTGCCCGTTTCGAAAATGATGGAATCGATATCGATCTCGGAGTAATATATCTCTGTCATAAACTCTAGATACAAGCTTGGCAACTTCATGGCAGTCTCCACAAATCCGAAGATTCTTCACAACTCGAATTGGTTGAGATGAAGGCGAATTGATAAGCCCGAATGCAATGGCTAACTTCTCGCTGTGAAGGCTTAAGGCCTGTTCCTTGAGGTCGTCTTCTTCGACGAGCTGGAGAAGATGGGATTTATTTGGTTCATATCCAACTGATTTTAGTTTCGTTGCAATCTCGTCCAACTTTGAATAGATGTCGCTGGATAACGGGTGGGAATTATCGCCTACTAGAAACTCATGGACGTTGCCATTGATTTCAATGGAACTACAACCGGGTTCCTTTTTCAGTTCAGAGTCTCTCATTAGTTTCCTCAACTCAGAAACCTTATCCCATTTTCCTGTTTTGGCATATATGTTAGATAAAAGTACAATAGCACCATGATTTCTAGGCTCCAACTTGAGCAATCGGTCACTAGCCAGTTCTGCAAGCTCAACATTCGTATGAAGGCTGCAGCCACCAAGCAAAGCACCCCAGACGGAGGCACTCGGAGTTATAGGCATTTCATTGATCAACTCCATAGCTTCTTCAAGAAACCCCGCACGACCGAGAATATCGACCATACATGCATAGTGCTTTGTCCCAGGGACAACCCCATAAACTGGCTCCATTTCATGGAAAAACGCCCATCCCTCATCAACTAGTCCAGCATGGCTGCAGGCGCATAATACATTCGTGAACGTTACACTATTTGGTTTCACCTTAGCTTCCTGCATTTTGAAGAATAAATCGATTGCCGCCTTCCCACTGCCATGCATTCCCAAGCCAGCAATCATGGCACTCCAAACATACACATCTTTCTCCTCCACTGAATAGAACACCTCAAGAGCTTTCTCTAAAGCACCACATTTAGCATACATGTCCACAAGAGAAGAACTTAAATGGCAATTTAGATCCATCCCCACCCTTTTTATGTACACATGAATCCACCCACCCAAATCAATTGCCCCCAATTGAGCACAAGCTGACAGAGTACTAACTATAGTGACTTCATCAGGCTTTGCAATCTTACTGAGCTGCAACTCATTAAAAGTGGCTAGAGCCTCCTTAGGCTTACCATTTTGTTCATAAGCAGATATGAGAACATTCCAAGCAGCAACTTCTTTCACAGGCATTGCATCAAACACTCGCCGAGCAGTATCGAAGTCGCCCATTTTCGCATACCCATCAAGCATGGTGGTCCACGAGAAGACATCTCTTTCAGGCATTTCATCAAACAGCTTCTGTGCATCATCAATGCTTCCACACTTCGTATACATGTCAAGCATGGCATTACACAGAGTTAAATCCACTTTGATTTGATTCCTTTCAATGTACGAACAAACCCACCTCCCAAACTCCAAATCAAACTTCTTCGCGCAAGCAGATAAAACACCCACCATTGTTACAGAGTTGGGCATCACATTCTCCCCCTCCATTTTCAAAAACAAGTCCAATGCATCTTCTGGACAGTTTCCCTGAGCAAAAGCCGAAATCATCGAATTCCAAGACACCACATCTTTGGAAGAAATACCCTCAAACAATCGCTCAGCCATATTCAAATTCCCACATGCCCCATAGAATCGCACAAGCGAATTAAGAATATAAAGATCCATACCAAAAGACAACTTAATCGCCATTCCATGAACAGCTCTGCCGACCCGTGACGCTTTTAGCTCCGAAGCCGCCTTAATGACAAATGGGAAAGTGAAATTATTGGGCAAATCCTCACATTTATCAAGCAAATCCAGAAATATTACGAAACTCTGAAAAGGGTCGGAGCTGGAAGCGTAAGCTCGAATGAGGGTATTCCAAGTGTAGAGATTTGGTTGGGGAATTTGGTCGAACAAGTCGCGGGCATAGTCGAGAGTGGAAAAGGACGAAAGAGCGGAGGCTGTGAAGAGCTTGCTGGCGGAGAAGGGATCGAAGAAGAGACCGGTGCGGAGCATGTGAGCGTGAACTTGCTTCAATTGCTTTGGACTTGAACATTGATCGATTGTAGAGAGAATTTGCTGGTTTCTGAAAGGAAAGTTGTTGTTCGGGGTTGGGAAATTCTGGAGAGAAATCAATGGAGAGCTTAGAGCTTCCATAGCCCATTACAAATGGCCGCCTAGTTTCGTATCTCTGCCGTCTGCATAGCCCACGAAGCCAATGACCCGCTTTTTGAAGTACTCTCTTGTCGGATGTCCTTCCTCTTAAAATGAGGTTTTACGATACATACTATTTTCGGAAAACAAGTTTATTTTTATTTATTTATTATTATTATTATTTTTTTACATTCCACACATAAGTTTCGTAGAATTACCCAAATGAAATTTACACCCATAGAAATGGTCATCTACGCGCTCTCTCTCTCACTCTCGCTCTCTTTCTTTCATCACGAACTCACTCTCGTTCTCTCTCGCTTGTACTCTTGTTCTTTCTCACTGTTTCATTCTCTCACACTTTGGTTTCGCCGAAGTTGGTCAGAGCTGCTCTCCTCTCTCATAGTTGGAGTTGGTCGCACTAGACATCAGCATAAGGTGTTGGTCGGAATTGCTCTCTCTCTCATAGCCACTGGACATTTGCAGAAGGTTGCTCTAGAGAAGAACTTTGTCAAATTCACTAGAGAAGAAGAAAGAAATCACATTGGAGAAGAATGAAAGAGGAGAGCAATGACAAATTTATAATTTGTGACATTAGCAGAAGATCAGTTAACATTATTTTTAAAAAGTGGGACATTTTTCATCTTGGGTCTTTAAAATAGGTCGGTTGTGTAATTAATCCCTATTTCCATTCATTATTTGACAACCATTAAATGATTTATTAATTTATTATTCATTTATTTCGTGAACCCTACATAATTTTCAAATGCTACTTTTGTGGCAAACAATAAATGAAGGTAGTATGCAAAGTAGTACTAGAAAAATTTTCTTTTTTGACTCTTTGTTGATGACAAATTAGAGTGAAATTATCAATTTCAAGTAGTCAGTTTCACCAATAAGATACGAAGACTTACTTCACATTTGGAATTGCACAAAAAAGACTATTTATCTCAAAGAGGTCTACGTAAAATTCTCGGAAAACGCCAACGATTACTTTCTTATTTATCAAAGAAAAATAAAATGCGTTATAAAGAATTAATTAATCAATTGGATATTCGGGAGTCAAAAACTCAATGAAATCCTCGTGCACGTAGATTGGTCTCTCGCTTGCATGCTCTCCTCGCTCCTCTCTCCTTTCTCTCACGATCTCGCTCTTCGACCCTTGGTCTCATCTTCGGCGCTTGATCTCATTCTACAACACAAACTTGTCTTTTCTTCTTCATCCTTCAATTCTGATTTGTGCTTTATTAAAGTGGTCTCATTCACTATTTTAAAAATCTCGATTCTCGTCTTAAGTTTTTGTGCGTATTGATCAAAGATTGTTCTTGTGATAAATTTCAATGATTTGAAATAATAATTCTTAAATGTAAAACATGTGACACCTAAAATTAAACAATAATCCCCATAACGAATAATTGAAAGAATGTAATGAAAAATCCATTGAATTAGAATGATCGTCTGTCAATTTTAATAAAGGATTTAAGTAAAGGGAATGCGAAAGCTCTCACTTCTCGTTCTAATTTTCATGTATATTGGTTAGAAATTGTTGTCACAGTAAATTTTCAAATATTTAAATCCTTATATTTAAATTTTCCAATAAAAAACAAGCAATCCCAAGCACGTGGTGAGAAAAATGAACTATAATGATTCTCTCAATTTCAACGTGGGAGATGTTGAACTTTTATGAATACAATGTTTTCAAATAAAAGTTCATTTCAATTTATTTTTTTTTCTATTTTTTCTTTGGGCATTATTTGGTCATTTTTTCAAAGAGTAACATTGCCAATTTTTCGTCGGTTTTAAAGTGGTGCCATTTACCATTTTTAAAGAGCTAACTTCTTGTTTTAATTGTCTTGTATATTGGTTAGACACTATTCTCGTGATAAATTTACAAATACGTTGTTAATGCTAAATTTTGGCTAAGGAAAAATGTACATGACCTTTATGTGACAACAACGGTAAATTTATAATTTAGGGAAGAAAGGATCTGCAAAACAAAGCATTAATGCCTAACTCAGTAAGAGAACTAAATAATTGAGAAGAAATTTAGAAGTTTTCCGTTCCCTCATATGGAGCCATAATAGTGTATCTATTTAGAATTATAATTAAATTACTTTTCACTCATTTTCATCGAAATTACATTAATTAAAAAAATATACATCATAATTAATTACTTCTAAACTAGTTAACGAAGAGTTAACTTTTAAGACCAGAAATCTGAAAACTCCAAAATAGAAGCGTAAAACATCAAAATTTTTAGATGAAATGAAAACTAAAATCAAAATTCATAGATTAAAATAAAGCCTTTTGAAACCTATAGATGAAACAAAAAGTAGACTCAAAATTTAAGGACGAACAACATATATATTTTTAATAAGAATAATAATAAGGGCAAATATTAATTTATATCCCTAAATTTTGGGGTTGTATGAATTTAAACTATGAACTTTCATAATTATATCAATTTATACCTTCCTCAAAATTTTGTTTAACCAGTATGTCCGAAACTTATAATTTGAGTCCAATAAACTTCTAAATCTTCTGAAGCCAATCAATTTAGACTCTTTGCTATGATTACCTTTGAAAATTATCCATACATCAATTCATAAACATATGCAACTTCTTCAAATATTAGTTTTACAAAATGGACAATTAGAGTAATGCATAGACGATTCTCAAAGAAAATTATGACTAGACGTCTAAATTGTTTCATTTATGAAAGTTTAGGAGTTTAATTGATACAATTACAAGTTTCACATGATATTTTTTCAAAAAAAAAAAAAAAAACATAATGAAAAGTATAAATACACTTGCAATAGGACATGATTTAAATCGATACAACCCTTAGGGCGTTTGGCCTGCCAACTTAAGAAGATGAAAACAACTCAACTTTGATGCTAGAAGTTTACACATTTATAGAGGAACTTCATTTTTCACTCTCTCTACTTCTCACATTTTTTTAGAAACTTCATCTTCCTCTCTCTCTCTATTTTAAAAAAAAAAAATTATTACTCAAGTGGTACCATATTCCTTATATTCACACTATAAATTTGCCCTCATTAACATTTATGGACCTCATAATGATGTCAAATCCCACTATATTTTTAAAAGCCCGTTCACGTGGCACACAAGAATGGAGGTATTGTGGAGAATTTTCCATACTACATAGTATAGAAAATTTTTCCATTTCTATTTTTCACATTTATCGTGTAACTTGTCTTATCCTCTTGCTCTACTTTTTTTTTTTTTTTTTTACATTTATCGAAAAAAATCCATCTTACAACTTACTCGAACACAAACTAACTCACTTTAACATATTAACTCTAGACTTATTAATTCATTTAGTGGGTTAAACGGCCATAAAATTATTTTTTATAGGTATAATTGATATTTTTTCTAATAATAATAAAAGTGAAAATACATCCAACATTAAATAATAAATAGAAAAAGAAGGATTCAAATGCGAAGGTCCCACATTTTCCCGATCGTTTTCTCGGGATCCAAACAAACTCCAAAGATAAAATTAACTAAAATTAAATAAATAAATAAAAGAAGTGGGCCCTCAAACCAAGCCCGCGAAAAAGAACAAAATCACACGATCCAGCCCCGAAAAAAAAAAGGAAAAAGAAAAAGAAAAACTTGTGCATATATTTTCATGCAACGATCCCTTCTTTTCTCCATATCTCACCATTCCTATTAGGGTTTCTTATTCCGGCAAATTTCTTCCCCCAATCTTCCGCCATGGTTCTCAAGCCCACCAGAGCTCAAAAGAAGACTCACTACGATCAGAAACTCTGCCGCCTTCTCGAAGAGTATTCTCAGGTCCTCATCGTCGGTGCCGATAATGTCGGCTCTAACCAGCTTCAGAGCATTCGCAAGGGCCTCCGTGGCGATTCCATTGTCCTCATGGGCAAGAACACCATGATGAAACGTTCCATCAGAATCCATTCTGAGAAGACCGGTAACACTGCCACCATGAACCTCCTCCCTCATCTTGTGGTACGGACTCCCCCCCTCCCTTTAACTCCATTTTGGTTTTTGTGGTCTCTTGTTAATCTCAACGAGATTTCTTCGATCCATAGGGAAACGTCGGCTTGATCTTCACTAAAGGTGATTTGAAAGAAGTGAAGGAAGAAGTTGCCAAATACAAGGTATATATATATATATATTGTGTTCTTGGGTTTCTACTTTGTGCTATGATATCCATGTATATTGTCTGAGGATTGTTTAGTAATTTCCGTACAAGTTATGTGCTAGTTTTCAGATTTGCCTTTTACTTATTGTTCTGATAAAAGAGTTGTCATTGCAAATATATGATGGTTTGTTGATAAAAATGAATTGAACATTGAGAAAGGTATAAGATTTATATGAAACTGTATCATAATCTAATAGTCAATTGAATGGTTTATCCATTCTAGAAGTTAAAACCGCTAATTACGTTAAGACAAGAAAATGTGACAATTCTTAAATAATAATGTTCAAGCAAATGTGACTCAAGATTTATTGTATGGATGCCTGCAGTTCATGGTTCAGTTTAGTTGGATTATCTTGAGGAAGTTTGTTCTATCTATTTTGGTTTTAAAGATTCCACCTTTAGTTTGTTGTCGAATTTTTTTTTTAGAGTGTACGGGTTGATTCGAGATTGTTTTGATCTAATTTGTTTTTGTATTCTTAATAATCAATGGGTATGAGGTTGAGGTAGTTCTATATCATACGTTAACGGAGAAAGTGCTTGGCAGCCTCCTCGAATAATTTCATTACTTACGCTCGATATTGTTTATTTGTACAACTTTTATACATGATATGCATTTATGGAAAACAGGTGGGAGCCCCAGCTCGTGTTGGCCTTGTTGCACCAATTGACGTGGTTGTTCCTCCAGGAAACACTGGACTCGATCCTTCCCAGACATCTTTCTTTCAGGTTTCTTATAAAACTAATTTCCTCCATTTTTAAACTATTCAACTTGGAAAACGATATTAACTTGGAAGTCGAATTGATCTTAGGTGCTGAACATCCCAACAAAGATTAACAAAGGAACAGTCGAAATCATCACTCCTGTGGGGCTAATCAAGAAAGGAGACAAAGTTGGCTCATCCGAGGCTGCACTTCTCTCTAAGCTTGGGATAAGGCCCTTCTCTTATGGTCTCATTGTCCTCTCTGTCTATGACAATGGTTCTGTTTTCGATCCAGAGGTGCTTGATCTTACAGAAGATGATCTTCTCGAGAAATTCCTTGCTGGGGTTTCCATGGTTGCCTCTATCTCTCTTGCTGTGTCTTTCCCAACTCTTGCCGGTGCTCCCCACATGCTCATCCATGCCTATAAGAATGCTCTTGCTGTTGCTATCGCTACTGAATATTCGTTTCCTCAGGCCGATGAAATCAAAGAGTTCTTGAAGGTTCGTTTAAACACCTTTACATATCGAAGGCTTAGATATAATTTTGGTGCCGGAAGTTTTGGTTTTCAACAACTTTCTATTTAGATCCAGTTTTGATTTGATAAAGTTTTGTTTTGATCTTTTTAATTACCTTCTAAATTAGACCTTTTAACAGCTAAAACCTCAACTTTACCCTTCAAATTTGTTAAGTTTTACATTCATTACTCCCTACGATAGAAGTAATGATCTGAACAAATCTGAAAATTTAACCCCCTCTCTATATATATAGATTACAACAAATGGGGTAGAAGTTCCTACTAACCTCTTAATATGGCATATTTTATGGACATTTTAGTGGATCCACTTATCTTAGACACTTTAGTAGGATCCACCTCTGTTAAGTTCAGTGGTAAAAATTATTTATGAACTTGAAAGGAGTTATATTTTAAAATGTTATGGGACTTATTTGGTATGATGAAAATTTTGTAGGATCCAAGCAAGTTTGCAGCTGCAGCAGCTCCTTCTGCCGTGGCCGAGTCTGGAGGCGCTACCTCAGCCGCTGCTGCCCCTGCCGCGAAGGAAGAAAAGAAGGAAGAACCAGAGGAAGAGTCAGATGAGGATATGATCATGGGTCTGTTTGACTAAGTTCAAAGTTCAGAAAATTATTCCAACCCATCTAGTTTTATGTTTTTATGTTTTTATGTTTATATGATCAGAAGAGATATATTCAGTTGGTTTGTCAAATTTGTGGTGAGGATTTTGTGCTTTTTCCTGTTCATCTTGTGAACATGAACCACTCATTTGATAATGAATGGTGGTTGAGTGGTTACTCGTTTTCTTAACATTAGAACTTTACTTTATTATATGCTCTACTGAAGATTAGCCATTAAAAAGAAAAACGTGTTGTGTTGTGTTCACCATGGCTTTTTGTCTTCTACCACCACAAAACTTATTTAATTGAAGCTCTTTTTCCCTCCGTTTTTCAGAGTTTGTAATTTTAATATTATCTAAGGCCATATTTACCCAAATTAAAATTATCCAACGTTGAAAAGTGGGTTTAGTTGATTATGTTTTGAGGATGTTCAATCTAATTGTAGTTGAAAATTACATAGTATCTACTACTTTTTCACTATTTTGATATAGCTATCATAATAATATGAAAATTATGAATGTGTACAGATAGTTAAAGTTATTTGATTATTATGTTGTTTAAAACATGTGCAATTTCACTTTTACCCTTATTATTTAGGGTTGACACATTGTTTACATGGAGCCATATTTTAAGAGGAATTTAAAATACCATTTATTTAATTATTCTTTTTGAGAGATTTAGTTTCTAATTTTTGAAGTTGATCAACCTTTTAATTTTATGTCTATTGAATTTTTGAACTATTAATTTTTTTTTTCTTTTTGCATAATAAGTTATATGTTCAAAATTTTTGAAGAGTAATCATTTAATAGATATAGCATGGAATGTTAATTGTGTTTTTGGTACAAGGGATGGGTGGGGTTAGGGTGTGACGAAAATGTTTGTTGGTCCAAGTTAAATGCTCAATTGAAAATCTAAGGACTTATTGGATTAAATTGCAAATATAAGTATATATTAGGATAATTATTTTAAATGACAAAACTGTTAAAAATATAGCAAAATATCATAGTCTATTAAAGAATGATTATGTACCACATCCATATATATTACATTTTTTAGTACATATATTCAACACTCTTTAAAAGTTCACGATCTAAATAAATGGGTGATTAAAAATCTATTGATTAAATTTTTAATATTACATTTTAATGTATCGGATATTTTTCAAGCTAGAAATTTACGGTGTCAGGCAGGAGACATTATAATTATAATTTTTTGTATATTTTCTTTTGTTGAGAATTTCGTTTAAATAAATAAATATTTGATTAATTAGCTGTGACTTTCTGTTGAAAGATTCTTTTGCTCTACTTCAAAATTGTAACCAAATTGAATTTAAATTTGTATAAACAGTGAACTTATTATATATTTTTTAGTCTCTAAATTTTTATGAACCTTTTGTTTTGTCTTTTAATTTTTAAAATGCTTATGTCAATATTTGACTATTTATCCCCAAGAGAAAAATAAATAAAAAGTTTTTGTTTAGTTTATTTTAGAAAAACCAGCACATGTTTTAAGTTATTTTAATAACATTATTTTTTCAAAATTCACTTCTAAATAATGTTTTTGAAAAGAAATATTGAAAGGAAAATAAATTTCAAGAAAAGAAAATTAAAAAAAGAAATCATTGTCAAACACGAGCAATGTTTTAACTTAAAAAAAAAACTAACTATATGTTGAATATCAACCTTTATGGGTGTGATTCTTGAGGAAATTGAGGAAATTAAATGGTGGTTGATTAAAACACATAGTTGGTTGTGGGGGATAAATATATTCCAAAAAAACGGAAATTGCGACTCTCATAAGTTAATTGAATCAGCTGTGTCTAATTAGGAGAGTGGGATGTGAGATGACCTTTTTAGTTGCGGTTTGTTATTGAGTTTGATATTCAACATTGTAACCCTATGAGTATATTTTTATTTTGCTGGTTGGTTTAAAAAAATAAGAATAAAAAATTAAAAAAAAAATAAAACACCTATTTTACACCTTATTATTAGTTTATCTCTAACATCCATCCATTCAACTTAGGGCACAAATATCATGAGTACCACATTAATCTATTATATACAATACAATATACTTGAAGACAATATATGCTCCTAAATCAATTAATAATAATGTATATTTAATAACTACAACTAATTTTATGATTTATAAATATTTTATTATCTACTTCGAATAAATTTTTAAAATTAGAATTTAATTTCTAAATTTATTACTAAATAAATATTTGAAATATGAAATACATCTCTTTATTAAAATTCGAATATTTTTAAAGTTTGGAAACAAGTAATATTTTTTCTATATAAGTTAATAAATTCACTCAGTGTTGCTATAATTCAAATACAACCTAATAATCTCCCCAAAAAGGGAAAAAAAGAATATAATAAAACATTACAAAAGTAGATGTTGAAGGAAAAAGTACAAAATCAAGGAAATATAATTCCTTTTTAAGAAAATGAGTAAATATTTCTTTTCATTTCAAAAGAGAAATATAATAAAACAAAAAGACAAAAGATGAGCAAAGGGTTTTCTTCAACCATCTAAAAAAATTAGCAATAATTGTGGCTGTCTATTTTTCCTTTTATGTTCCCCACTTTGTCCATTAGAGTTGAAGCAATTCTTAAATAATAGTGAGTTTTCCTTCTTACTTTAATTTATAAATTATAACTTCCTTTTAATTTAACAAATATCCTTTATATGAGATGTTTGCACTATAAGAATTAAGTCTTTTGTTGATGTCAATAATTGTCGGCTTAACTTTAGAAATAGTCGGCTAATTCTATATCGATACTAAGTCTTCTAGTCGGCGTAAATCCATTAACAAAGCCTATGTCGACACAAAAAAAAAAAAAAAGCATCGGCATTGATTGGAACTGCCGGTGCTAGCAACTTGTGTGGGCAAAAGGTATATACGCTAACGCAACAATGTGACGTCGACAGTTCTTTAATGCTGATGGTTTGAAAACGCCGTAGGCATATCCTTGCAATGCCAACGACATATGCTTGGCGTCGGTAGTTTTTCTATGCTAATGATTACAATTTTTCATTGGCATATCCTTGAAATTTTGATGCCTCCTAATGCAATGTGGCGTATGCATAGGCCTATATTTTTCTTCCAAAAAACCTATTTTATAATTGTATTGTTTTTTCATTTACATCATTTGTTCATTACTTTAGTTTGTACCTAAAAGCAAACCAATTATACAAAATACTAATTAGAACTCATTGAATATTATCATAAAAGCTTACCTTTTATATAACACCAAAATAAAGTTGCAATAAACAAACAAAAAAATGACATATAAAGTTACATAACAAAAACAGTAATTTGGTCCCCAAAATGGACACATTACAAAAAGTGTCGTCGAACCCATCTAATGATTCTCACATTGTATCCATACAATTTATTTGCATGCACATCTTGTTTTTCCAAAGTTATTATCATGAGACTTTGCTTTCTCAAGCAATCGAGTTACTCATTCCATATAAGCTATTGAGAACTTATCTCGGAATCTAATTTTTATTCATTTTTAATGATATTCTTTCAAACAAAACTCTTGATTCCTGTAGTATTAAAGAATTACTCAAAAGATCAAAATTAGTTTTAACTAACATATAAAGTTGAGGTTAGTGTTAAAAATAATAGCTATTGGAAGGTTTCAAATTCTTAAACCTCTAAACTTACATTCTTTTTCTTTTTCATCTTTGAGTTGGAGAGGGAGAGGCAGGGAGGTCTGGCACGACACGCACGAAGCCTGGGAAGAAGAGAAGGGAAATAAAATTAAGGTTTTATTTTTAGAACTGCCGACGCCTCAACACCATAAAAGAGGCGTTGGCAAATTACACTCTATGTCGACGACATGTAATACGCCGTTAGCAATAATAAACCCATTAGGAAAAGCCCTTATGTATCGATGGCAATTAATAATCCCCTCTCTACCGATTCCTACATTTCTATGGTAGAGACATTTATTGTTGATAGGGTTTCGAAAGAGCCACTTTTTGGTGACAATTTTTTAATGAATCGACATAAGTAAATTTTCTTGTAGTGTTGTGTGGTTATATCAGGAAACGATGGTAAGAAGTTAAATCAGATTGAAATTAATTAGAAAAATAAATGAATTGAAATACTTTTATTTGTTTATATATTTTGAGGAAGATGAGGGCAACAAATCCATCTATGATGAGTGGCTTTCAAGTCAAATTATATAAAATTTGACTAGATTGACATGATGTCCTAAATAGCTATAAATCTTTTTTAGAAGTATATTTATTTATTTTACATAAAAGCATTCAAAATAGTATATCATAAGTGTTTCATGAATAATATTAACATGTGATTATGTAAAAAAATATAATTTAAAGCCTAATGATTAAAAGTTATCGAATTATATTATTTGACCCCACCACTTGCCTTTCCAAAGGGCAATGCCTTTGGATATTTTTATTTTTGGGGCCAATGTTCCCCTAGATTAGATTTTTCGTGCTGTCACATCTTTGTTGAACTATTACCAAAACTTTTAATAAATAAAGTTTTAGGATATTTTTTAGTTAGAATGTGAAAATTATATGTAATTGAAGAGTAAAAAAACATCAACTTTAATTTTGTAACCATTTAAAAGTTTAGAAAAATTACTTTTACTAATAATTCTTTGTTTAGTTTTTCACCACATTCTATTTTCAAAAGGTAAAAATAAAATTTCTTGTATAAGAAAATTTTATTTATTTCCAAACTATATATATATTTTTTCCAAATTACATACTCTGCCTATTTCTTGTTATGTTTCTAAATTATTGCATTTTTTGGGTTAAAAAATGTATTTAATGATTGTTTTTCTTTTTTTTCCTCTCTAATTGAAAAGCAAAATAGAACGTGTGTTTTTCTTTGATTGTTAAAAAATTAAATTAAAATAAAAGGTTATTACTTGAAACATAGTTTTCCCAAAGACAAAATTTTCAGAAAGCATTATGTTTTTATAATTTTCACATTTATTATTTATTATGTATATTGTAAATAAAAGTAATAATATAATACATTTATTTATATTTCAAATAACTAGATTTTTTAATCAAATTTTATAAATAAAAACTAAAAAACAAGAAAGAATTATATATATATTAAAACGAAACATAGACATTAATAAATACTCAGTTGAAGCATTAAATATCAAATAAAATGTATTAGTAATAAAAGATTCCATTAAGAAATTACCTACAAACAAACTCTAGCTTATATTGAATTCGACTTCAAGAGACTATTTCATAAGATATATGATTGAATTCACTCATCATTAGTCCGATCGTGATGGATAACCATGTGACAATATTTTGAGAGGAAAAAAAAAAAATTGATAGAGAAATTTAAAATTAAGAGAAAGAGAAAGTGAGAGTGAATAGGATAAGGGAATTGGTGTGGCATTGGTGTCTACAAGTCATTGTCTCTCACCTCATTTTCTTGCAAATTTTGCTTTCTTCCTTTCAACCTTTTCCTCAATTTCTATTGCTCAATAATAATCTAATCTCTCTATAATTCCATCTTATTATTTTATTTTTAGCATTCTTTTTCTTTTTCTGACAAACCTTCTATTCCTTTTACTGAAAATTGCCATTTTTATTTCTTTAAAATTGTTTGTTGTTCGGAGTAGGAATTGTCATTCGAACCCTTTTTAAAAAACCAAATCGAAAACTTGATGAAATCGAAAAATGTGGTTCGATCCAATTTGAAGAAAATTTGAAACTGAATTATTTGATTTGATTCGACTTCAAATTTGAAGATCAAATTTGAAACTCAACTAAACCATTTTTAATAAATCTATTAATTCAATATTTAAAAAAATGGTAAAATCAAATTTAAAACCAAACCATTTTTAAGGTAAAGAGCAAACAGAACTGTTCGGTTCGGTTTCACATATACAAATTTAAAATTTTTTTTGTTCGATTTGATTTGACCACCAAACCAAATCGAACCCGAACCATTTCCACCCCTAGTTTCTAGAGAAACATGTTTCATAGAATTGAATTTGAGTTATATTGATTTATGTAGATGTGGTTCGATCTCTTATATTTAATCATCTGATTGATCTCTATGTTGAATATGTACACTTGAAGAACGTACTACATGAATGTTCAGTCTTCAAGAGCGTAGAGAGTCTTCCAATAGTGTTGGGAGGATTCTCTATATATTGTTTGGAGTCTAAAATTTCTTAACTCCAAAATGAAGGAGAACACTTTTATTTATAAAGTTCTCATGGAGTCACGTGGACTTGAGTTTGGTTTGTTCATAGCTTGTCCGTTGGACCCAACTAATTGGATATTGGGCTTAATTTGCCTATGGGTCAAATTAAGCATATTTTTTGTTTTAATTGAACCTAGACTGAAATACTAAAGCCAAATTGAAAGAGGTTAGTTTATTTGATTCAATGATTATTATTATGAAAACACACGGTATCACTGGAATGTGCTGGATTTTATCTTCAATTTTAATTTCGAATACATGTCAACTTTTAATTGGTTCCAAATTTTGATCATTTATAATTTCGTCGTTAATTTAAAAAATGATGTAGTAACATGCAATTGGTCAAAATTTCTCAGTTACATACTAATGTTAAAAAATTTATTAGACGCAAAATAGATAGGTGATATACCTATCTACATTAAACTTATAACTTAATATATATATATATATATATATATATATATATATATATATTTTATTGGTACGTATTTTAATTACTAATTCTAATTAATTTTTAGTTCTTAATATAATTTATATAGGCCAAACCTTGTCTACCTTTACGACAATACTTAAACCTCAAGAACGTTCATTTTATTTAATATTTTTTAAGGAATAAATTAATAGAAAATACTCATAATAAAAGCAGAGTGAGTTTGGTGGAAAAGCAAACTCCCTACTATTACGAGCACAAATGAATAACAAAGTCCAAATGAATTTTTAGCAATACCTACTCCCATTCAAAAAAAAATTAAATTCAATCACATTAATAGATTTTTTGTTATATAAATACACCAACAATGATATAAATTTTAAATTTTAAATTATTTACTAAAAAATTTAAATAAATATTGATACAAAATCAAATTTAAAAAAATATACTAAAGGAGAATTTCAAAACTAATGGGGGGAATTAATAAATATAAATTGTTGATTCTAAATATACAATTTTTTAAAATATTATTGTGATCTATTTTCATTTATATTTGACAAAAGGAACATTAAAAAGTAAACTAATTAAAAATAGTTATTACAATAAATTTATTTTAATATATATATAATTTATGATGGAAGAAAAAAAATGTCTAAATTATTTAATCCAACGATGAAAAACTGTGAGCCACAGTCTTCATTATCACCAAATAATTTTTCATATTCCACAAAGAAAGAAATAAAATAAAAATTCCTATATTGCAAAAGCATAAGATGTTGAATGGTCCTATATTTAATATTGTTTCCAAGTATATTTTGTATTGTAAATACTTATTTGTGGAACAAAATGTATTGGGGAAAGTTCTCCTCTCTTGTTACCTTGGCCCCATGTAGTAGTTAGTAAAGAATTTTGCAATAATTTTGGAGGGACAATTTTGACCTTTAGCCACCTAAAATGTCACATTCTTATTGTACTTTCTTTATAGTTATTGAGAAGAAAAGAAGCATTAAATCATGCTTTATGTTAGATCAAAACTCAAATTTTAATTTCTTCTTTCTTCACCTTATTCTTCTTCTTACCAAATATTCTTTGCTCTTCATTTGTCACTTTCCTTTAACTACTCTACCTTTTGGCATTCTCCAAATCAACTTTCACATTTAACCACTTGAATTAAAATATACCACATGTCATATTAATATAATTACAATCTTATCCTTAAGTTATGTTATAATTCCTTTTACTTAAAAAAAAACAAAAAACAAAAAATTAACGATTCTGAAAACTTATTTGATTATTGGGTAATTATTTTAAATGATAAAACTGTTGAATATATTTTCAAATATACAAAAAAAAGAAGAAAAAAAAAAACAAAAGCAAAAGCAAAAACAAAAAGTTTTTTCAAATTGATAGAGAGTGATATACTCCTATCACTTTGCCATTTTGCTATATTTATAAATAAGTTCGTCCGTTTTGCTATTTATAAAAACAGCTCCTGTTTAATAAGATATATAAAATTACATAAGCTTTTTTAATAGAATTGAGAAATATATAATTGTTCATATAAATTCGTGTTATCATATCAATTACTTAAACCATTGGTAATTTAGAATTGATAACAAGAAATGCCTATATTGGTTTTGATTTTATTTCTTATAGGGAAGATTCAATTGGTTGGTAGGAAATGTCATGAAAGATTAAGAAAGAAAGAAAATACAGTCTTAGTTTAAAATGTAGTAACAAGATTTTTGGTGTGTAAGTAACTTTTAATCTAGTAGTTTGTTTTAAAAGGAATTATATGAGCCAAAATGTTTTTAGAAAATGAAAAGCATGTTTAAACCAAAATCTTGAATATTTTGTGGATGGCCATATGGTTAGGTTATTTTAAGGGACAAATTTAGGTTGGGATACCAAAAAAATTGTCACGTTCTTATTGCAATTTTGTGATAACAAGAGAGAGAGAGAGAGAGGGAGCATTGAAACATGTTCCATGTTCAATCCAATTCCATTCGTGATTTCTTCTCCTTTATTACCACACACGCTGTATTTTATTCTTTCTTTGTGCTCTCTTATGTGTGAATTGACTTTTCATTTCTTAAAGAAAATTAATTTCTAATTTGAAAGTAATGAGTTATAAAACAAATTTGTTGTATTTAATATTATTTTTCTTCCTTTAAGTACAACAAATAAGAAATTTTTTTAACAAGATATTAGTGGCGGGTGGGATCAAGAGGTGCACCAACATATCTCAACTAGGTTGCCGCATCTATAGTACCCTCATCACACCCTAGTACTAAAAATGATGCATTCCAACAAATTAAAGAAAATGTTATGTACAAGACGAGTTAGAGGAGACCTCGAAACCCAATAATATATAAAAATTTCAACTCCAAATCATGAGTATATATAATTTTAACTATCAAATTAGTTGTAACAATCCCAAATCTATTAAATAAATTTAAGTTATCATGTATGAAAAGGAAAATATGATTATTTATTCATGCATTTATTTAAGCTAAGATGGAAATTTCAAAATTTGAGTTTAAGGAAATTTTTGGGATTTAGAAAAGGATGATTTTATCTTGGGGCAAGTAAATTAAGGTGATTAATTTTTGGTAAGATTGGATAATTGAAATAAATCTTAGTGGTAGAAGATTTTATTGGATTTTATTTGATTTGATTTTATTTGGTTGGAAAAGAAAAGGGGAAAAGTGGAAGGATTTGGGAGTTAGGGTTTTGTTTTATTTAAACCCTCGGTTTGCGTGCCATTTAAAACAAAAAAAAAAAAGAAAGAAAAGGAAAAAGGAATTTCCTTTCTCTCTCTCTTTCTCGAGCCGCACGTCCCCCCCTCGTCTTCTTCTTTTTCTTCTTCTTCTTCTTCTTCTTCTTCTCCTCGCCACAGCGCCGCCGCCCCGCCAGCCTTTTTTTTTTTTTCCTTTCTCTTCCTCTTCGTCGGTTTTCTCCCTCCCTCGCGTCGACTGGACCGCCGCCGCCGCCGAACTCTCCGTCGGTTTTCTCTCTCCCTCGCGTCGACTGGACCGCCGCCGCCGCCGGGCTCTCCGTCGGCAGCTTTCTCTCTCCCTCGCGTCGGCTGAACCGCCGCCGCCGCTGGTTCTCTCTCTCTCTCTCGCGCCGCCGATCCTCCTCCATAGCCGTTTCAGTCAAACGCTCGTCTGACTGCTCGTCATCGAACCGGTAACGTTTGGGTGAGTAACTTGGACCCAGGGTTAATTTTGTGGCATAATTTGGTAAACTTTTGGTGATACGGACTTATGTGGTTAAAATTCTTTTAGGTGACCGGAAGTGACGTCGGGGTAAAAAGGATTGGTGGCAACGGCGAGTTAAGCCACGCTTGGGTAAGGACAGTTTTAAATTTATTTGGAATTAAATGGTGGTGGGACTGGACTTATGGACTGACTTAAGTTGGGAAATTTTTTATTTGCAATTGTCCAGGGATTTTACAAGTTCTGCCGTGTGNTCACCAGAGGTTGTGTTCCTTCGGGTTCACCAGATATTGTGGTCCTTCGGGGTCACCAGAGGTTGTGTTCCTTCGGGTTCACCAGATATTGTGGTCCTTCGGGGTCACCAGAGGTTGTGTTCCTTCGGGTTCACCAGAGGTTTGTGTTCCTTCGGGATCACCAGAGGTTGAGTTCCTTCGGGGCTCCAGAGGTTAGTGGACATCCAAAACCAACTGTAGGGCGAGTATAACCAGTTCCCTATAAAAGTATGTTAGTTGCGCATGTCTTATTGTTGTTGCACTTAAAGGACTTGAGTGCTTAGCTCGGCTCCGGTAGTGGGGTCACTTACTGAGTAATAAAATTACTCATTCTTTCATCTTATTTTTTTTCAGGTAAGGGAAAGAACGTGCTGGCGAATGACAAGAGGATACCTTGATGACATCACGGGACCCGGTGTAGCTTCCGCATAGCACTGCATGTTTTTTTTTATATGAGTTTTGTTCAGTTGTCAAATTTTGTTTTGAGGCTTGTCCTTTTGTTTTGTATTTGGATTCCTGTCCGTGAAATATTACTGATTTTATCAGGGGTACCCCGATCCAAAATTCTTTTTCTTATGGTTATTCATTGTTTTCTTTGGTTAAATAAACAGAAATTTCCATGAGTAGCAGTGTTTCTTTCTTACTACTCAGCATCGTGTCTTTTCTTGAAATTTGCATGCATTGAGTAATGGTCTGATTAGGGTGTATTAGTCGGGTCGTTACATTAGTCAATATATATTATTAATTAGAACTGATGGTTAAGTTGATATAATGACCTATACTTTACACAAAAGTTGATGAACTTATTATTTCCTTCTCTATTATATATAGCAATTTGTCAAAAGTGATAATCTACAATGTGTGCTTCATTTAAGAATGGGGATGTATTTCTAAAATAAAAATAAATTAGGAAGGGGAAGGGGTTGGATGGGTTTAGTATTAATAATCCACTAGTTTGAAGTTTATGTTGGCCCTTATAGTATCTAAGCTTTACTTTAAAATAATAATAATAATATATAGTTCTCATATAGTCAATTTTCTTCCCTTGTTTAACTTAAAATATAATAAACACAAAAATATATCAAATTACACCTTAAATTTTTGAAGTGTACAATCTGTTAATTACTAATAGACTTTTATTTAATAATGATTAAGTTCAAACTCCATATTACCCTACTACAAATTTGCCTTTTATTGATGGCCAAAAAAAATCAAGAAAGACATATTTTGATAGCCAA
The DNA here is from genome assembly GCA_031780015.1 of Citrullus colocynthis. Lineage (NCBI taxonomy): Eukaryota > Viridiplantae > Streptophyta > Magnoliopsida > Cucurbitales > Cucurbitaceae > Citrullus > Citrullus colocynthis. The sequence goes on from QLSR01000248.1 coordinate 826,401, forward strand.
AAACTATCAAGAAAGCTCATATCAAGAAAGTCCGTCCATCAAGATATGTCGTTTTCTTGATGGCAAAAAAACATCAACACAATCCCTTTCTTGATGGTCATATCCATCAAGATAGGTTATCTTGATGGTTTTTTGCCATCAAGTATTGGACATGACCATCAAGAAAGATTGTTTTCTTGATGGCCAAAAAACATCAAGAAAATCCTTATCTGGATGATTTTGGCTATAAAGGTAGGGTTTGTTGATGTTTTTTGGCCATCAAGTATTGGAGATTGACCATCAAGAAAAGCGTTGTTTTCTTGATGGTCAAAAGACGTCAACACAAACTCTATCTTGATGGTCATGTCCATCAAGATAGGTTATGTTGATCTTTTTTGGCTATCAAGTATTGGAGCTTGACCATCAAGAAATATTATTTTCTTGATGGCCAAAAACATCAAGAAAACAATATCTTGATGATTTTGGCCATCAAAGTAGGGTTTATTGATGTTTTTTGGCCATCAAGTATTGGAGATTGACCATCAATAAAGATCATTTTTATTGACGTTTTTTGGCCATCAACTATAACAATTTGATAAAAATAAAAAAAAAATAACTCGGTCATTGTGACCCCCCACAATCGACCTATAATCGACCCTAAAACTGTTTTATATCTGCAGTCTGCATATACTCCAAACATCATACCACAACATAATGAATCAAATAATTTTCATTAATCAACTAATAAAATACTTTTTTGTACAAAAAGTTAGTATTTTGAATAAAAACATGTAAAGCATACCCTACCAAACTTGAACCTATCGAACCAAAAACTTCGTCCCTAAATCTAATAGCAAACTGTGGAGTCACAACACTCAAATAGAACGTCCTATAAAGTCACAATAGTCAACTCTAATTGTGTCTAATTCCAATTGACTATATTGTGTTTGTCTCGTCAACTGCAAGTAAACAAACCATATTAGATTGCTATTAAATGTAATAACTATAGTTAAACAATATGGTTTAAGCAAATGCATACCACGTCTGTAACTGTTATGCTCCTCTGAGTTATTATGTCGTGTATAAACTTCATAGTATAATACCTACATTCCGTGCTGCCCGGTTGTTTAGCGCACTACATATGCACACATATATTTCAGCCCATGATAGAATAAACCAAATCTTGTAATCTAAAATATAATATTATTACATCGAAATTGAAATGCTTACCTTAACGGGTACCCACATAACAGGTTGGGATCATGTACTTGTTCGAGCATAAAACATTCTCATGACCCTAAACAAAACAAACGCACAAATATATTAGATTGTTAACATAATAAATATACATAATGGAAATACTTTTAATTACTTACGTATTAACAATAGTTTTCACATCTTCATGAACACCAAGTCCTATGGAGTCAACTGAATACATTGTATTACTCCGTAAATTGATGACAACTACCATCCAATGATATCTACATAAAAGAAGTAACTCAAAAAATTTAGATAAATCAATGTTTATCAATAAAAAAAATTATTAAAATGATCATTTTTCTAAACTTACCCGGGATTATACGGACATATCAACAACTTATTCTTTGTTGAGGTCAATCTGTTGCATAAGAATGTAGAACGTTGTTCATCGGTACCTGCGTCACTTGAAATCTGTGCAGGATGAATAAATGCATAATCCTCTAATATACTTGGGTCAGCTGCTACCAAACATCTAAGATCATAATAAAAAATAAAAAAAAATAAAAAAAACTGTTAATATTAGAAATGTTACAATAAATCATTACTACTAATCAGATTAGTTAATTGTACATACGCGATATAACCCGTTATAATTGAGAGTGTCAATTCCTCCATCTGACATAATTGTTTTATGCTATCTTTCATCATATAGAAGTTGAAGTGGTACCCAAAAATCTGATCATCAATTGGGATATGCAAAAATTCATCAACCATCTCCTCTTCCACGAATTTTAGCATAAATCGTATCGCTGCTGACAACTTTGACACATCGACCTTTGGTTTCTTTCCTTTTAAAGCAGCTAACTCTCGAGAATGCTTCTTATGTGACTTTCCAAAAAATGTCAAACATTAAAACGGAACTTGCAAATGAAATAACTCATGTTCAAATGAAATAACTCATGTTTTCACAAAAAAAATTTACCTTTTCTGCTTTTTCTACAACCACCAAATGATTTGGCCATGGAACATACGATCCAATTGCATCAGAAACCCTATAAATACTTCCAACAACAGGTATGGGTAATGTGGAGTTGGTGTCCTCCACAACTTCAATGAGAAGCCGCACATCGTTCACCCCAAGTGTTACCCCATAAACTACTTCGTTAGACCATTGTCTCTTGAAAACAGTACATGTTGCCACAATGTTATCAACACTTCCAACAACAAGACTACAAAGTCTCCCTTAAAATGTACATTCAAACGGTCAATCTATTATCAATGTCAAATAATCCATCAACACAATAACTTATTAATCATGTAAATATAATTTTTACCTAATCTATTTTTTCCTCATGTGTGGGCGATGATATGATTTGTTGATCATGTGCAACTGAATGTGTTTCCTCTACCTTCATTCGAGAATTTAACTCGTGCATACGTTTAACCATTAAATTATATTGATCCAAAATCAGTACTTTCTGCTTTTTCCAACTTGTCTCTGGATCGTCATTCTTTAAAGTTTGTGTTGGTGCTGTTGGGATGTGTTTGTGAAAGTATAATGATGGTGTAACCAAGCCTCCTACACCTCTTACCCGTCCTCGGTGTCCAGGTGTTCTCAATGCTTGGGTCAATATATCATCTGAATAACCTTCATAGTTAACACAATCTTTGGACAGTTCATCCTGTAATTTGAATAGATAAACATTTTATTTTCAAACAAGTTATAATGTATTACATACACTCATAGAGAAGCAATCATTAGATTATTACTTACAATTTTCACTGCAACCTCTACGACGTCTTTATTTAAAAATTCTCCATTTTTTCCTAGTCTAGCATGTTTCCAAATAGTAGCTCGATCTGCTGTTGTAGACAACTTTCCTTGTTTTTTCTACAAGTATATATGAGTAAAATAAAGTTGGAAGAATGCCACATAGTAAATTATTGCTAAATAATAAATTGTTATCACATAAAACTTACCAACTCCTCACTTAAATTTGCCTAACCTTTGCGTGATATTCTATGATTGTATTTGTATTGTTTGCGCCGCTCTTTCTGCAAATTTCTACGTGCCTACAATACACTCCACATAATACAAGTTAAATTAAGCAACATATTTGATGATTCAAACATAAAATAATTAATAACACTAACCTAGAAGTCGTCTGATAGAGCTTGGTTAACAAAAATTTCCTAATCAGCTAGATCGATAGAAGGATACTCAGATGGAGGAAATTTCAAGCATTCTGACATGTCTGTATATGGGTCAACGTGCTTACTCCTTAGACAATTTTTGAAATTTCGAAATGCAATCCCAGCTTTTATCAAAATGTCCTTCTTAGATTTCAGGTTTATCACAAAAGACTTCTGAAAATTACAAAATAACATACATATAAACATATTTAAATCAAAATACATCATATTTTATTGAATTAAAAATTAAATACATATAAGTTACCTGGATGCTCACGAAAAATTTGTCTTTCAGTTCTGATGGCACGTCTTTCTACGAAGCATATGAAATTAGTATGTGGTTCTTCACACTAGTCCCAATGTAACTTACCATTTTAGTGGCATTTTTCCCAATCCATTGGCCTTGATCATTATACTCAATAACTCACCGATCTGCATCCGATCTAATCTGTGTTAGTTGAATCATAGTGGTAGGACCACGAATCGATCGGCGGGTAGACGGTGTCTCCAAATCATGTACTGTTTCTAACGAATGACCATCACTACCAGGTGAGACGTGGTCATCGCTGCTAGTGTCCATCTGTAAGTATCCTGCAATGAAGTAAATGTTTTTAATGGACTAAAAGTAAGTGTAACTAATAAGCAAAACTAATCAATTAAGTTAATTGAAACACTCAAATTGTTAAGGAATGCAACACAACATGCCAACACATTATAATAAGTCATACCATCTACAATAGATTATCATTGACCATCCAAGTGCCATTATAGTCACTTCGAATATAGACCGAATCATCTTCATCCATGTCCTCAAATGCATTTGAAGCAACGACATTTTTAGAACTACTGTAATTTAAAGTTATGTCACCTAACTCATCTTCGGTTATATGATTTTCGTAATCCCTATTTGGAGGGTGCAACACAACATGCCATCGAGTATCACTTGGGTCTTCGATAAAAAATACTTGTTTCGCTTGTGATGCTAGTATAAAAGAATCAAACTTATATCCAATGCGTTTAAGATCAACTAGTTTAAATCCCAAATCATCCGTTCTGACACCACTTGCACTATCAACCCAATTACATTTAAACATTAGAATCTTAAGAGTAATATAATTCAACTCCCACATCTCTTGAATCACGCCATAAAATGACATGTTCGTCACTATTGCATTTTTTTATCTTTTGCACTAGCTATCTGCATTGACTTCGCTACTAAACAAACACCACTATTTTGCACATTACGAGCACTATCACGGTTCTCTGTATTGTAACAAATTCCATTTACAAAATAACTAACATAAGTTATCACAGTAGGCGAAGGGCCATGTGATATCCACCTCACTGTATCAGATACTGTGTTGTTCGATAACTCAAGCTCTGTAGCAACCTATGAGTGTATAAGCATGAAACTAAAAATTTGTAAAAATACGTAATCAAAACACAATAGTCATTGTCCTTCGAAACATACATGATCACGAATCCAAGAAATGAAAGTTCGATTGTGCTCATCTTGTAGCCACCTTTGGTTCCTTGACTTTGATGAATACAATTTTCTCAAATGGTTCATATGTTTCCTAAGATGACATATAATTCATCACGGATGTTATAAATATCAAATTATTGGCAACATGATAAAAAACATGAGCTTAAGATTAAGTCAACATACTCTATGTAAGGTTGTACGTCATCTGTATTTTCCAAAACATATAAATGAGCCTGCATTAGTTGTTCTTTTTCGGGATTCATGTGTGAAGCTGCAGATGAAGGTCGTCCTACTTCATCGATCTGACCTCGGTCGATTGCCTTTCCAAGTCCAATTGGCATCCCATCGTGTAAAAAATATGTACAAAATTCTACAGCTTCCTCAACAATATACCCTTCAGCAATACAACCCTCCAGTCGATTTCGATTTCGAACATATCCCTTAAGAACTTTCATGTAACGTTCGAAGGGATACATTCATCGAAGATACACCGGGCCACAAAGACGAACTTCTCTGACTAGATGTATAGTTAAATGCATCATTATGGTGAAAAACGACGGAGGAAAGTATTTTTCAAACAGACACAATATCACTGCAATCTCGTGCTCCAAGACGCCTAAATGTGTAATGTCTACCATCTTACTGCATATAGCGTTAAAAAAAGAACAGAATCGTGTGATAGCATTTCTCACGTGCTTAGGTAGTACACCGCGAAGTGCAACAGAAAGCAATTGTTGCATGAGCACATGACAATCATGGGACTTTAACCCTTTCATTTTTAAAGTGTCAATTGATATAAGACTTTGTATGTTAGAAGAATACCCTTCAGGAACTTTCATTTTTGACAATGAATCACAAACAACCCGTTTCTCATTTTTGGATAACGTGTAACAAGCAGGAGGTATGTATATCCTTCTCCCTACGATCTTTGGCGCTAACTCAGGACGAATTCCTAGTTGTTCCAAGTCAAGACGAGTCTGCAATCCATCCTTTGTCTTGCCAGGGATGTCAAGCAAAGTACCAATCAAATTCATGCATACATTCTTCTCAATGTGCATAACATCTAAACAATGTCGAACGTGCAGCTTTTTCCAATATCAAGTTCAAAAAATATAGAATTCTTTTTCCAACAACTGCGCAAAGAACTTATCAGATTCTTATCTTTCGACGAATCAAACTCGTAAGGAGAATCATTATTGATGAACATTTCAAATATACTTTTTCCAGACAGCGGTTGTGGAGCCATCCCAAGTTCTTTTTCATTATTGAATGCGTTCTTTTGTTTTCGAAACGGATGGTCAGGGGATAAAAATTTTCTATGTCCAAGATATGCCAACTTTTTTCCAAATTTTAAATGTATGGCAGATGTGTTTTCACCACATATTGGACACGCACAATACCCTTTAACTGTGCAACCCCCTAAATTATCATATGCAGGAAAATCATTAATAGTCCACAACAATACTGCCTTTAATGTGAAAACTTCACGTCGATACCCATCATAACATGGTACACCATCCTTCCAAAGAATTTTCAAATCATCTATTAAAGGGGCCAAATACACGTCTATGTTGTACCCCGGTTGCTTTGACCCAGAAATTAGCATGGTTAACATCATAAATCACAGGCCAACAACTATACTTACTATTCATCTCGCTATGAGGATTATTCCCATCAGTTGATAAAGTAAGGCGAAGGTTCCTCTCTTCATTTCCAAACTTAGGCCATAAATGATCAACCAATTTCTAAGATGGAGAGTCAGTTGGATGGCGTAAGTTTCCATCAACCTATCTTTCATTAGCATGCCATGTTAGGTTCTTTGAATGTATTGGACTATTGAACATTCTTTGAAATCGTGGTATTGGTGGAAAATACCATACAACCTTAGCAGACACTCCTTTTTTCACTTCAGAAGAGTTCTTACGCTTCTTCCACCTTGACTCGTTACAATGAGGACAATTAGATGCATCAGCAAACTCTTTTCTGTATAGGCAACAATCGTTAGGATATGCATGAATCTTTTCTTAGGACATTCCTAGAGTAACTAATTTTTTTTCTGCCTCATACGTAGATTTTGGCAATTCGTTATTTTCGGGTAATATACTTTTCAACAATGTTAACAGTTCTGTAAAGCTAGTATCGCTCCACTCAAATTTTGCTTTCAAGTGATACAATTTGACTAATGTACCCAACTTAGTCAATTTTTCACACCCAGGATACAGAGGTTACTTAGCATCTGCAAGCAACTTATTAAATTGTCTAGGATCATCAACACTATGTTGTTGTGTTGCTTCAACCATCTCAACAATGTTGTCATCAAAATGATCGTTAAACACTTGTTTGTCAAGGCTTTTGTCTGATTTTGGTATTATATTCGATGGAGAATACCTAATAAGATTTTCTCCATGCCATATCCAATTATATCTTATGTCAATACCATATATTAATAAGTGGTTTTTCACTTCTTTAGTGTTCAACATCTTGCAATTTTCACACTTAACACATGGACATCGTATAAAAGTTTTACCACTCAAATGTATTTGAGCAAACTCAATAAAACTATCAACACCTTCTTCGTATTCGTTAGATAATCTATCTTTTTTCATCCATGTTTTATCTATTATGTCAAAACATGAGCAAATGAAGTGAATAAGTCATATCATATTATACTAATGAGACAATAAGGACACATAAGAAACTGAAATATAATGGAGTACACATTTAACTTAACTAAAATTATAACACATCATATAAGTGACTACCGTAGCTGCAGGATAGTCATCCACCTTATAGTAATTAACATAATACATTATACCAAGAAAATATAAATAATCAGACTCAATTGATTCAAAAAAATTTATTTCAAAACATACTCGAATTTAAGGGTTCCTAATTCTCATCTAGTTAACCTCTCCTTTCATCACGTTTTTCAAACACACACCTCTTTTTATACCTTGGTAGATAGTTGAGTTTAGTGAATTATTTATATGCCCACTAATAATTTAGAAAACTATTTTTGGTTTGTCGCCACTATCCTCTAAAAAACATAAACAAAAGATTCTTAATTGTGTTTGAATAGTTATTAATTTTATTAGCTTACAAGAAAATTAAACCTAAATCTTACAGCAACCAAATACCAAAATTAAAATACAAAAATTCAGAATTTATAGTGATAATAACAAAATTTTAACACTCACAAGCACCGGATGACGAGCAGCGAACGAACACCGGCTGCTACCAAGAACTAGCGAACCCAAAAACTACCACGAACCGGTTGTACAAAGTTGCTACAACGAACCACGAACCGGTCAACCCAAAAACTACCACGAACCGACTGTGCGGAGGCGGCGGCAAAAGGATATGCACAAGGCAGCGGCGAACTGACTTGCACGATGCGGCAACGAACAGACCTGCACGATGCGGCGGCGGTTCGTGGATCTGCACGACGCGGCGGTGGGGACGAATCTACGCGATGCGGTGGTCGTGGATCTGCATGACGTGGCGCTAGGGACGGATCTACGCGATGCGGTGTTCGTGGATCTGCTCGACGCGGTGGCGGGGACGGATCTACGCGATGCGGTGGTCGTGGATCTGCATGACGCGGCGCCGGGGACGGATCTACGTAATGCGGCGGCGGACGGGTCTGCACGACGCAGTGGCAGAATGATCGATATCGAGGAGGCGGCGGATGGATCTGCAGAGGCGCGGCGGACATATGAGACCACGAAGCGGTGGCGGTGGCGGTTGACGATCCTTCACGAACTGGCGGCAAACGGCTAACGATACAACTGGTTAATGCTTCCGGCGACAGCGAACTCAAAGAAATGGATATGGAGAGGCGGCAGCGGATCTCATAAAGATGTGAGTTTCCAAACCCTAATGTAAATAGGGTTTTAATAAGAAACGTTTTCTTGATGGACATTGACCATGAAGGAAAGATGAACTAAGAAGGTTTAGGCTTTTTCTTGATGGTCAATTAGTGACCATGAAGAAAGGCTTTTCCTAGAATTTATTTTTTGAGTTTTTTTCTTGATGGCCAATTAGTGACCATCAAGAAAGGCTTTTCCTAGAATTTATTTTTGGGTTTTTTCTTAATAGCCAATTAGTGACCATCAAGAAAGAGTTTTCTAATTTATTACACTCATTGTCAATATTTTGATTCTCACCTATTTTACTCATCATTGAAATAAAAAAAAAAAAAAAAATCCCACAACTGATAAATTAATTTTGTCTAGTTTTTAAATTTATTATATATATATATATAGTTTCGAATGTTATACCACATTCATAACTATTTAATTTTTATTTTTAGGATTTCAGAATCAGGTTTATGAACATTAAATATACAATTCGTTTGTCTTTCTAATCTTGTTGCTAACCGTATTTTAGAAGAAAAGTTTTTAATTTCTAAAACATAATGTCCTATAAAATGGGGTTTTTCAAATTTTTAATTTCTAAAACGTAAGGCCTTCACACAAGGTCCCTCAGCCATGGGTTGCATTTAAATAGTACATACAACATCTTTAAAACTTATCAACACAACACAAATGTTTAATAGCTACACCATACGATAGTTTCTACTCACTCATTACTAAGTAACCATGGTAAGAGTAACCATTATATAAAATAGGAAGTCACTCACTACTTATCCTGGCTCTGAGCGGATTATATGCCTTCCCGAGTTCTTCTTGGCCTGAAAATACACATTTCTTACATTAAGTTTTCTTTGGACTTCCTTTCTATGATCAATAAGTATAAATAATTAGTCTTTATACTCGTTCCATCACTGAACTCTCTTTTTCCCCCAAAATATTCACAATTTATTTTTTGAGGGTTTTCTTGATGGGCAATTCGTGACCATCAAGAAAGAGTTGAGTTTTTTTTTTTATGGTTTTTGACCATCAACAAATGTTACAACTTATCACTGTTCTTGATGGCTAATTCGTGATCATCAGGAAAGAATTGAACTTTCCTAATGGTCTTTGACCATCAACGAATCCAAAAACATATCCCTTTTCTTGAGGGGAGTGACCATCAAGAAAGTGTTTCCCTATAATTTATTTTTTAAGGGTTTTCTTGATGGGCAATTTGTGACCATCAAGAAAGAGTTGAGTTTTCTTAATGGTTTTTGACCATCAACAAATGTTACAACTTATCACTTTTCTTGATGGGCAATCGACTTTCAAGAAAGAGTTTTCCTATAATTTATTTTTTGAGCTTTTTTCTTGATGGCCAATTAGTCACCATTAAGAAAGGGTTTTCCTATAATTTATTTTTTAGGTTTTTTCTTGATGGTCAATTAGTGACCATCAAGAAAGAGTTTTCTAATTTATTACACTCATTGTCAATATTTCGATCCTCACCTATTTTACTCATCATTGAATTAAAAAAAAAACGCACAACTGATAAATTAATTTTGTCTAGTCTTTAAATTTATTAACAAATATATATATATATATATATATATATATATATATATAGTTTTGAATGTCATACCCCACTCATAACTATTCAATTTTTTATTTTTAGGATTTTAGAATCAGGTTTATGAACATTAAATATACAATTCGTTTGTCTTTCTAATCTTGTTGCTAAACGTATTTTAGAAGAAAAGTTTTTAATTTCTAAAACATAACGGCATAAAATGTGTTTTTTCGACTTTTTCTTGATGACCGATGAATGACCATCAAGAAAGAGTTAGCATTTTCTTGATGGTTTTTGATCATCAACGAATCCAAAAACTTATCTCTTTTCTTGATGGGCAGTGACCATTTCTTGATGGTTTTTGCCCATCAACGAATCCAAAAACCGGGAATTCATTATTTGGTATTTTTCGTATATACTTTGCAGTCAAGAAAAATATTTTTCTTGATGTACATGCACATCAAGAAAAATATGAACCTTTCTTGATGTTCAAAGATCATCAAGGAATGTAATTTTAAATAAATAATAATTTTAAAACATCTAAATTATAGTTTTCTTGATGGTTTCTTCTCATGGCCATCAAGAAAGTAAAAATATCGTCCATCAAAAAAGGCCAAAATTCTAGTAATTACAATGTAGAATGATTGAAGTCTAATTTAAACTTTCCACCTATTGTAACCATTTTCTTATTCTCGAGTCAAAAAAGGAATCCATTTTTGTTATAAAGGGGAATTAAAAGTAATCCATTTTGTTATAAAGGTGAATTTGAAAAAAAAAAATGTTCGTTGGGATGCTTGAAATTGAATTTCAATTCAAACATCATGAAAAGCAGAAAAAGATGAGAGAAAAAAAAAACATTTTAATCCATTTATGAAGTGATAATTTTTTAGAAAAGTACTTTTTTTTTTTATTTTTTAGTATAATTATGTACATAGATGGAAGATCGAATCTTCAAATTTAAGAGAACAAGTCTAAGTTAATTAATGTTGACTTAAATTATTTTGACATATTTAAATCAATATTTACACCTTATTTTGATGGTTAATTTTTGAGTTTTTATTTAGGTTAATTAGATTAGATCAATAATCTTTATAATTTATAATTGAAAGATATTTTCAACTTTGATCACTAAATTAGTTTAAAAGTTTTTATTTGATATAAATATATATAGTAAACTAATGGACTCAACTAGACCTAATCTTATTACCATGCAAAAAAATAATAAATAAATAAATGTTACATATTCAAGATCAATATGGCATCATAAAAAAAATTATTTGTAAGATTTTTCAAATGGACTCAACTTTTCAATTTATTTTCAAAAATGTTTTAAATAACTTTATATTTTTATTCTTGGGTTTTCATCGTTATTTTCTCCTTATTTTTCTCTTACCAAAATATTCTTATTACAATTAGTTTTTTTTTATTATTATTAATTTGGAAATTTTGAATGTTTGTTTATGTAATTTATTTTTGAATTTGACCGGTTTGAGAAGCACCATAAAGGTTTTTTTCAATAAAAAACTTGGTTGAAATAAAAAAATTATTTCTTTTCCATATTTTATTTTTTTGGTGGAAAATTATAAAATCGCCATTTTTTTTGTTAAATTTTTTTATTTTATCGAATAAAAACAAAAAAAAATTGGCATACATGATTTCTTTTTGTTTTTACGTTTTCCATTTTTCAGAAAAGTTCGGCAGAAAAAATTTAGATTTATTAATTTTACACATTATTTCCTTTTCATTTTTTGTTGAAGCCATCAATTGCATACAAATTTTTCTTTTCATTTATAAAAATAAAAAATAAAAATAAAATAAAATAAAAGACTCAGCGGCATTAATTACATAAATGGCAGATATTTTATGAAGTTTTTTTTTTTCTTTTCTTTTCAATATTTTAAATATTTTTTCTTTAAATAATAAAGATTATAGTATTGAAATATTATTATAGTAATTTATATAAAAATCCTTAATTATTTCGTGTCAGTAAGGTTGTAATATTGAGTTCTATTTTAACCTACTTATTAGAGAAACCCCCTTGACTGAATCATAAACACAATAAAACTTCTAAAATTATATGAACCAAATTTTAGTTTAACAATATGAGTGACAGTGTAGCTAGTCAACAAAAGGTGATAGAAGTGAGAAGGGAAAAGAGAGAAGAAATATCACGTAAGTTTATTGAGTTGACTAACAAGCAACAATCAACTCCACTAAATAATTTAGGTCTCGTTAGTTAGATTTTTTTTTTTTCAATTTTTAAAAATTGTGGTTGTTTTTTTTTTAATTATTTTAATATGCATTCGACTCTTTGTGGAAAAAAAAAAACTAATAAACTCTAGACGAAATTTAAAAAATAAAAATAATTTTTTTTTTATTTTTTCAAAATTTAGTTTGAATCTTGAAGTCAAGTCCTCAAAAAGATTGTAAATAATCGAACAAAGAAACTTATAAGATATAAACTCAGTGTAGAAAAAAAGTTCGAAAAAAAAAAATTGTTATCGAGGAGAGTTTGAAATCTTTTAAGTTCTCATAAAGTAAAACGGTCATGTTGTCGATTGAAACCTTAAAAAATAAATACAAACATTAAAACCAAAGCGTAAAATTTGTCTCACCATAAATCTTCTACAAAATATTAATTTATAAACTTTAGGAGTTATATTAATTTAAACCTTAAACTAATAATTGTATTAATTTAAACCTTAAATTTTGTATGTGTATCAACCTATCATCCTCTGTTACGTTCTATTTAGAAAAACCTCGTGTAAAACTTATAATTGTATGAATTAACCCTAAATTTTCATAAATGAATCAAGTTAGACTCTTAGACAAAATTTTCTTTGAGAATCATCCATATGTTTACTCCAATCATCAATTTTGTAAAACTAACATTTGAAAAGGTTTACACAAGTTTGAGAATCAATATATAGATAATTTTCAAATCTAACCATAATAAAAGGTCTAAGTTTATTGACTCAAATCATAAATTTCACATGATATTGGTTGAACGAAATTTGGAGCTAAAAGGGTGTAAATTGATATATTTATAAAAATTAATGTTTAAATTAATATAATTATTAGTATAATTTCTAAAATATTTACTTAACTAATTAAAATATATATTATTGATATAAACGTAAAACAAAAAATAATTGTAATTAATTAATTGTTTATGGTAGCATCCCATTCCCAGATATGTTTTTTAAAAAAATCTATTTCCGATCAATCAATATGCACCGTGAAAATTTAGGAGCCAGCACCAAATAAAGTCAAAATTAAAACTACACATCCTTCTTTTTAGAATATTTGTATTTTTGGTAACAAGTGCTGTATTTTCATAAAATGAAACATATATATATGTGTGAAAATCGAAATAAACTCCAAAAATATCTGTTTTAGTAAATTCCCATTAATATAATAATGGACAAGATATTTTTTTATAGCATGCAGAAAAAGGTAAGGAAAAAAAAAGGAATATTTAATTACATGCTATTTATGCCACCTGTTGAATAAAAACGCTGGGTCCCTGTCAAGCGAATCAGGGCCGTCCAAACGAAATCAAGTAAGAGAATAGAAGCCGTTGATTTGTTAATATTTCAAATCCGTTGTCAGCATCATAGAGATTGCTACGCTGACAGGAACCGCCTTTGCCAACTTGCCTCTTCTTGACTTCTTCCCATCTTTTATTTTCCACCGTTAGTTTTTGCCATTTTTTTCTTTTTTTTTTTTTGTTTAAATTATATTTCATTGTTTAATAAAGATGTCAATTTAAAAAAAATTAAAAAGATGAAACCAAATCTAATATATTGATTTTGACTTTGTCTGCTTGGCTTGATATTGAAAATATTATTAACGAAGTTAAATCATTATTAAAGTTTTTTTTTTTTTTTTTTTTTTTTGGGGTTTAATTTTTTTTTTTTTTTATTTTTTTTTTTGTTTAATTTTTTTTTTTTTTTTTTTTTTTTTATTTTTTTTTTTGTTTAATTTTTTTTTTTTTTTTTTTTTTTGTGTGTGATTAATTGTGTCATGATGTGAATTTGATTAGCATTCAAATATATATTGTAGTGTTCTTTCACAAATTGGATGGCTAATATTTCATTTGTTAATGAGTTTTAGTCATTAATGGATCTGACCTATCACAAGGCTCACACCAATTAAGTGCTTAAATATGTCTTGATGCTCAAGTTAATATGGTAGATTCAAAGTGGTGTTGAATTAGATAAGTGCGTAACGTGTGTGTAACGTATTTTGTTGGGAGAATTTTTATATTCCTCATATCAAAATTCTCTTGCTGCAACCATCAACTCAAGTGGTTTTGTCTATAAATTTTGCATTGGAATTGCCCTTAGAAAGTAGGTGTGTTAGCTCGAAAAAAATTTTGAAATGTAGGTTGAAAATAATCTCTGAATGACTTGTTATGCACCTCAACATATCATTACTCTTTTTAGACACACATGTCAGTGAGACCAACCAATGTGACAAGTCATAGTTTTAATCTTAACATACAGTATAAATATCCTAATGAATAGGATAATCAAATTGCCAGTAATTTTTTTAATATGAAAAATAAAAATATTAAAAGACAGTAAAATAATTAATATTCAATCGATGATATTATGATTAATGGTAAGGAAGCTTATAAAAAGTAGTAATAATAATAACAGTGAAAAGAGCTTTGAAATTTCTATTTTTCTAATTTTCAAACTACTAAAAATCCACACGTGACTTTGACCTAATTTAAATCCAAAACAACTTTTTATCAACACATTACTTAAATTAAAGCAAATTTATTATCTCTTTTTTCACTTAAAAAAATTGGTTAGATATCTTAAAATTTATGAAGATAGATTTAACCAATCACAAAAGGCAAGAATGATACTTTTAAGACCATAGAAACTTAATCAAAATTTAACTCTAAATTGTAAGATTAATTAATAACCTAAACCTATAAATAACTCTATTTTAGCTGACCTCATTGTTTTTGCCCCCTTCTTTTCCATTTAACTTTTGCTTCTTATTGATTAAGTGGGTGAAAAGTTAGTGAATATATTATATAACAAATCAATTAGATTTGAGTAATTTGTTGCATTCAAAACTCCACTAATTTATGAGGTGTGCGTTTGAGAAATGTCTATTTTTCATTTTTCTTCGAATAGCTCATTATGTTGCTGATATCTTGAGTTCTTTTGATCTTTTTGTTTCTTTCAATTCGGAAGATTTTAGGAGAAGCAGGGTTGCTAATTTCTCCAACTGAATTTTTCATGTAATTATTAGTAACCTCTCGTTTTGGTTGTCCTTTGAGTTTGGCCTTTGTTTTTAAGTTTTTTAAAAAAAATTAAAAAAAAAAAAACACCCTAGCTAATCCTTCTTCAAAATAAATAAATTAATAAAATCTCCACTGTTTGATTTTATAATCATTATCTAAAGAGAAAATAAAATAAAATAAAGTCAAATTTTTATTTTAAAAAAGAAATTGAAAAAATAGAACTTGAAGTTAATGGACATGGCCAACATGCGAAGGAAAATATACCTAGTGGGGTCTCCACACCTAGCAACCAAGCTTTTTTAATTTTTTTACAATTAAAAAAAACAAAAACCTTTTCTTTTTTAATTTCTATTTTTTAAATTCATATGTTAAACGGACCGCAATGAAGAGTTGGGGAAACTATTTTACTTTTTAAAATGTGTCGCACATGTTGTATTTCATGTTTTATTTATTGCAATGGGACCCACTTTTTGTATTCCTTTTTTAAGAAATTAAAAGAACTTTTTATTCTTAACTTCATTCTCTACATGTAGACAAAGAATGATTTACAAAAAAAATAATTGAAAGATTATGATGTGGGAAGACACGTTAAACATATACTTTATATGAAATAAAGCTAGGGTCGAAACCAAAATAATAATAATAATAATAATTTTCCTAATAATTATATATCTTTAAAAAAAAAATTAATTGAATTACAAGTTTTGAGAGTCGATATAAATATTACAGATTAGCCGATATATCATCTATAAATTTTCCTAAAACATATGCGTGTTAGCATCTAATAATCTTAGTATGCAAATATAATTACTAATAACAAGATCTACATCTTAGTTTAAAACAAAAGATATCTTAAGTCCGGTTTGGTAACCAATTTGTTTTTGTTTTTTTATTTTTGAAAATTGTAATTATTTTCTCACAATTTTTTACTCTTAGGTTTTCGAATTTCCAATATAAATATTTAAGTTCTTAGCCAATTTCAAAAAAATAAAAACAAAATTTGAAAACTACTTTTTAGACTCTTTTGATAACCATTTGGATTTTGAATTTTAGTTTTTTAAAGTTAAGTCGATAAACACTCATTTCATTTTTATTATCTACCTTTTAACGATGTTTTTAAAACCTTGTTTTTGTTTGTGGAATTTGACTAATAATTCAACTTTTTTTACTTCAAAAAATGCAAACTATTGTAAGAAATTCGGATGAAATATGTTTCATTTTAAAAACCAAATGATTACTAAAGCGGGCCTTAGTTTTCAAATTTTGGCTTTGATTTTGAAAATTTGCATAAAATCTAGACAACAAAACATACAAACCAATAGATGGAAGTAATATTTATAGGCTTAATTTTCTAACTCGACCTTAATTTTCAAACCGAAAGACCAAAAACTAAATGGTTAAGAAATTGGGCTAGTTATAAATTTTACATATTTTTATTGAAAATACAAACATGAACTAATTTTAGAAATCTATAGTCTAAATGAACATAAATCTTATAGACAATTTTAATTACATCCTGGATTTTAAGTTATACTTATTCATTACATTCAATTTAGATAACGTAGCATGCTTTATTTATTATTTTGGTCCAAGATATAAATACATTAATTAGTCGAGTTAACAAATAAGATATGGTAGATGTGATAGTTAATTAAATAAATTATAATTATTTGTACTCATTTATTTATAATTCATCTCAAATCTTACTCATTTCTTTATAATTCATTTCAAATCTAAATACATGAAACTATATTACATCATTCAAATTTTTATTTAAAATAAAAGTTGATTTTTTCAAAATTTATGGAAAAATTAAAGATAAGTCGATTGAAAATGTATATCAAACTTTATAAAGTCTAAATGAAGTTGGTAATTTTTCAAAATAGATTTTTGGTTTTGGTTTTTGTTCTTTTTTCTTTTTTAAAAAAAAAAAACTATAATGACAATAATTGTATAATTTTTTTTTAAAAAAAGAAGTAGAATCATATTTATTATGCATATTAAAATCTATCAGAAAATCACAAACAAGGGATGTTTATATTAAGAAACAAAATTTAAAAAATATTTGAACAATTTAAGCTGAAATGGAAGAATTTGTACTCATTATGGAGATCCATTACTTCTATTTGCAAATTTCTTTATCCAAACATATATTTTCACATAATTAATTTTATTAAATAAAAATGGAAATAAATTCATTTGGATTTTCTTGTTTAAAAAATTACAAGTACACGCCTAGCCATTAATCAATGTTCACCCAATTATATAAAATTAAATTAAATATAATTTAAGTAATGAATAAAAATGGAAAATTAGTTGTATTTTACCTCTCTTTTTTAGATTTCAAGAGTCAAGATAATGATATAGATTAAAATAGTAGTGAAAATTAGAATTTTCTTTAAATTCTTGCTTAAAAAATTAATATACAAATCAAAAGTCCAAATTATGTAATTTGTAAGCCATGTCTATTACCTGAAATCAATACAAACTAGTTTTAGGGAAAAAAGAAAATATAAATTATTTAGATAAATCAACACATCTCTACAATAAATAAATAATATCATTGAATGAAAATTATGTATGTATTTAAAATATCTATTATAAAGTCAGAGAAAATGATTCAATTCATTTGGCTTAATCAAAACATCAAATTCCGAAATTGTTTTTCTACCTTTAACCTTTTAATTGCAATGATTAAATTTTATGTTTTATGAAAGACTATATACTTGATTTTTTTAGGGTAATTATACATTGAATTAGAACCGTAGTTAATAGTTATAATTTCTAATTAGTTGAAAAAATATTTTCCCTTAAATCTTTATTTCCGAAATTATGAATTTTTCTTTGGTAAATATGAATTAATTATCGAGTCCTTTATAGAAATTAATTTTTTTTTTAAAAAAAAAATCTGATCCCATGATTTGCCACTTGCGTTGTTTGCCTTTGTCCATAATGTTTGCCTTTGTCCATAATGTGACCACTTACTCTTTGGCGGCAAAAGCTATTAATTATCATCTATCATCATCATTATTATTATTTGGCTCCCTCAACTCTTATATAATTGTCTAATAGATCCTTCAAAATTAGTCTATTTATACATACAATTGATTTTCGTGTCAGGGTCATCATTTGATTTTTAATTTATGGAAATAACCTTATTTACTCTCAATTTTTTAGAATGGTTTTCATTGTTCAAGTAAAAGAGTTGAATTTTTAAAAAGAAAAAAAAAAATTAAATAGTTGTTTTCAAATATAGCAAAATGAGTTTACTTATTTATAAATTCAACATATGTACTATCTATAAGTGACACTGATAAACCACTATCATCTTCTATTAGTATTTATCACTGATAGATGATGATATTTTGTTATATTTGCAGCAACTTTATCATTTAAAATGAATTAGCCCTTTTTTAAAAATTATATTTTAAAATTTTAAAATTGAGAATGACTTCTGAAAATATAGGTAAAAAGTAGATAACAAAGGAAAAAAAAATAGATGTGGGAGTGGTGTGTTCATAGGCTTAAATAGATCATTAGTTATCAACCTAAACTTTCAGTTTTATGTTTGCTGAATTTGTGAATTTAAAAATATTGAGGACGTCAAAGAATTATTAGACAGAAAATTAAAAATTCAAAGATTTATCGAACATTATTTTTAAGTTTAAAACCTATTAGACACAAAAATTTCCAAAACTAGATATTAAAATGTTCAATTTTCCAAAAATATAATATTTTATCGAGTAATTATTTTGAATGATAAAACTATAGTAAATATCTTCAAATATAGTTAAATGTCACTATTTATCAATGATAAATTACTATAATTTATTAATGTTTAGGAAGGATAGACATTCTAGATGTTCACATGTGATAGACACAGACATTTTATTATATTTATAAATAAGTTAATTTATTTTAATATACTTGAAAACAACTTCATTTTATCATGAATTTTATCCCACCTTAAAAAGAAAAAGGAAAAAAAAAAAGAGAATTTTGGTTTCAAACTGTTGCCGTTAATTTGCCCGCGTTAGTTAGTCTCCAAAATGAGTTTCATTTGTTTCTTGAAGTTATTCGACTGTTAACTGTTAACGACGCACCCTTAAAAAAATGAAAAACTATTAGCGACGTCAGCCGGCCCGGACCCACAACTAAAAAATCTGAATAGTTTAAATATTAATTGACCCAACTCCTTTTATTACTCCATGTAAAGCGACCGTTTACCGTCTCTTCCAGTTTCCACTCTCCGTACGGCCTTGATATTTTAGAATTTGACGGTGTTCCGAGATTTTAATTAATTGTTTATTATTATGATTTTTAATTTCCAAACAGTCTAAAAAATAATTGGCATATATAAAGACGACTCCAATCCTCCTCTCTTTGCTGATAAAGTGAAGCACGGAGCTACGCTTCTCTAAATTGCTTCCAAATTATTTTTTCTTTTCTTTTCTTTCTTTTTTTTTCCTCTTAATTTTGGAGAAATTTATTTGTTTAATTCGGAACGTTTTCCGATGAACCGACAAATCCAAGTAAGTTTTGTATTTCCTAGAGGAATTTGATGAGAATGAACGAAAATTTTCGAGTTCTTGCGTCCGATCCAATTTTTCCATCGGCTTTCGTGTGCTTTTAGTGATCCGATTTTCATGGAAAGGAGTTGAAATGATTGTTTCTGTCTTCCAATGGAGTTTGGTTTTGAATTTGTTAATGGAAAATTTTTGGATTCGCTTTTTGACTTACTGGTGTTTACTGCTTTTTTGTTCGTTTGGTTTGAATTTGCTTTCCTTTTTGCAGGTTTGAGTGAATTGAAAGGAAGGAGGCTTTTCGGATTATCTTTTTCATTTGGATCTGAGTAAAAATTTTGCCGATTCATTGAGGTGAAAATTCCCAGATATTCCAAGCTTTTTCCCTAATCTTTGATTCTTCTTTTCGATTCTTCGAGCCTTCGTGGTTAAGCTTCGAATTTCGTCTTCTATCTGTGTTCCTGAATCCTCTGTTTGCTTTGTTAATCTCGCTTGGAAGATTATGGAGGCTACGACTTGTTTCCATTGGTCACAGCCGTTTATTCCTCATTGTCCTTCGTCTCCTCAAACACTAGCCTCCACCGTACTCTCACCGTCTTCCTCCAAACGCCGGAACTATGCCGACGGAGGATCTCTTGTGTGGCGGTGCGTTCACCGGTTCGAGCAATCGAATCTGTTCGGTTCTTCATCGACGAAGCTCCATCGGTCGCGATCTTGCGAGATTCCAAAGCCGACGAGTCGCAGTATCAAGAGAACTTGCAGCGCGAGTTTGGATGCCTTCTCGGACGAGGAATTTTCCAAGAAGATTCAGGAACTCGCGCTCAGATTCCAACACTCAGCCGATGAGGATGAAGCTGCCGGTAGGAGTAGTAGTAATGCTTCCTGTGCGGATTCAGATTCGGTATCGGAATTTGTGGAGCCGTCGTGGCCAGAAGCAGGTCATGAACCGCCGGATTGGCCGGGGCCAGATGAGCTTGTTCCGGCGATGATTGAGCGGAGGGCGAATAGCTTCGATCTTCCGGTTTCGCTCAGAATGATAAAGAAGAAGTTACAATGGGAAGAGGATGTTAGAGAATCGGCGGAATCTTCTCATTGCTCCGTCAAAAAGGCTTTCTCCTCCGTTGTGTTCATGATTCGTGAACTTCATAGCTACACTCTGCGGCTGCGGGAGATTCTTTACTTCGAAGATCTACAGAGCATTCTCGTTCGTGTCCAGAAAGAATCTCAAGCTTCATTCGTTTGGCTATTCCAGCAAGTTTTCTCTCACACTCCAACACTAATGGTCTCCCTTATGATCCTCTTGGCTAATTTCACCGTCTACTCCATGGGGAACAACGTCGCTTTCGCTTCCATTTCGCCGCCGCCAGCCGCCGTGGTTTCCGTCGTCGAATCACACGACCAATACCACTCCAAGTTCGACTCATCCACCATCAAAACATTCTCAGTCTCCTCATCAAGTGGAAAAACAACGTCCATCGGCGGAAACAATGGCGGGGGAGGAAAAGTACGGCCAATCGCCGGCGGAGTGGACGATGACGGACAGTTCAATCAGTCAGATCAATACCGAACGATCCTCCCCGATAACGCCTCTCAGGTCTCCTCATTTGGAACGACGACGGAGGCAGAGTCGGTATCAAACAGAGAGGAGGAATTAGAGGAGGCGAGTTTGTGGAATTCGGTAGTGGAAGAAGCTTCAAAGATGCGGCAATGGCGAGACGAAGTTCTGGACGGGGATGCGTTTCGGAATCTGATATCGCCGGTGACGGCGAATATTGAAACGGACGATTACACAGAATATTTAAGAACAGAGCTTCTTTATCAAACCAGCCTTCTTCAAGAACCTAACAATCCTCTCCTTCTTACGAACTACGCCCAGTTTCTCTACCTCGTCGCCCATGATTATGACAGGTCCACTTTCCCTTCCCTCTTGCATTTTCGTTCCATTTTTTCCTGGAAAAAAAAAAAAAAGAACTTTCTAATTCTTCAACAAATTTGCTCAAACGACAATTTTAACCTTAAACTTTTCCATTTTCTGTCCCTAAATTTTGAGTCAATATTACATCTTTCATTTCAATTTAGCTATTAAATTTAAAATCTATTATTGGTTTCAATTTTCGTCTTTAAATTTTAAGATTTTACTCTTAATCCTAATTTTTCACCAAATATTGACTCTTAAAGTCTATAATTATGAATTTAAAATTAATTCTAAATTTTAATTAAACCTAAAATTTGGACTAAAGGTTAAAACTAGAAACAACCCAAGTCTATACTCGTGGAGATGGATGTATGAAATTTTTTTTTAAAAAAAATGTATACATTGAAGAATTTATTTGACATTTTTAAAATTTATATAGACGTTTAAAATCTAATATTGGAATTTATGATACAAAAAATTACATTCACAGAAACCGGAGGTTTTAGTGGGATAAGAGTCTTTCAAAACGAAGTTGGGAATCATGGTTTCTTGAAAAACTTTCCGATTGCAACTTATGTGGCGGTGACTCAAGTTCTAGATACCAAAAATCGCTTGCACTTGTCACGATTTTTTCGCTCGTGATTACACGCTCTCCCCTTTACAAAAAAAGAGAGGAAAACAAAAAAAAAATCAGAGATCTCTCGTCGTTTACTGTAGTCGCCGATACAATCTCTGGTCCACTTAGAGCTTGCAAGTTGACTAAATTTTTATCCATATTTTTAGAGATATATTTTAGGAATTAATGTTCTTGGAATTTTACATAAATCAATAAAAAGTTACAATACAATTCGTTTATTGAATTAACTTTTTTTTTTTCTTTTTTAATGATTTTACAGAGCGGAGGAGTATTTCAAGCGAGCTGTGGCGGTGGAGCCGCCGGAGGCGGAGGCATTCGACAAATACGCCGCCTTCTTATGGCAGGTCAGGAACGATTTGTGGGCGGCGGAGGAGACTTTCTTGGAGGCTATTTCCGCTGATCCTGGAAACTCGTACTACGCCGCTAACTACGCCCATTTTCTATGGAACACCGGCGGCGAGGACACGTGTTTCCCTCTCGACTCCCCAGAAGCCTGAGGAACGAGGAGAAACTTCCTCCTCTCATATTAAACTAATTCTGAAGACCAATCAGTCTCCGGCGGCAACGGCGGCGGTGGTGGCTGGGACAACGGCGAGGTTTGTACGGAAAGTGGTGGTGGTGGTGGGATGGGCGGTCGGGTATTGAATGTGAAGAAATGTTGAGTTTCTTTAATTGGTTTGTCCCAATCTTCACGTGGCTGTGCTATGCAATGTCACAATGTATATTTTAATTTTTCCTTTTTGCCTTTTGGTCTTTGTTAATACATAACCTTTTTTTTTCTTTCCTAATAAAATGAAATAAAATTGTAGAGGAGATTTGAAAATGTGATAGCTTTACTTGATTCTCAACTATTGTTGAACTTCAAGGAAAAAAAAAAAAAACTATTATTGAACTAAAAATAATAATTCGGTAAGATTTGTCGGGAGAACTCTCTGAATAGTATTTGTTTGGTATAATAATTTGTACTTGTTAGGTGACATAATCTTCAATTCTAAAACCAAGCAAACAATTTGGATTTCGTGTTATGTGATCCGTGCAAATTTTGAAGGGGAAGAATTTTATAAACTTACACATAGTTATATAGTTATATGTATTTTTTTTTCTTTGGTTCTTTATTTTTCAAATGTTTATTTTTCTATACTTTCAACTTTGATTTATTATGGTTTATATACTTTTAAAATACTTATTTTAGTCATTATACTTTACTTGATTTATTTGAGTGCTTGAATTTTCAAAAAGTGATTATTATGATCCTTAAGAGTGAAATATAAATGAAAATGAAGAGATCAAAAGGATCCATTTTCAAAAGTACAACAATGAACAAATCAAAAGGAACATTTTGAAAATAGAAGGATCAACATGAACCAAAGTGCAAAATACATGACAAAAATAAATATTTTAAAAAGTATTAGGAACTAAAATGAACCATAGCAATAAATCGAGGGACCATAATATGTATTATGTAACTTAGTATAAATTAGGTAATATTACCATATAATAATTATATATAAAAAACTAACTAGCTTGTTCGTAAATTAATTATTAATAATACTTTAAATTTTGAGTTTAATGTGTACCTACAATTAGTTGTATGGTTTATAAATATAATGTCAAATATATTTTAAATAAATGTTTAAATTGAAATTCAATTCTTCAACCTCCTACCAAACACACATGTTTAGACATGAAATAGAATATGGTTTTTATTAAATCCTTGTTTTCGAATTGTCTATCAAACAAACATTTAAAATCACGTAAAAATGACTCCAAATTTTAGTCATTGCTTTCCATTTCTGTTCTCAATCCCAATTTGAACTCAATTCTACACTGAAATAAGTTTTAAAATGTTTGACTAATAGTTTCATACAACTGTGCATAGAATTTGTGCTATTTAAATAAAAATCAAGATGTTCACTTTTTAAATTTTGAGAAATCAAAACATGCCAAAGTAAAATAGAGTTTAACCAATAAACAAAAGGAATAGTGTAGTCAAATAAATGTAAATCCTCAAAAAAATTGAAGAATACCCACAATTTAATCAGAAGATGCCTTAGGCATCTTTGAATGCCCAAGAATGTACTGGAAAAAAAAAAAAAAAACAAGACCCAAGAATGTTATAAAATATTCAAATCTAAAGTTAGTCTTTATTTCTTTTAAAATTTATATATAATTTTGCTTTTGCTTGGATAAAAGTTTATTAGATATAAGAAATAGAAGGTAAAAAATAGAGGAATTGCATATATAATAATTAAATTTAACGTCTTAATCATAGACTATATCGTTGTGAGTCTATTAGTCATAGATCATATATGGTTGGTAAAAAACTATCAATAGTAGAGTTTATCACTAATAAGAGTTTATTAGTAATAGAGTCTATCATTAATTAGTTGTTATCCAATGTAATCCTAAGTTATTAGGTTAAAAATTTTTTATTTTTTTATTTTTTACTTTTCTTTTTTTATTTTTTTCCTATTGTTGTGGTTTGTGGTTAAAGGTGAATTATAAAAAGGTGAGCATTCAATGGACATGATATAATAAGTAACGTTTAAAAAAAAAAAAAATTCAGTCTACATAGTTAAAACTTTATGAAAGACAAAAAAAAAAAAGAAAAATGTAAACAAAAAAAAGTAAAACCACAAAAAAATTGAAAAAAACCCCCAATTTAATCAAAAGAAGCCCTAGGCAACTTTAAATGCCCAAGAAAGTTCTGGAAAAAAAAAAAAAAAACAAGACCCAAGAATGTTATAAAATATTCAAATCTAAAGTTAGTCTTTATTTCTTTTAAAATTTATATATAATTTTGCTTTTGCTTGGATAAAAGTTTATTAGATATAAGAAATAGAAGGTAAAAAATAGAGGAATTGCATATATAATAATTAAATTTAAAGTATTAATCATAGACTATATCGTTGTGAGTCTATTAGTCATAGATCATATATGGTTGGTAAAAAACTATCAATAGTAGAGTTTATCACTAATAAGAGTTTATTAGTAATAGAGTCTATCATTAATTAGTTGTTATCCAATGTAATCCTAAGTTATTAGGTTAAAAATTTTTTATTTTTTTATTTTTTACTTTTCTTTTTTTATTTTTTTCCTATTGTTGTGGTTTGTGGTTAAAGGTGAATTATAAAAAGGTGAGCATTCAATGGACATGATATAATAAGTAACGTTTAAAAAAAAAAAAANATAATTAAGCTTTTTATTTTAACCACTTTAATAGAAAAATGAGTTGCATATTCCACATAGTAACGATTTGTGATAGTCAGGAAAAATATGAAAGGTTTGTTAAAAAGAAAAATATATTATAGGATTAAATTCAAAGTCTTAAAATTCCAATGGAAAAGACGAAAATAGTGATTAAATCAACATATATTTTTTTTTAATTGCAAAACTACTATAGATTTTAATATAAATATATACTTTTAACAAAATAAATATAATTATTTTTTTTAATAAAAATAAGTAATAAACAGAAAAAATATGTCTTCTTGGGAGTTTTGAAAGATTTTATAATTGTTATTTATTATTATTATTATTATTATTCTTTTTTTTTTTTGTCTTTCATAAAGTTTTAACTATGTAGACTGAATTTTTTTTTTTTTTAAAAAAACCAACTACAAGCATTTTAAGATAAATGTATAAAAAAGTTATTATAAAATAGAAAAAATATCAAATTATTCATAAATATAAATTTTTTTACTATCTATCAGTGATAGATAATGATAGACTTCTATTGTTAATACACAGTAAAAATTCTCTATATTTGTAAATAGTTTAATTCATTTTGTTGTATTTCTAAATATCTCAAATGTTAAAGTACTTATTATTTTATTTTAATTTCGTATAATTATATTTATTTTGTTAAAAGTATATATTTATATTAAAATCTATAGTAGTTTTGCAATTAAAAAAAAATATATGTTGATTTAATCACTATTTTCGTCTTTTCCATTGGAATTTTAAGACTTTGAATTTAATCCTATAATATATTTTTCTTTTTAACAAACCTTTCATATTTTTCCTGACTATCACAAATCGTTACTATGTGGAATATGCAACTCATTTTTCTATTAAAGTGGTTAAAATAAAAAGCTTAATTATGTTTTCTATTTGAATGGGATTCCAGTTCACTAAAGAATATTGGTGGACTTTTTCTGGGGTAAAAACAAAGGTTAGGGGACTCACTAAACCATAAAAAATAAATTAGTAATTTAACATAAAATGTTTTTTAAAAACCAACAAAAAAAAAAAAGTTTTAAGAAAGAGATTGAAAATACTTTTTTTAACATAATTGAGATTTTATGTTTTGAAACCTAAATAATTAATTCTATTGTTTGATAACTATGTGAACTAATCACGTTTTTAGTTTTCTATTTTTTAAATTTATACTTGATTTCTTATGAATTTCATATTATATGTTTTCACATTTTTTTAAAGTTAACTTAATTTTTTAGTTAAATTCTAAAAAAAATTATAAGTTTTTGAAATATATATATATATATATATTATATTTTTTTAGTTTTCATAATTTGATTTTATATCTAAACAATTAGTGAAAAATAGACATCAAAACAAAGAAACTCATAGATGAAAGTTGTTCTTATAAATTTAATTTTTAAAAAGCTAAAACCAAAAATCAAATGGTTAAAGCCTTAATTTTTTTTTTTAGTTTTTAAAATATGCGTTTGTTTTCTTACAATTTTCTAATAATGGGTCTCATATATATATATATATATATATAATATTCGAATTCTTAATGAAATTCAAAAAAATAATAAAAAAATAAAAAATAAAAACTCATTCTCTTATATATATTTTTTAAAATTTAGCTTGAATTAAAACAATCTTAAATATAGAGGCAAAACATAAAAATTAATAGATGAAAATAAGTATTTCTTTTTGAAAAATAACAATAGAGTTTATAATTTTTAAAAACTAAATAATTACAAAATGTGACTACAAATTATTGACATGGCTATTTATTACCAAACTTATTAATGAAAAAAAAAAATCAAAAATTTAAATAGTAATATTTGACAAAAAAATATTTAGAAGAAAATATACTACCCTTTTCTTTTCTGGAACAATCTCTTTATTAATGGTAGAGGGAATTAAATAGTAATCATCAATCAATCAATAAATAAATAAATAAATTGAGGCCATGCTTAGCTAATGAAAAATGTAATGGCCATTTGGTTGAACAACTTCAAAAGTACTTGTCATCTACATCTATTTATGAACTGTTGTATTACAACAAAATTTAGAATTTGAGCCAAGTGCCATGGTTTCATGTTTTCCCTCCATTCTTATCTCACTTTATGTTTGTCAATAACCAACATTTCAAATTATTCATTACTTTGATACAAAGAACCAAAGAAACCAACAGAAACTAGGGTTTCTTGCAAAATGGTCAATAGGGTCCTAGACTTTAAAACCATGTTTATTAATAAATCTATATATTCTCAATTTTATATTTAATAGATTCTCAAACTTTAAAAGTGTTTTCTAGATCACTGACTTTTCAAATTTAAATTTATTCCTAATATTCGACATGACATTGAATTTTGGAACTCATATGACATTAAACTTCCAATTTTATATACATTATATCATAAACTTTGGAGCTCACATGTCAATTGAGTTATGTTTGTTTTGACATTATTTTAAATTAATTAATAATAACTCAATAGTACAATTGTAACGTATTGAAATTTAGCGATACAATAAAAACTAAGCTCAAAATTTAAAGGTAAAAATATGAATCTTATGAACGAAATATAAATAAAACTAAAAATTAAAGAATAAGAATGTAAAATTTTGAAACTTACACATCTAAGAATTAAAATAAGAAACATAAATAAATAAATTAAGAAAAGTACGTTTGGTCTGAGAGATGGGGCAAGTTAAAAGGCAGATCGGAAAATCCAACGGTGATCTGACATGTGATCGGCGCCAAATCCGATGGTGGAGATTTTATTCGGATCGGCGGCCAAATCCGATGTACTTTAAAGTTCTGCCATTTCGTTTTAAAGAAAAATGGTTCTTTCATTTAGTGGACATTTTTTAGAGCATGGGATCCCACAAGATGTGCCTTTTACAAATTGGCCCGTAAGGGTATGGCTGCAAATATGAATTTAATGCATTTTGTCTCTTTTTTAGGGAACCCTAAAGTTTACTAATACTAATATATGTAGCTTTTCTAAATTTATAGAAGTTCACTGAGTGTAACCAAGAATAGAATTATAAATTAAAAAACTGTTATATCTAAATGATTTAAATTGATCTATCAGTTTGGTTCATTTTTTAGTGTAAAATTGGACATACTAATTTGTATAAGGTGAAAACAAAAAATTGTTGGTTTAGTTCGCTTTTTAATGAAAAACCAAACAAAACTGAACTGAATGAAGATGGTGTATATATAACCTCTAAATTTGGATGGACAAAATGCTATTAGTCTTTTATTTGGTTTAATAAATGATGAAATATATTAAATATTTTGACTTTTAGTATTTTAATGATTATGGTGCATGTTAGTTTATTATTTAAAAAAATGTTCTATTTTAATCTAAAGAAAAAGTAACATGCTAAATTTTAATTTGGAAAAGAACAAAAATGACCCATTCAAAATATAAATCAAATTAAAATTGAAATCTTGAAAAGGACAAGAAGAAGAAAATAAAGGACCAATTGGGTCGAAAACTGCAAAACCAATCCAATCAAAATCAAAACAATTGGGTTTGTTCTTTATTTTATAAAATCTATCGATTTAGTTTTTTTCGAATACCCCTAAAACTGAGAACCGAACCAACTATTACTTCTAATCACCCCGTAGGTTTGAAATCTTAAGCGTGTGAATGTTAAGCATGGAGTTAGGCTGGGAGGGTTGGGTAGCCTCGGTTTAAGAAAACTGTGTTTGAAGTGCAGGTTTTGAAAGTTTGAGTTTAAGAAGCATGTGAAAAGTACAGATTTATAACTCTTGAGTTTGTGAAATATTTTTCTTGTATTTAATCGATGGTTAGATTTTAGATCAGTTTAAATATGTCATCTTAATTATTTTAATATAGTTAAGTTTAAAATAAACTAAAAAATTTAGAAGATATTTTTTTTAAAAAAAAATTTGATTTAGAGATTTTGACTAAAGTTATAATTTTATTTAATTTATTGTTTTAATAATTTGATATTTTAATTTTACTATAAAATTTCATAGACTTTTGTCATTTTAACTAATTTGAAAATGATCGATTTTTTTTTTTACCATAATACACTAACTTAAAATTGAAATAAACTAGTATTTTAATATTAAATTCAATTATTGAAAAACTAATTTTTTTTTTTTTTATCAAATTACATCTAAGAAATAAAACATCATAAATTTTAAGTTTTAATTTTTATTTGGTCGCTAGGTTGTTTCCAACCTTTTAAACCTTTATGTTTAGAAAATAATTCTGAGTCTTTGAGCTAGTTAAATTGACCAACAAAAAAATAAAATAAAAATGTTATTGGATTAAATTAGGGCTTTCTAAACCTATAGACTAAATAAATATACCTAGTTATACAATTACAACCTAATGGCTTGTTTGGAATGATTTAGAAAAAAAATGTTTTTCAAAAATTTATTTTTATATAAACATTTTATAAAAAAATTCCTTAAAATAAAAACACATGTGTTTGACGAATCTTTCTAAAAAGTGTTTTGATATACAAGTTTGTTTAATTTGTTATATACTCATAATGTTTTTCAGGGTTGGCCGGTGGTCGCCGGAGGTGGCAGTCGAATGTTGGTTGGCTGAGTTGGCAGTCAGAAGTTTTCCAGTGAGGGGAAGGGGTCGTCGGAGATTAGTCGGTAGCAATTGCCAGAGGTGGCAGTCAGAGTTGGTCGGCAATGGTCGCTGGAGAAGGCGACCGGAGTTGGCCGAGGGCGATCACCAGAGGTGGTTTTAAAAGTTAGCTGGCAAACTTCCTAGATTAAATTAAGGGAAAAAAAGTAACCCTAGATTAAATAAGGGGAAAAAAAGGTAACCATGGGTTTGAATAGTGTTCCTAGATTCTTGCTCCAAACAAGAGTTGGGCTTATAATGCCTAACCCA
The DNA here is from genome assembly GCA_031780015.1 of Citrullus colocynthis. NCBI lineage: Eukaryota > Viridiplantae > Streptophyta > Magnoliopsida > Cucurbitales > Cucurbitaceae > Citrullus > Citrullus colocynthis. The sequence continues at coordinate 857,114 of QLSR01000248.1, forward strand.
TCCAATCCCAATGATTGAAACACACACCTCTTAAAATCTACCAACCACCTACAAAAGAGAAGACAAGCCCATTAACCAATTTGATATGGGCCTTGATTTCGTTCTGGGCTGAGCTTGAACTCAAACTTGGGCCGTATCCAGCTTCATGGATCTGAAAACAAACCCACAGTCACCATAGTGGCAAAATTCTACAGTATTTTTTTTCATACTTACATATTATTTTTCACAATTAAGAAAGAAAAGAAAATATATCTCTATTATGTTTAAGAGATCTTAATAATTATTAAACCCCTTCTCATAAAGCATATTTTATTTGCCTCTTATAGTATATACTCTCGGCTAGGAAGTTATAGTAATTTTGAACTTTACATACATTTTAATGTTGATTCTTTTTCAAATAATTGTTTATTTTTAATAATTAGAGGTAGACTTTATGATCATATATGATTCTTTTGTAATTTACAATAATATAATTTTAACAACAATTAGAATTTTATAAATAGTACCAAAAAAAGTCTTTCATCTACAAATTGTGTGTGAAAGATCTCTAAGCTAATCCTCGGTATGATCAAGGGTATCCATTGTTAAGGTTGGATTAACTTGAGTTTTGTTATATCTTAGACTCAATTTAATTGTTTGTACTGTAAATTCTTATAACCAAAATAATCCTTGATCAAAATTGGGTTAGGTTAGTTTGGTTCTGTAAAGTCCTAATCAAAAGCCACTCTATTCTGCATAATTTCCACATAATTGTTAAGTAGAGCTATATATACTTCTTTAATAAGTAGTTAAACTATGTGTGTCTAACAAAGTGACTACTTGAAATTTCCAAACAACTATTTGATAACTTGTAGAAATACAAGTTATTATACTCTTTATTTAGAATAATTAGACTAATTTAGAAAAGAATGCATGAGTTTGAGAAGCAAATAGTATAAAAAGAGTAACTCTACATTTATAATGTTTACAAAAGTTTTTATTCTAAAAATAATGGAAGTTGTATCTTTTTGAACGCAGGGTTCAATAAAAAGAAACAAAAAACAACTAAGGAAATTCCAAACAATTATCTGATAACTTGTAGAAATACAAGTCATTGTACTCTTTATTTGGAATAATTAGACTAATTTAGAAAAGAACGCATGAGTTTGAGAAGCAAATAGTATAAAAAGAATAACTCTACGTTCATAATGTTTACAAAAGTTTTTATTCTAAAAATAATGGGAGTTGTATCTTTTTGAACGCATGATTCAATAAAAAGAAACAAAAAACAACTAAGGACAAACAAAGATATTGCCAAAAAATATGAGATCAAGTCGTATCATTGATCAGCGCGTCAAAAACTCGGTGTTGAGAAGAAAAATGATAGATAGACACAAAGGCAGTGACTATCGTGTCAACATGTAAGTGAATAACTAATTTGTCTAAGTCACGAAAGAGCCAATGAACCTAGTGAAAGCTCTGCTCAATCTCCCCCATTTCCACATTCATCCTCAACTTCGAACTTTTCCTTGAGAAATTTTGAGTAAGAGCTTAGTCTACCACTCGGAAAGTGAGAATCCACATCCTCCATCTATGCAAGAATATCAAACAGCCACCATCTAAAGCCGCCAATTGCAACGTTTTGTTTCTTGGATGAATCTATCTTATTCATCATGGCCAACTAATTTCTAGGAGTGTAATTACAATTTGCGGCTTGACATCACTCTTTCCATACCTTGTTTTATTTTCTAAGAGTGTATTGAGATAGTGATTTCGAAAGATTCCCGATTTCTTTAATATAAATTATATTGTTCTATATTTCCATTATTACATATCACTCTCATTATCCGTTATGGCCAACTAATTTCTCAATGTGTTGAGTGGATGAAATTGACATTTTTCAAGTTTTGCGTAAGTCGCATCATCTTGTTTAAATGTGTGTTAACAACGTTGCATGAATCTATCGAACAAATAGGTTTAAGTAAGCATGATCGACTGCTTGAGAAAATAAGTGATTACAATTCTCCTTTAAACAATAAAAGAGTTAGCTTTAGAGATAAAATTAGTCTTTTGTCCAAAAGAAACTCTGCATGCGTCTTAGAGATAAGATATATATGACATCGAAGTATCAGAGATGAGTTCTCAATTTTTAGAGTTTAAGATATGAACATCTGCTTAAGCAATGCTTAGGAAAATGTTGGTGAACTCTTCTCAACCCTATTTTCTCCATCGATTTTCCCACATATCAACGTCTGTTGTTTTACTTGTATTTGTACTTAACATTTTCACAGTTTCACTACCACTTTCCACGCATCATCACTCTCCATGTTTACTTACCCATTTCACACTTGTATATTCATCTGTAATTAGTTTATGAAAAGTTTCTTCAACACATTCTTTCAAACGCATTATTTTGTATAGAATACTACATCAAATCAACAAAATTCTTGACATTAATTTTTCTCAAATATCTGCATTCGACCCTAAATTCTCCAGGAACCCTATTATAAACTTGCACTTGAGTTTTTAATAGAAAAACTTACATTTCATTGAATAAATTCTTTACATTATCAACGCGCGCGACATAAGACTAAATTCGCACATAGTTTAAATTGAACAAATTACGCAACACTATCCACACTCATAAAAATTGGATTTTGATTTTAAATAATTTTTTATTTTTTTAAATCTTCAATTGACATCTTTAGGGTGAATTCAACCATTTAATTTCAATTTTCAAATTTGTCATACAATTGACAAACCAAGGATTCATAATTCACTCATTTCTTTTTAAAAGTGTTGCTTACAAAATTCTATACACACGTTAAGCTAAAGAAGAGTACACTAGTGGGAGGGGCATTTAGTGGCACATATTGAACAAATTAATAAATTCATTCCCTTCAAATTCTCCAAAATTTCCTCCCTTTATTAAATGTATAATTAATCTTACTCAACCCCCCCTCCCCTTTCTTTTTGCCCCCCCTTAAATTTTCTCAAGAATAAATTGATGCAATGAAAACCCAAGATTACCCTTCCCCTTTCCCTACACCCCAACATCCACCTAAGGGCGAATCAATCAATTCACCATAATTTGGCACCAAATTCATCTCTCATTAAGAAAAATATACAATTTGGACAAAATTTAGGAAAATTTAATTAAACTAAATTAATGGATTATAATTATAACCAACGCACTAATCCCTCTCCCATAACTCTTTTTTTCTTTTTTTTTTTGGCCAAAACCGAAGAAGCTCAAGAGTTACACTAACTATCAATCTCAGCCGTTGGATTCCCCCAAGATCAACGGCTGTAAAGCTGCATGTCTCATGACAAAAACCCCTTCTCTTCTCAATTTTTTTACCATCTCTCTCTAATCATTTTTCAGGCGAAAAAACAAACCCAACAAAATACGAGGAGAGAGAAACATGCACAGCAATGCGCCGCCGCAACGGCCGCCGTCCGGACCGCCACTGGCAGCCATAGATCGATTTCTCTACAGCCACAGCGTGAACGGTAATTGCTTTGAGAAAGGGTTGATCGGAGGGTTCTTGCCGGAAAGTTGCGAGGGAGGAAGCGGTGGCGAGTGGATTGAGATTGAAAGGCGGCGGCGGGTGGAGGGAGAATTAGAAATAGAAGAAGAAGAAGAAGAAGAAGAAGAAGAAGAAGAAATGTTTGGATGGGGAGGAAAAAATAATGAAGGAAATAGTGAAATGGGTTTGAAGGAATTGATGATTAGATCTAATAATGAAGTGAAAATTTGTTCCAAATTCAAGAAATTTAAAAAGGGTTCTTCTGCAAATCTGATTAAAGGACAGTGGACTGAAGAAGAAGACAGGTGATATATCCATTCATTGTATTTATATATTTATATACATCAACATCATGGCTTGATTATCTCTCTTTGTAATATTATGTATAATAAAATCATTTTTACGAAAGAATAATATCATTACACCATAAAAATGTTAACTTTCTTTTAAGATATCGAATTTCTTGTTATCATCTCATGAAAATTTTAGGGTTTTGGAAAAATCAAGATAGGGAGCCAAAGTTTCTTTTTCCTTTCAAAATAAGCATAGCACGACTAACTCATGTTAGAGCTTTAAATTTTTCTCATCTTATATATCTTATATATTTTGTAAAAGACAGGGTTTTTTTTTTTTACTTAATCGTTGTGAGAAGGGATCCAAAAATCAACATGAGGGATAAGTATTGTTTTTTTTCTTTTGTTTCTTACATCGAAATATTGATATGATTATTAATGGGTTTAATTTTATGTTATTTTTTGGTAATGGGTTTGTGAAAATGAAGGAAATTGATAAGGTTGGTGAAGCAACATGGAGTGAGAAAATGGGCACAGATTGCCGAGAAATTGGAGGGCAGAGCTGGAAAACAATGTCGTGAGAGATGGCACAATCATTTGCGTCCCGATATTAAGGTTTTTTTTTCTTCTTCTTTTTATTTTTTAGTTTTATTATTTTTTTAAAATCTCTCTTTATTTATTTTATTTTATATCTAATTATTTGGTGTTCACAAGATTTTCACTGAGATCCACAATTAAAAAAAGCTTCACAAAATGAAATCTATTGTGTAGATTTTTGTATTGTTTCAAGATTTTTGTTTAAGCTTTTCGTCTAACAACTTACCATTTAAGTACCTATATATTGCATAATACATGCCACTAATCCATGCAAATTATTGATAAAGAATTTACAAAATTAAAACTTTAATTAATTTATTAAATAGTGATATTCCATTGTCTATTTAATTATCAATAACTTGGTGTATAAAACTTTGATTTTTTTTACTTTTAGCTCAATATGCATCATGGATTGAATTGAATTTTCTCACAGTAACATTGTAGTTCTCTTGTATTACGATTTAAATAAATGTATATTTACGTGTGAAATTGTTTTTACTTTTTCTCAACGAAGTTATATTATGTATCTATGATTACAAATATCAAATTGAGTTGTGTTTCTAAACGATCAAATTACAGGTTTGGCTATAACACGATAGTACCATACCCACATCTAACGTTTCACATTTTCTCTATTTGTTCTCATATTTGCATTATTGCTCCATGCATATATGTGTGTGTGTCGGTAGGTATACTCTATTTTTGTGTTCTTAAATAATAAAAGAGAGTAGTTTTAGCTATAACGTAACATATACAGTGTAGACGCAGGTTCCTTTGGATTAGTTTTAATTTCTTCATTGGAATTAAAATTGTATAGTTACGAGGATATGGTTAGTTAGTCAAGCTTTTTAAACCACCGTTACATTGAATAATTTTCTGGTATTTTTAGAAAGAGAGTTGGAGTGAAGAGGAGGAGAGAATACTAGTGGAAGTTCATGCAAGAGTTGGTAATAGATGGGCAGAGATAGCAAAAAGCATTCCCGGAAGAACAGAAAACGCTATCAAAAACCATTGGAATGCTACAAAAAGAAGGCAGAATTCAAGGAGAAAGAACAAACGCCCTAACGCCCAAAATGGCAAACCTCACTCTTCTATTCTTCAAGATTACATCAAAAGTAAATATAACCCAATGGCCGCCGTCCTCACTTCCGCTGTCTCTGATGACCTTTCATCACATTTTAACCATTTCTTCTCTGAATCCTCAGACTCTACCTCCAACCTCTCGTCGACAATCATCTCGTCGCCGACATATGACGATGAGCTTCTCTTCATGCAAAACTTCTTCTCCAACTCTGGTGAAATGTTGTCGTTGCCATTTGTTGATGATGGTGCAATGATGCGTAATCAATCTATGGTGGAGTTTGCCTCTGTCGACTCTGAACAGAAAGTCGAGAGGCCGACGATCAAAGACGATGCAAGCAACGTGGCGACAAGTAGCCACTTGTATTCTGACATGTATTTGTCGTATCTTTTGAATGGGACGATGAAAAACTCTTACGATGGCGGTGATGAGATTAAGAACATGACGGAGATGGCGGAGCTGCAGGCGGCAGCGGCCAGCGAAAGCCAGTGGGAAAATCCTCAACAAGGGAAGAGGGAAATGGATTTGATGGAAATGTTGTCTTTCCATTGTTATTCTTGAGTTGAAATGCTAGCTTTTAGTTTGAACTTCCAATGGAAAATTTTAATGAAGGTTTGAAGTCTCCTCGTTCTTCAAGATTTGCGTTTAAAAAGTAATCACGTTGACTTTTATTGTTTTATTTTATATTTCGAGAATAGGTCTCATGTTCCGGTGGTAAATCTATTGAGAAAAAACATTGATAATTCATTAAAGCAAACGAGATTTGAGCACATAAAAAGTATATAATACATAATAGGAAAATATGGATTCTGATCTTAAATTTGTTACCTTGAACCCTAAACCTTCAACTTTATTCCTTTTAACCCTAAGCAAACAAATATTGTAATTTTTTTTTTTTTTTTGGCATTTAAATTAGTTGGTGAATTGGATAAAATTGAACCAAGTTAACATTTCAACACCTGTGTAAATTTAGGATCAAATTGAAAGCTTTAGAATCCAAATTGATACAACAAGACAAGTTTAAGGTCAAAATTGATGTTTATATAATAAAAGGAGAGAAGTGAAGTTAAAAAAAATTAGTTTGGGTGAGTAACTTAGAAAAATAGTGCAAGTTGATCAAGGAAAAAATGGTTGATTTCTAATAAAAATGGCAATAATTTTGCAAAATTAATCACTAATTTTGACACAATCATAATACAAGAAACCCTAAAAACTATTTTTTGAGGACAAAATTTTGTCAGTCAACCCAACCAATTTATGGCAAACAAGTCTCTTGGTAGAAATTAGAAGATGATGATGGTCTTTGTTAAGCATATAATTGCTTTATTATGACGTCATTAGTTCAGCAGTTTCGTTTCATGGATGAAAAACGAGTTATTAGAAATTAAAGGTCAAAGGTAACTGTTTTTTAGTCATCAATGCTTCGAAATAAATGGGGACAAAAACCATAAAGGTAAATAGAAAAATGGGTTTCCTTTCTTTACTTTTCTTTTTCCTGAATAATTTACAGTTATTCTTCAACAGAATACAGACATTTCACTGAAATTTATGTCCTTTTTAGCAATAATAATAATTACTGAATTCCAAACTCAAAACTCTTTTGCATGCTTTAGTTTCAACAACTATAATCAACTTTAATAAAAAAAAACAAGAAATTACGTGCTTGCCTTTCTCTATATGTAAAATTTCAAGAAAGGTCAAGACATTTTGGCCCTAGCGAAGAACACCCCAGCAAATAAACCTGCAAAATACAATTAACTTCAAAATCCAAATGGGCCTATATGCAATAACAATGGAAAGAATGACCATATTTGTAAGATTTGAGAGTCTAGAAATTGTGTTAATTACCAAATAATATACTGAAGAGGTTTGGTGGACTTAGTGGAACTTTAAACAAAAGAATGCCAGCAATCGATATTGGAATCTTGTTCAAGGAACCTACAAGGCTGTAAAAATGTAACCCAATGTAAGTAAGTTTGACAACTTTATATAATTTTGCACCTAAATGTATACCATTGTTAGTAAAACTAGGTCTGTTGGATAACTATATTGTTTAAAAAAAAAAAAGTTTGTAAACTCTACATTGTTTACTCTATCAACTATTTTTTTTTTAAAAAAAAGCAAATAAGTCAAATTTTGAAAATTAGTAGTTTTTAAATTTTCATTTTGTTTTTAAATGTTGGTTTAGAATTCAAAGGTGAACTTGTCAAAATGTTGGGAAAAAACTAGCATAGTTTTCAAAACAAACAATTAAAAGCAAAATACTATCAAGCGGGTCCTAGTGAATGGAAAAATGACTTTACAAACAATTCAGGCATTCTCAATGTTGCGCTAGGTGCACAAAAGAAGGCGTGCATTAGGCATGTGACTTCTTTAATACCCTAAAGCTCAAAGACTTGGGCTTTTGAGCTTTTTAATTATTTATAAATAATTATTATTAGAATTTTTCCTTCATTGTTAATTAAAATAATTATTAAGTCTAAATGTAAAATTCTTGTGATTTTGGTTTCCTATTCCCGATTCTGCTATGCTTTTATCTTCTTTATATAGCACTTTTACGTATGCATATAGTATGCCCATAAAATAAATAAATAAATAAATAAGCCCTTTTTTTTAAATGTGTCTTGGACTTCAATCCTAGAAGGCTATTGGATTCTATTGCACCTTGAGCTTTAAAAATAGTGGACATACTCAATAAGCCTAAATCTTACTTACTTTTCAATCTAGAGTTTTATATATATAAATAAATGCTTTTAACTTTTTTTTCTCTTTTCAAGCTAGCCCAACCGCATTTAAAAAAAAAAAAAAAAAATTTGTCACATGAAGTTTGTCACGTACTTGGCCCGCAAAAAGTGGTGCAATCCTTAGCAAAAAAGTAAATTTCTTTTTAAATATTATAAATCTATATATCAATGTTTGGGAAATTCTCACACTCACACGTCAGATCAAATAGGTTAAATTATAGGGGTCTTATGGTTTGAAAAAAGTTAAAATTTGATCCCTTAATCTTTAAAGTTAGAATTTGGTCTCTACGATTTGGAGAAAATTAGAATTTAGTCCCTATGGTTTAAAAAAAAAGTTAGAACTTAGACCCTACTTGAGGGACTATTTACGAGGATTCTATCAAACTATAGAAACTAAATTCTAAATTTAAATAAAACCACATAGACTAAATTCTAAATTTAAATTAAAGAGACTAAATTCTAACTTTTTTTTTTTAATAATAGAGACTAAATTTACAATTTAACTAATTAAATAAAAGAAATATTTGCCTGGTATAAAGCTGCAAGCAAAGGGATGGGTAATCAAATGGGAGTACCTGTAGGTGGTGGGGCCAGTTTGGTGCAAGAACCACATAGAGGTGAAACTAATAGCGAGTCCAAGTAATCCGCTAGCAGTGGCGATAACCCAAAACATTGGCAATTTTATCACATCCCTGTAAGTTGAAATAGGAGAAAAACTATTTAATTAGCCGATGAAACTTAGAGAACATACAATGAAAAAGGAAAAAAAGAATCAGTCTACTTACGCATTCATTACATAAGCCCATTCACCAAATAAGATAATCAAAACTACACCAAATGGCAGAGATAATAAATTATTTAGCAACACCATGGAAGCTTCATTAAGAGACCCAGATCTTGTTAACTTCTTTGCTTCGTCCATGATACGTCTCAAAGTAAGCTGTGAGTGTGACAGAGAAAAATCATATCGCATTGTTACAAAAACAGAGCATCACATGCACAAAACCATGGAACCAGGAGAGTCCCCAGTAAGCATTTAGTTCTTATAATAACTATTTGGTTTTTAGTTTTTTATTTTTAGAAATTAAGTTTGTTTCATTTTAAGAGCCATCCTAAAATTTGTTTTTAAAATTTAACTTTTTAGGTCTTATTTGATAACCATTTGAGTCTCGTTTGGTAACTATTTGAATTTTTACTTTTAGTTATTGCAAACTATGTTCGTTCTCTCACATGCTTCTCATATTTTCTATGTAAACATTTGAATTCTTAGCTAATTTTTAAAAATAAAAATAAAAATATGAAAAAATAAACATAGTTTTTAAAGATAAAAAATATTATAAAATGAGTTTTAATTATCAACGTTTGGCTTTAATTTTGGAAAAACAAGTCTAGAACAGTAGATTTAAAAAAAAAAATTGCAGTAATATAGAAGCTTAATTTTCAAAAATCAAAAACAAAATTTTCCATTAGCTACTTAGGTGGTGAAGGAAAGGAAAAAAACAAAAAATGGTCGTCCAAAAAACTAAAAGCTACTTACTGAATAGCTTGCTGTAAGAACACAGTTCATGATCTGCCATCCATAGCCTAATGTATCAAATGTAAGATCTGTTACACCACCGCTGATTGCGGAGATGATCTGCAACCATAAAAGAATAGTGATTTTTAAGAAAGAAACGAACAAGACTACGCTTCATTAAAGGGCTTAATCAACATAATCGGCAAAGTGCGTGATGAAGAGCAGCATTTCATTTTTATAAACTATCGTCAAAGAATGCAGTTCTTCTCTATGAGTGTCCCATATTTATCAGAGACCTCAAGAATTACGGAAACTATGCATCTTTTAATACCAAGAAATATACAGATTGGGTATAAACCCCATGCAACTTTTTTCCCAACAAAGAACAAATATTAAGGAAATGAAGGCACTGCCCTGTTTGTAAAGATGAATATCATAATACTTTTTTAGCTGAGAATTATGAATAAAAGATCCTTTCTCTCTTTTTGGGCAGAGTGCAAATCCGTATCAAAGTTTTCTTCAATGGTAGATGCTCATTTATATTAATTTAGTATAACTAATTGAAGCTCTAAACTTCTTGCATTGCATCTAACGTTCAAAAGTACTCTATACTTTTAATCAGTGTTTAATAAATGTGTTTAATAAATGTGTTCAATCAGACACGTTTTAAAGTTGAAACTTCAAATAACTTACAAGATGTGCCCAAAGAGAAAAAAAGAAGAAAACAGAAAAGAAAAAAGGAACTTACTCCAAAGTTGAAAGCTAGCTCACAGACACAGTAGATAAATTTGGTGGGATAAGTTTGGTGGAAAATTGTAAAGTTTGGGGAGTTGGAAACTTTTGGAACTCACAGTGTAATAAAGCATAAAATTGATGTTTTTTTTAGTCATGAGACCCACGGACTCTTTGGACCAAACAGGGAGTGGAGCACAACTCCTACTCCTTCAACTCTTTAGGCTAAATTTCAAGAATTTCTCAATGATTAATCATAATATAGTTTATGGATCGAACTTTGATATGATATTTGCATGTAAATTGGGAAGTAAAATAGCATGATTACCATTAAGAACATAGCAGTCCAGACTTTTTGGTTCTGCCGTTTACGGAAAATATAAAGTTCTCCAATTGCAGTCATTATGTTTGTCACATTCTTCAAAATTGTCACCATTGCGATATTTATGTATTTCAAACTGAAACCAAGAACCACAAATTTCTGTCAAGGATACCCAAAAGAGCCAAACAAAAGAGCTACTGTTAGACACTAAACGCACCTGTACATGCCAGACACCAGCATACCAATAAAGATTAAGTTGACTGGAATCCACAGCCTAATCAGCTTCCAATTAAGCTTTTCGAGTGAAACTGTTCTGCAGAGGCCCAATAGAACAATAACTATAGAACTAATCAAATTCTGCAGAAAATTACCGGAAGAAATCAAATTTGGATATGCTAGAAAAAGCGGTCAAGTAAAAAATTTGAAAGAGAAACGAACTGAAAAGTGAAAAGTGACAATATTAAGCAAAAGTTTTCATTGGTTCAAGTGATTTTGTTTCAAGACAATTAAGCAATTTGACAAAGTTTGGTATTTTCATTTTTTTAACGCATATGAGAAAGAAACGAGTGGCATACTTGATAAAACATCAACGATATTCCTGCATTGAAATTGTAACCGGAGAGAACAACTTTATTCAGTATAATCATGCTGCAAGAAGAAATGCAATACGCAGTCCCGGATAAAAGAGGACCCGTTTTCCTTCCTAATCCATGTTCACGTGTTTCATCTCCATCAAGCAAACCATTATTCTTGGCAGTTTGATTCCCTCTGAAAAACCTAAGATCGAATACTGATGGATCAGCCAGAGTAATGTAACATTAGCAAAATTTTCGGAAAAGAAAAAAAGTTAAAATACAAATTTGGTCTAATATTGGGGTCTATTTTATCTATAAACTTTCAAATTTACAATTTAGTCATTGAATTTTAGAATTTTTATAGACATAAAATTAAAAGTTTATATGGTTTAGATATAAAATTCAAATTTATATCGAATAAATAAATTAATTTTTGAAAGTTTGAATTTGTGAAAGATCTATTACACACAAAATAGAAAGTTCAATCGCCTATTAAAAAAAATGAAAAGTTTAGGCCCATTAAATTTTTATTTTTAGTTTTTGAAAATTAAGCAAATAAACAACTATTCCACCTCTAAATTTCTTGCATTGAATTCTTCCTAGCAATGTTTTCAAAAATCAAGTCTTGTTTAGAAAACTAAAATATTAGTCTTTGGAAACATGGTTTTGTTTTTGGAATTTGGCAAAGAATTCATCCTTTTACTTAAGAAAATGAAATTGAGTATAGTAGGAATACAGAGATTCGAACCACGGACATCTCGGTCACTAAGACATTTATATACTAATTGGTTGAATTATGTTTGTTTTGGCTTGAAAGTTTAAAAATTAAATGGGGACAAATTTCATAATTGATGACTAAACTTATAATTTAACAAAAACACACACAAAATTGTCATCATAACTCCAGAGGAAACAAAGATATTATAGGGAACAGTTTTAAACCATTAATGTATGAGAAAGAAACTTAAAAGAAATATATTTACAATCTATAATATCAACTATTATTAGGGAACTAGATTATAGCAAGCTCAATCGATAAACTTTCCACAATGTGGCCTCCTTGACAACTTTCCAATGCTAATTCAAAAACTTTCGACTTATTAGTTGCTGACTATCTACTCTTTTCCTTAAGTTTGAACCTTTAAAACTCATACTCGAATTATGTTAATAATTTCCCACGGACAAATGAGTTACTCCTCTAGGATAAATATTTTAAATACAAAATTTAAATTCTATTTCATATATTCAACCGGATAGAATTATTTAAGCAGCTCAAATAATTGATAGGACAGACTATTCATGAGTACCTATCACCCAATGCCCTGCGCTGCGCATTCGTTAAGAAATTGCTAATCGACTTGCTTCCTTGATTTCGAATACCACTAAGAATTTTGTGTACTGTACTACCTCTTTCATTCTGCTCAACGTTTCCATTTCTAATGCTCACAAGTGGTTCCTCGCCGCTTATTTCCAACTTGAAATCAGATGACATCTACCAAAAGAAACTAAACAAATTTACAACGAAGAACAAAAACTTGCATATTCTACATAATCTCTAAGGACCAGATTTTGAACCGTTGAAAGCCGTCTGGGTTCGAGTAACAAATTCATTTGAATAGGAAGATTACAGTACAAAAACCACAATCAAGATGCATCCAGAAATTCAAGTAAGAATCAGAAATAACCACAAAAAAATTTATAGAACGAATAATGATTCCGAGTCCTACCAAGTCAAGCAAGTATCAGAATCTTCGGAGAGAAATTACAGTGTTCTGGTATCCTCAAATTAGAACGAATGGTCAATCCTGAGTAAACCAGAATCACACACAAAATTCCTAATTATAACAGAAGAGAAGAAATCAAACGCGTGAACAGCGAAAATACGATACACGTCCAGTACAAGAACAGGAATTGAAAAGTAGTAATGGAAAGTGATGTGAAAGCAAAATCCGTAAAGAGCACGAAACGGGGAGAGAAAATGGTGGATCAGAAGAAGCGAGATTATAGGGAAGAAAAGGGAAAATGACCGTCTGCGTTAAGAGAGAAGAATATTTTGGGATTAGGGAAGAAGAGATTCAGCTTCTTGCTTTCTTCCTATCTTTCTTTCTGCTTCTTCTTTCAAAGTCAAATGATTCCATCGTCATCCATGAGCGGTGAGCGCGAATCTCTGAGTGAGAGGCGAAGAGCGGCCACTGATGGATGAGAAGGATTGCTGCAAGTAGCAGCAAAGAGCTTGCTTCTTTGTGACGGAAACCTTTTTTTGAATTATCTCGCTTTAGCGCGGAATTTCTGGGAATGGGCCGTGAATTAGGCCTAATTTGGGCCGAATTGTATTTCGTTGGGCTTGGAGGACGTGCCGTAGCCCAAAGTCCAAGCTTAATACACAGTCTTCAATTAGAGATGGCTTCGAAATTTACGGGTGGAGTTTCCAACCGAAAATAGGGGAAATATCAATTTTGCCCTCCAAACTTAATTCAATTTTGAGTAGTCGTAAGTTTTCATAATCTTAACCCTCAACTTTTTAAAGTAGTGCAGTCTCGCGTAATTTTTCTTCAACGAATTATAAAGCATGTGTAAACTATGAAATTGATAAAAATAGAGAGAAAAATGACACTAAGCTAGACTTTTTAGTTGATATTTATAAAATTTTGTAAAACTATTCCATGGTTAGTTTATACGTTTGGTCAAACTTATTTTTGGGCAAAATTTTATTTTACTAAAATTAATGAGTTTATAAACATTTTAACACTTTTTTTTTTATTAAAATTAGTGAGTGACTTAGTGAAAATTTAATCGAGAGTGAAAATTACAATGCTTCTTTATGTTTAGGTTTAAAGTATATCCAAACGATCCCCTAGGAGACATTTTTGACAAGAAGGGAAGTTGTGAAGTCTAAAAAGTTATGAAGTCTGAGAAATTATGAACTTCTAAAACTCTCAATATAAAATTGATATGTTTTTAGTAGCGAGACACACAATCTCCACGAACCAAACAAGGAGGGAAGTGAAGTTGGGGAAATAGCTTGGGTTACTAGCTAAGGCCCCTAAATGACCGCCACTGCTTAGAAGCTTATGGTTTCATGTCAACTCTTACTATTCCAACTCCTTGGGCTAAACACCCTCTTAAGGATAGCTGCTTACCTCTCATAGTCGAGTTGAACACCTGGAAGTCCTCAACATTCTAATAAATAGTTTAGAGAACCTCTCAAAAGCAAAAAAAACCTCAATAATGCTATTTGTTTGTTGTCCTCTATGTTGGGGGTATGAGTTTTTGCCATTGCCTTAGGGTTGATAGCCCACAATGCAGCTCGTGAAGCTTGTCAGAGAATTTTTGTTTAAGACCAAAGACCTTCTTCTTAACTAGAAGATGAGTATGAATTTTGGACCTTTGATTTCTTCCCTAATTTATTTATCTCCTTAATGATGGTAGGTGCAACCTTTTTTTGTGCTTTATGAAGTGCTATGTTGAAAGAAAAAAAAAACATTTAGATAGAAATCAAAATCCAATACGTCGCTTTTGAAATCTCTGACTAAGAGCCACATTGAAACTAAATTAAAATTTCAAAATGAAAATGTTACTTTTACACCTGGACAAATTAGAAAATAAGTTCATCAAAGACCAAAAAAGAATTTGTCAAAAGAGAAAAATGCTTACATACTATTTCGGTCCTTCATAGTTTTAGCTTTGAATCATTTTAATTATTATATAACATGTTCATTATGAACATTGTACTTTAATCATTTTCGTCCTTCTACTTTTAAATTTTCAATTTCATTTCATTAAAATTGAAAAAAAAGGGACAAAAATGGGTACTTTTTCAAAATACCTAGATCAAAACAAAACTTTTGAAAGTATTAAATGAGCAAAAACCAAACTTTAATAACCAAAATAATATTTTTCAAAAAATAGAAAATATTCCTAAATTTTTATAAGTATATCAATCTGCACTCTTCTTTAAATTTTATTAGAAAAATACCATAGGATGAGTCTTATAAATATAACAATTAAACTTTTAAATTATCATAAGTGAATTAATTTAGATTATTCGAAAATTCTTACTGCATTAATTCTTACATTTGTAATTTTCTTCGAATATTGAAATAACAAAACTAACTATTAGAATTGATGAAGGAATGATTCTTTAAAAAAAAAAAATCATAATTGAGAGTCTAGACTGATTTGCTAGAAAAATTTAGAAGTTTAGTAGATAATTTTTTTAAAAAAATTTAAATTGATGTAATTATTAATTATTAATTATAATTAGCCAAGATTTAGAATGTAAATGGATATTTTTTAAGTAAAAGGAAAAAAAAAAACATTTCCGTTAATTCCATGATTTTTGGGGGACACAACCCAATCTGTTCTGTACAAAATGCCACGTGTCAAGATTTGGACCAATGCCCATAAATATCTCTCAATCTCTCTCTCTCTAAAATCAATTTTTTCTTTCAGTCCTTTCTGCCACTGCCTGCGAAGTGGTGAACTTTGCCATGAGCGCCGGAGCTCTTCTTTACTCTTTCTCCCCGACACCTCCAAATCCTTCCGATTCCTTCAAGAAATTCTCCCTCTCAGAACGGAGGCCCAAATTTCCCACACGCTTTCACCTCACAGTTCTTCCAGAGGATCGATGCTTCATTTTCCAGATTTCCGCTCGACGACATTCCGGCGGAAGAGGGAATTGGAGGCTTTGGACCGATGTCAAGTCCAAGCCGTACGACGTGTCGATCAAAGCTCCGAAATCGGTGAAGTTTGAGAGCTCGATTGATAAATCGGTGCTCGACGACGAAGAAGAAGAGCTCGGCGATGAACTTCCATGGTGGAAACAGTTCCCCAAACGATGGCTTATCGTCACCTTGTGTTTCTCTG
Source organism: Citrullus colocynthis (assembly GCA_031780015.1). NCBI lineage: Eukaryota > Viridiplantae > Streptophyta > Magnoliopsida > Cucurbitales > Cucurbitaceae > Citrullus > Citrullus colocynthis. The sequence goes on from QLSR01000248.1 coordinate 873,349, forward strand.
CTTTCCTTCTCTGCAATATGGACAGAGTGAGTGAGCTATGGATTTCTCCAATTTTTTAATGGCGTGAAGTGAACATTATTGATCATTTTTTTAATATGTTAGGTGTTGTATTGTATTGTAGAGTTTATGCGATTGTTGTTAATTAATGCACATAGCTTACATTTTAGTTTTAATGAGACTGTTCATTAGGCTTACGTCAAATGGTATAAAGACTTGTATACTTTACTTTTTTTTAAAAAAAAAATTATTATAAAAAATTATCTGAATTATTTAAAAAATAGAAATATTAAAAAATTTTATTGTATACACAGTAATTTTTTTTTTATATTTATAAATAGTTGGATATTTTTTTTATTTATAATAATTTTTTTTAGATTTACTGATTTGGTACTTGCATAATTAATTTTCTTATTGTTTTTAATAGGAATTTCACATTTCATTGAGTAGACTTGTAGTTATGAAATAATTAAGAAAGACGAAATAGATATTGATGAAAGTTTGATAGCTAAAATAAAATATTGAAAATGAAATAGGTGTCAACCGGATGAAAGGTCAATTAGTTCAAATCCCTCCATCCAAATGTTATTGAATAATGAATTAGGAATCAAGATAAGATTTAAACATTTTGCAACAAAAGAAGGAAAAAGATTTTTTTTAATAATTATTATTTCTAAAAAATTACCCTATTCATTAACATAAGCTTAGGGCATGTTTAAAACAAAATAGTTTGAATTAGCTTTCTAAATGTTTAAAAAACTGTTTGGATTGACATTTTAAGTGTTTAAAAATGTTTTTAGAAACTTAAAAAGTCAATTCAAGCAAGCTATTAGTCTAATTTGTTAGGCTTGTTTATTGTTTATTGTAATGATTGACTATATATTTCTTTGTGTTTTGGAGGAAAATAATGTATTTGCTCCTTTAGTAAGAATTTTAGCATTTTAAGAGTGTCTTCATCCTAATGTTGTTGAATAAGAAACCTATTTATTTCTCTGTTTCGTAGTCTACAAATCTGTAATTGTTTCTAATTAAAAATGGTGAGTAGAACAGGTTTAATTTTAAAAAACATAAAACTAAGAGTAAAAGTGTTATCTAGTGGGGCATATTGATTTTATAGAATACATCTGTTTGTTCAATCTATGTAGGTAAATATGAGCATCGCTATACTTCCAATGTCAGCAGAATACAATTGGAATCCACAAACTGTTGGATTGATACAATCCTCATTTTTCTGGGGATATCTCCTCACTCAGGTTATCACAAACTTGACAGCTTTCTATTATTCTAATGCTCTGAATTACTGGCCAAGAGTCTCTTCTAGTGTATATGTAAAAATGAAGCTAAACAATGTTATGGATTGAAAAAAGTATGATGACAAAATTAATTAATCCAAACCCAACATAAGAAGCCACATCTATTTCTTCTCGTCCATATGGTTACATCTTCATCTAGAGAATTGTGTCTCTTAACAAAGCATACAACATCTCATATTTTGAAGGAATCCTTCTTCTTCCCTAAAAAGAGAAACCATGTTTTATTTATTTATTTATTTTTTTCCCTCCATTTCTAACTTTTAGCTATGGTTGATGACAGATTGCTGGTGGGATATGGGCAGATACAGTTGGGGGAAAGTTGGTTTTGGGATTTGGTGTGATATGGTGGTCAGTTGCCACAGCTCTCACACCTGTAGCAGCTAAAATTGGTCTGCCCTTCTTGCTTGTTGTTCGTGCATTCATGGGGATCGGTGAGGTTTGTCTCATTACACCACTACTAGACCCAAAAATTTAAACCATAAGCTAGGGTATGTTTAATCTTCTATACGTGTACTTAATATTCTGTCTCGCGAGTGAGCCTAAAATGTTAAAATTTGACCCACAAAACTTACTACATGAACTATTAGTATCAATTGAACCGGGGTTAATGCTGCAAAGATTTAAACTTAAGATCTTCTACTCTTAAATCTTAAACTACACTTGACCTAAAAGCTTAAGCTAAAGATAGGAGTGTATTTATAAATTTTCCTTAGACAATATCTTACTTGGTCGGATTTTGATGGACTTAATTTTTTGTATGCTATTGTATTTTTTTTTTCACAATGAAAGTAGTTGTTTCTAAAAAAAATATTGCTTTTTTTTTTTTCTTGTTTTTCTTCACTTTTTGGGTTCCTGGTCTTGCCTCTTTATCAATGAAAGCTTCAGTTCTTATAAAAGGAAAATCGAAAAATTATCCTCCATAGACAATAGCTTAGGTGTTCACTTGTTTTCAGGGTGTTGCAATGCCTGCCATGAACAATATACTCTCCAAATGGGTTCCTGTAGCAGAAAGAAGCAGATCATTAGCACTTGTTTATAGTGGGATGTACCTTGGTTCTGTAACAGGCCTTGCCTTCTCTCCATTTTTGATACATCAGTTTGGATGGCCCTCAGTTTTCTTCTCCTTTGGCTCTCTCGGTGCGGTCTGGTTCGCTGTGTGGCTTAATAAGGTGTCTCACTCTGCTACTAACGAAATATAACTCGGTCTAAATCCTTTTGTTTATTGTTGAAAAAGCTGTGATTCAAAAAAAAATTCCATGGAAACTTGTCAATGACATGTGATTGATTTCGAATAATGGCTATAGGCACACAGTTCACCACTTGACGATCCACAACTGAGACCACAAGAAAAGAAGCTGATTTTTGCAAATAGTGTTTCCAAGGAGCCTGTTAAAAGTATACCTTGGGGATTGATCTTGTCCAAAGCACCTGTTTGGGCTCTTATAGTTTCTCATTTTTGTCACAATTGGGGGACATTTATTCTATTGACATGGATGCCAACATACTATCACCAGGTAAGTCTTTTAGTAAAATTTTATTGGGACAGCTCTTTCAACAGCCTGTCATATTTACTGCCTTTTTGCTAGTGCAATCTTTAGCGAATTGAATCAGTATCCAGGTTTTTTTTATAATCAAGAGTATAAAGATATTTAAAAAATTTTTGGGTAACTTTCTAAGTCCTCCACATCTTCATGTTCAGGTAAATAGGTTATAGGATAGGGACAGGGAAATTGATATATTACAGAGCATAACCCATGAAATCTTGTAAAAAAGTGATAGAATTCATTCTATCATTAACATGCATCAAAGCATAATCAAGGCTCAAAAGAAACAAAGTGTAGGAATGATTGGCATAAAATTATATGTGAATCTGTACGATGGACATTTTCAATATTTGCTTCCATGGTACGGAAGATATGTAAATCTTGATTTGGAATCTTTAAATATCACTTAGGTCCTGAAGTTCAATCTCACAGAATCTGGTCTTCTTTGTGTTCTTCCCTGGCTAACAATGGCGTTTTCTGCAAACCTTGGAGGCTGGATTGCTGACACGCTTGTGAGCAGAGGCCTCTCAGTGACTACCGTTCGGAAGGTAATAAAGAATATTTCTATTATCCATAATTCTTCACGTTTTAAATCGAAAAGCTTAAGTCGAAAGGTTAACGTATATTTAACAATACACATTGGTAACTCATTTAGGTTCGAAAATTGGCATGAGATCTAACAAGCGACAAAGAAAATGACACTACAAAATTTCAACATAAGATCTTTTACTCTGAAATCTTGTTGAATGACTAGAAAATTTTAAAGCTTAAGTTGATAGATTAGGATGTCGTTTGATCTTTTGTACACATCCTTAACCCAATCTACAGGTTAAATTGCAGCTTTGAATGGATAGTTCAATTTCATGATAACTTTCTAGCTTCTCCTTTCACTTGCTATATGGCATTCAACTCTTATAAGCCATTGTGCACAACCCCATAAATTGAAAGAACCTCTTATTCTGCTGCTTGAAGAACAGTTTCTTAAACTTTTTACTTTTCAGATTATGCAAAGTATTGGATTTCTTGGTCCTGCATTCTTCTTGACCCAGTTGAGCCATGTTGATTCTCCGGTGATGGCGGTTTTGTGCATGGCCTGCAGCCAGGTTGCTTTACATTTTGAAATGTCTTTTCCATATCTTCCTGTTCTTATTGAAAAACATACAACATTTACTTTGATATGCTGAGTTGAATAGGGAACTGATGCATTCTCTCAATCCGGACTATACTCGAACCACCAAGATATAGCACCACGATATTCTGTGAGTTTTCGACTCCGAGTCATTCGGGAATACAGTTCCTTTAATTTGATTATTTGCCATTGATCTTCCGCTGGAAACAGCTTGTAATTAATTCAATGATCTGTTTAGGGAGTGTTACTTGGTCTATCAAACACAGCTGGAGTTCTAGCAGGTGTCTTTGGAACAGCGGCTACAGGTTACATCTTACAGCACGGTTAGTGCTACTTCATCCAATACTAACTAATCTGGCTTGTTCTGTAATTATTTGATTTTTTATTTTTAGTTTTTAAAAATTAAGCCTCTAAACATTATTACTACCACTAAATTTCTTGCTTTGTTATCTATTTTTTACCAATGTTTTAAAAAACCAAACCAAATTAAGTTTTGAAAACATATGTGAAACACGGTTAGAAATTGTGAGGAAGTAGCATAATTTTCAAAAACCAAAAATCAAAATGGTTATCCATGAGGCTTAAAAGAACTACCAATTTCATCAAAATTTTAACTTTAAAATTAGATAAGTAGTAAAATGAATATCATCAAACAAAATGTTGAAAAGCAATGCTTTAGTATATAATAATTTCGTTCATATACTTTAGATTTTGCAACAATTCACTCTCTGTTGTGAAAAAGTTCAAAGACGAAAATGGTTTGTTTTTTTTACAATTTTGGAAAACAGCTAGTACCATAGTAATGTGAGATGAAAACATATGTTGAAGAACTTTTCAGGTTCATGGGATGATGTTTTCAAGGTTTCAGTTGCCTTGTACTTGGTTGGAACAGTGGTTTGGAATCTCTTCTCAACTGGTGAGAAAATATTGGACTAACCTTCTAGATGAATCTTTGACCTACTTTCACTACACAAACCCCTCATTTCCAAACTAATTCTTGGAAAAATTGCTGCTCAAAACCCATTGGAAAGATCTTGCTAGAAAAGCAAATCCCACTGTATAGTAGATTCTCTTGGGGGTTTTTTGGTTCTTGGAAAGAAAAAAAAAAAGAGTTTTTTTTCCCCTTAGTGGTTACCACATTAAATATTTTTGGTGATTTAAGTAAATATTTATAAATAAATCATTTGTCCAGTGTATATTTTCACATTCATCTCCTAATAAGAAAGAGGTGGCAATCATTTTTATGTTATTACGAGACCCATTTGAAATGTTTTATTTTTAGTACAATAAGATGTAGAGGTATCTGAATCGTAGATCTCTTGATTATGAATATATGATATACATCAATTGAATTATGCCCATTTTAATTACCTTTTTTTATTCTCTATTTAGATTTCTAACCCTTCAAATATAAATGAAGGTGTAGAACTCTAAAAACTATGTAAATAATAAAACACCTTGAAGAAATGAGTTCAAATCCTAATGATCACTTATCTAAAATCTAATATTTTACAAAGTACTTTGGCAAGTAAATGTAGTAGAGTCAAATAGTTGTTTTGTGAAAATAGTTGAGATGCATAAAATTTGTTATGGTGAATAATAATTAGATATTCCATATGACAAATAATGTGAATTTTTCACTAACTATTATTCGTGACATATAAATGATATAATTAATTGAGAAAATACATCAAATAAAAATATGCACAAAGTTTTCTTTCACTTAATATAATTTGACATTAATGGAAAATTTATGTATGTATGTAAGATCCACCAATTCACCAAATACTACAATTACAAACACTTCCACTCCCCAATTTAACCACCAACAATTTACGTATAAAAAGAAAAACAAAAAGGACAAACACATTGACAATTATACCCTCCCGACGACGAACAAAATGACACTTTTTTTTACCGTGCACTGTGAAAAGCAAATATAAATTGGAAGAACAGAAATAGAAATTCCAATGAAATGACGAAAACACCCCTCCTAGGCAAGCCGGCGAGGATGCAAATAAACACGAAGCCCGTTCTTCATAAAAAGTGTAAGAGACATCTTCTGTTCCACCCGGTGACCGGGAACCGGCGCTAGCCGGAACCGGAGGAGTACGGCGGAGGCAACGGACTTCATTTGCAAATAAGCCAAATCCTTCCCCAAACAAGTCCTTGGTCCAGCATTAAACGCCACAAATTTGTAGGCATCCTTTGGCCCCTCGAACCGGTCCCCGGCGGGAGACAACCACCGGTCCGGTTTAAACTCCGCACAATCCTCCCCCCAAATGCTCTTCATCCTCCCGACCGAATAAATCGAATACGTCACGGTTGAACCAGCTGGCACAAAAGTGCCATCTGGCAACACGTCATCAGCCACGACATACTTGAAATCCTGCGGTACGGAAGGGTATAAACGCAGCGTTTCGGCCAACGCGGCTTTTAAGTACACTAATTTGTCGGTTTCGTCGAATACCAACGGTTCTTCGATCCAACGGCGTGGGTCGTCGCCACGTGTCTGGCGCAGGACCGTTGAGATTTCGGAGATGATTTTTTCCTCTACGTGTGGGTGGTTCATTACTAGCCAAAAGAACCACGTGAGAGCCACGGAGGAGGTGTCTCGGCCGGCAAGGACGAAGTTTAATGCGATGCGGTGGAGGACGGCGGCGGAGAAGCGGTCGCCGTCGCGTTTCTTCATGAAGCGTGATAATAAGTCGTCGGAGGGAGATTGTTTACGGGCTGCAACGGCGTCGTTTATGTATTCTTCTACTACTTTCAAACTCTTCTTCAACCTTCTTTCCATTCCAATGCCCAGAAGCTTCTCCAACCTTACAAAAGCAAGTCAGAATTTTATACACATTATCAATATTTTTTTTTTACACGCATGATTGATTATGTGTAATTAAATAAATATAAGGCAGCTTAAAAAGGAAAAAGAAAAATCTAAAATAATAATAATGAACAAATAAATAAACATGAGGGTCTAAATGAATGATTAAAATATCCATCGATATTCTTTAAATATGAAAACTACAAAAATTATTTAACTTAAGACTTTTATGTATAAATTATTTAATAATTAAATTAGTTTTACTGACTTTTTTCTTTCTTTTTTTTACAAACTGACATTAAGACTATTGTTTTTGTCAGTATTCAATATACATATTAAAATTTATAAACGATATAGTTTATGTTTTATGTGTGTAATAAAATTTACATGGCCAGAATGCTATTTTATTGTTTCAAACTTTTTGTAATTATTTTTATTTTTACTCTAAATTTTACGTTAAAAAAAAAAGAAAAATTATGTTGATTTTAAGACTTAAAAATTTATACGAACTATTTATCAATTTGATGAATAAGGTCTCTAGTAATTATTTGGTTTTTTTATTTTTCGCTTTTAAAAATAAAGTCTATTTTCTTTCAATTTCTTAGTGTGATTTGTATTCTTAAATACAATAGTTGAATTCTTAACTAAATTCTAAAAACAATAACAAGTTTTTGAAAAATATTTTGTTTTTCAATTTTCAAATTTTAGCTTCATCTTTTGAACATTGGTAATAAACAGATGAGAAAAAAAGAGAATTGAGCATTTATAGACTTAATTTTTAAGAACCTAGAAACAAAAAGATAACCATTTTGTTTTTTATTCTTGATTTTTGAAAATTAAGATTATTTTCTCTCAATTTTTTACGATGATTTGTATTTTTATTAAGTACCGTTACTAGAGTTAAAATCTTAACCAAATTCCAATTTTTTTTTTTTTTTCTAAAACTACTTTTCTAGTTTTCAAAATTTGATTTGGTTTTTGAAAACAAAAGCTACGTAGCAATAAAGTACGGACCAAATACTATAGACCTAAAATTATAATTTAAGAAAAAAAATAATTAATTTAGAAGTTTTAAAAAATAAAAATAAAAACCTCCATAAAAGACCAGGGTAAAGAAGGCGCTGAAGAGTGGCCTCAGTGGCGGTATCAAATGCCAAAGCAAACAGATTCGCAGGCAATTCCGGCGACAAAGTTTGTGGATCTTTCCCAAAAGTCAGCCCACAAATATTATCAAATGTTAACCGGAGCAACAAATCCTGCAAATCCACCCCCGTTTTGTACTCAGCCGCCTTCTCCAATATACACCACAGTCGCGTCCGTATCGTCCGATTCACCCACCGGTCCATCGCCTGCCGGAGAGTCCTCGTCGTGAATTCAAGCGCCGCCGTCTTCCGTTGAATCAGCCAAATTTCTCCGTCGCTGTTGAAAATCCCTTGCCCTAATAAATCGTGAAAAGCCGCTTGCCAGTCCGGTCCTTTCGGGTAATTTTCGAACCGGGTTCGGAGCACGTGCTCGATGTTTCTCGGGTGGCACGTGACCGTGTAAAATCCTTGTTTTTTAGCTATGAATGGAAGCGCCACCGTGCAGGTTTGGTAAGTACAGGCGCCGCCTGTGGCGCGGAGGTTGCCGGCCATCCAGTCGTGGAGTCGCCGCCGGTTCGAGATGAGAGCCGGAAGGCTGCCGATGAGTGGCCATACGGGCGGACCGGTGAGCTTACGGGCGAGGAAATGAAACCAAATGAAATAGGAGAAAATGAGAATGAGGAAGAAAGAGGGGAGGGGGAAAAGGCAAACGACGTCGTTGGCCATTGGATTCGATGGAGGAAGGAATTAGTGAGGGAGGAGGGAAAAAGAGTGGATTTATAAACTGAAAAAATATGAAAATTAGGGAAGAATTTAGGAAGGGTTGTTGAGAAAATTTTAAAAACAGAAGCTTTTGGAATTTGCAACAATAGTAGTACTCACATGCACACGAAAACTCTTCCAATTCTTTACCTTTTTTTTTTTTTTTAATAATTTTTTAAAATTATTTTTTTAAAAATTTTTGGAAGAATATTATTTTTTTTTCTTCCTAATTTCAACATAGTTTTCATTTGTTTCACAAGTTTCCAAATGTTATACGTTTATTTCTAAATTTTGAATCAAAATGTTACATTTTCTCCCTGAGTGATTATTGATCATTTTTTTTGTGTTAAAATAACTATCATGTGAATTTATCAATTAATTTTAATAAGGGAAGGAAAATTAATAAAAACTAATTTAATTATTTTAAATTAATTAATATAATATTAACCCAAATAACTAAAAGTGACTTAATGAAAATTCAAAGTTAAAATTGTAAAATCCTCGAGACTATGAATTAAGTAGAAAATTAACTCAAAACTCAAGGTTCAAAATGTAATATTTTGAAACTTAAGAACCAACTGAAAACTAAACTCAAAACTCAAGAGTAAAAGTGTCACATTTTAAAACCTAGGAACTAAAATAGAAACCATACTAAAAGCAAATGGACCCAAAAAAAAAAAATAGAAAAAAAATATGTAAAATATGTTCTTTAAGTTTAACCATGAGTATGATAAAAATGACTTTTTTTTTTTTTTTTTTAGATTATAATGTCTTTAACTAGTTGAATTATTCTCATATTCACAATTAATTACTAGAAATAAACAAAATATGATTCCATCCAAATTGAGTTGAAAAATATTCGTAATTTGTTGTTGTTTTTTCTTTTTTTCTTTTAGTAATGTAATATTGTTGCTAGTATAGTCATTAAAATTAAGGTTGTTTAAAACTATTCCAAAAAGTAGTTGATAATTGATATTAATCCTTTAAAAAGTTCAAGTTCACGAAGTTGACTCAGTTATTTTCAAAAGAATTTTAAGATTGAGTTGCATCAATTGAATTTAAATTCAAACTCAAGATGCTTTTTGTTATTTAGACTCGAAATGCATTAAATGAACTCAAATTCAACTCATGCTTTATTTGAAGATAACTCACATTAACCTCAAACCTACTTGAAATATTAGAAGTAATTCATTTACTTTTTTATTTTTTATTTTTTTATGTTTATTAATGTAATTTTCAATTTTAAAAACCTTCACTTACTCTTTTTAGATTACTTCTTAACTGGTAGATTTTATTGCATTGAACATTGATGTACTTCTGGATGTTGAGTGTTGGATAGTTTTGTTTGGAAGGCTCATAAAAAGCATTGATAATTATTATGTTTTTTGTACAATCAAATTTGTTTTGATGACGTTTGAACCTCTAGAATTTGCTCCACCAGATTTTACACATCAACAAAGTTCAATAAGTGTTGTTCTTCTTGTTCATAAAGTGAAGCTTTTAGATCTATTTCTTGAAACATTTCTCTTATCATCAGTATTTTAACTTCTAACTACTAAGTCTTGTTGTTGTCAATCACTTTGAGAATTCTTTTTTGCTAAAATTAATATAAACAATGTCTTTTTTTTTTTTTTTTTTAATTCAAAGTCAAATGTTCATACCTACAAATTTATGCCAATACAAAGTAACAAATACATTAAAAGCTCCAACATTACAAACATATATCAATAAGAATAACACCTAGGGTAAGAGTGTGTTTGAAATAGATTTTCAAGTATTTAATTTAAAAAATAAATTATTTTGAAGGATATTTTAAACCATTTTTATCAAAAGAATTTAAATAAAACGAGTTTTTAGAAAACAAACAAGAAATCATTTCATTACCACAAATTAAGAAGGAACATTTTAAAAACTAATTTCTCTAAAAAGAAAAACCCTCTAGTAAATTAAATTAACTATTATATATTATAGTATCAATTCAAGCATAACTTAATAGATAAGGCAAAAATTATTATTTCAAAAGGTTGTAATTGGTTCAATCTCTCACCTCTATAATTGTTTGAACTTCAAATATATACACACACAAACATAACCACCGTACCCTCCTCGCTAAGGTGCAAACAATGGAAACCAATTCCACTTTTCCTTTTATTAGTTCAAAAGAGATCGATTGAGGATTGATCTTGTATCTTTGACCTTTAGAAAGTAAATGAACGTAATTCTCTATTGAGCTTTACTACAAATATACATGAGTTAAAGAAAAGGAAAAATAAAGAAGTAAAATAGCCTAATAAAAGAAAAAGGGTTTTTAATCAAGTCACATTTGGGTAGAAATAAAAAGGTATGTGTAAAGTTTTCTTGTATTAAAGAGAACAAGTAAACAAAATTTCTTCCACCTACTAAGAAAGGCAATGGATGCACCTAGAAAAAGCCAAAGGGGAAATAAGAGAGCTTTGTTTGGGTGCCAAACAAGCCCTAACATTTCCTTTTGTTTATTAATCCTTTCTTAATTGCCCACAGAAACAGGGTTTTTGGTTGGTTGGATTTGGTCTAACTGCCATGGGAAATTAGGGTTTCCTCTTCCCTTGCCCAAAAACAAAGTGTAATAGAAACTTACAATTACACATATGAACTCTTTTTTAAAATGGTAAATAAATTGGACAATGCCATTTGATTTGGCTTTCATTAAAAAAATAATAATAATAAATAGTGGCTTCCATTAAAACAAAAATCTAGCTATATCGGAAACCTTCTTAAACGAAGCCATTATTTATGTCTTTTTGCAATACAATTTTATTCAATTTACAAACTTTGATGAAATATTAGACCATTTATGAAATGGAATCTCTTTTTAGAAAGAAAATGTTAAATTAGATAAAAAAATACACTAGAATTCTATTCCCCTAGATTTTGATTTTTTTTTTTTTTTTACTTGGATAATTGAACTTTGAAGTTTGTTTTGAAAATACCCTTGAAGGTCTTTTTTTCTTTTTCTTTTTTTGGTAAAATAAGATGGAAATCAACATAAAAATTGCAAAAATTAAAGGACATATACATGATATCATTTACAACGTCATTCACATAAAAGTGGCATGAAGATTGAGGTGTAAAAATTGGTTGTGTATATAATTCTAATGATATCTTTTGAGATGAAATAAATAGTAACAACAACCGATTCTAGGATGCGTTTAGTTCAACTTTTCAAGTGTTTAATTTTGAAAATAAGTCATTTTAAAAAAATTGGAGTGTTTGGGAACTGCTCAAAATAGCTTTTTAAACACTTTCAAAGTGTATTTTAAACTATTTTTATTAAAAAAAATTAAATAAAAATAATTTTTTTGAAAAACACTTTTTTCTCTAGTAAATCCAAACATACTCTATTTTTCTATATAATTGTAAAAAATATTATGCATGCCTTCTAATTCGTACCTATCAATTGGGAATCAATTTCTATCACCTAATATTTTTAACAAAAAAGATATCCTTTGGAACAATTTCAAAGTTTAAGTATATTTTCTAAGGTAAAATTCAAAGTTTAAAGAATAAAATATAACTTTTCGAAGTTTTGCATCAATATTGAAGTTATTAAAATCACTTTTGTCGTGTTTAAAACTACTCTGAAACACACATTTAGTGGCTCAAAATCACTTCATTGTTTAATTTTACATTATTAAACACATTTTCTTACTATTAAAATTAATTTTAAATTATTAAAAATATTTTTCGATTGATTTTAAAAATAATAAAAGTGATTTTTACTATCTTAAAATTACTCCTTATTATTTTGTATACACGTTTGCCTAAAATTGGGTGCTGTAAGATCATACTTTCTTATATCTAAAGTCTGTCATTGTTTCAACTTGGTGCTGACTAATATATATTCGACAAGAGCATAATGGTAAAATTTTACGCTTACCATTCTTAAGAAAATAATAATAATAATAAATTATAAAACTTAAACATAGATAGGTTCAAAATTGATGAGTAGAATATCACCTCTCAAATATGATTTGAGATTTAATCTATGAACACTTGAAGAGAATTAAAATGTCTTACTAATAGACTATGTTTAGGTTTAAAATGAAGTATAAGAACTTGCAAACAAAATCTCACATTAATTAAAAAAGAGAAATCAATAGTATACAAATGAAAACAATGATCTTCATTGATATGAGATTTTTGGGTGAAACCAAAAACAAAATTATGACAACATATGTCCAAGATGGACTCCTCTATAGAGATAGGTGGAGGCTCAATAATAGGAGAGGATCAAACTATCAACTTTTTTGGATAGTAATTAATGCAATGACATTAAACTATGCTAAAATTGACAACTCATTTTTTTAGTACAAAAAACATAGAATGAGAATATATATGTAATGATTTATAAAACCCTTGAGAGATGATGAGGAAGGTTGGAGTGTCTCTCTGATAAAGAAGAACTTTGTAACCTATGATGTTGAACATATTCTAGACACTCTTTGGAAACCGTCAGTCAAAGGATGAGATTATGTGGAGTAGGGATAACAAAGGCACTTTCTCTGTATCATCTTGCCAATCATCTCGCTTCCTCCCAAAACGAGGCCTCCTCTATAATTAGTGAGAAAGTAGAGTTGTGGAAACTTGAAAAATTAAGGTCATTCTTAGAGCAAAGTTTTGTGTTTGGAAGATTATTAATGCTTCCATTCCTACTAGGAAAATATTCAAAAGCATGGAATTAACATTAACACATTTCGCTTGTTTTGCAAGCAATCAAAGGAGTCTAGTAGTCATGTTTTGTGTAAGTTTGCTCGCTGAGTGGACTATGACTAAGTTGAACTCTAAAGATAGGTCTAAGGCCATCAATGTCTTGCAGAGCTTTTGAAATTTCAAAAATTAACTTTTAACTTTGGGGTCGAGAGTCGAGATGACGGACTTTAGGCACAAAATGATCGACAATTATCTTCTTGTTGATCCTGCTAATGAAATTGTGATGCCTGACCAAGTGGGTTCAGAAGTCGAGTGAGTCAGGAAACATGACCCCTGAATAGTTGCAAGAAGCTTAATGTAGATACCTTTTGATGTAAAGACAAAAAGTTAGATAGCGTAAGAATGGGTAGGACTCTCCTATTCGGGCATTGGAGGAAAGGCTATTTGACTTCCCTTCTCCAGTTGAGAAGAGAGACGTGCTAACCTCTGCTGATGAAATTAAACTCAATAAATATCATCGACCCTAAATGATATAAAGTTTGATCTTTCTGGAAAAAAAAAAAATACTATCCACTATCGCATTTATTAAGAATTTTGATAAGATTTCATTTGGCTATTGTAATTGTTCATGTGTTGCTAGGTTGCTTTTAACCTTTCTGATCTCTAGGTTCCTTCCTCTAAAGACGAAGATGTCTACCCAAATTGAACGTCCTAATGGAACCTGTCAAATTTTACAGACTTTTATGACATTCCAGTCTAACCTCAAGATATAAAATATGCTTAGTCTTTAAAGATTGTTTAACCAACTTAAAATATGTAGCTCTTAAATACATTCTAAATAACACCTATCAAATTATCTAATCATAATATGTTAAATATCTTAGATACATTCTAAACATCTATGTCAAATTCTTCTTATTTCTTAAGAAATATTTTAATTCCATTTTGATTTGATGTGAGTGATGCAAGATGTCCCATTTTAGAATACACCTTTACATAAAAAAATAAGGTAAAGAGAAATGTTATCTAACTCTGAGTAAATACCCTTTTATACCCCTCATTTTGCCTCCAATACTTGAGCATTTTTTAAAACTCTAAAATGGTGTTTCTTGATTTTAAAAAAATAATAATAATAATAAATAAATAAATAAATAAAACTGGCTTTCTACTATATAGCCAAATATCATGGTTTATTTATTTTTTATTTTTTATTTTTATTTTTTCTCACACACATATTTAAAGATGATTTCTTAGTTGTGGGCGAGAAAATTTAAGCCCTTAACTTTATACTGATTAACTTCCATTAATTAGATTTAGGCCATAGCTCTTTTTAAGTTATTCTTTTACCGTTTTCATATCCCTCTTGGCTTTGTCAAAGGTAGAAGACGAATATGGGTATTTCAGCTATGATGAGTTTGTAAATGTTTTGGCGAATGAGATTGGAATTTCCCGCCTTCAGTTGCTCCCATTGTTTTGATAGGGTTAAGTGAAGGCCAATATGAATGAATGCTCAAATGGACCCCCGACCAAAACAATAGTCACGAACAGCATAGCAGCGCCGTCCCTGTATACAAAAAACAGAAAAGCACGCTCCCTACGCAGGCATTATCCTGTTCAGGTTCAAAGGGACTATCTCAGCCTGACCAGTTAGCCCCCACCGGACGAGTAGCTACACATGGTCAAGGCACCCCCGGTGCGTTTCTTACGTTAATATACGAATTTTAAAAATTATGAAAGGGACAAGGTCAAAACATCCAGCAAAGCAATAACTTCCTCTTAATTCCAACAGATAGAGAAACAAAGCAGACAAACTTAAATACAGCCAATAAAAGGGAATAGACAAGCTAAACTTTGTACTCTTCCATGGCCTTGAAACTGGAGACTCAAGCAGGTATGATTTTCTGTTCCGGTCGGCCAATCATCGACAATAAGTCTCCTGCATTTCCAACCCTTTTCTCCTTCACGAGTGGTCCCTGCATATTGGTATACCGTAAGAACCAACAAAAGAAAGTAACAGAGCAATTGCTAAAAGATGGAGAGCGATGGATTCTCCTTGCTCTTGGTGGAAGTTATCATCAAGGGGAACAATATCGACTGCTTTCCACTTTTCAAGATAAAGTAATAAAACCCCATGTTTTAGCCAAATCTAGTCCGGGCAATGATCCTTCGAAGTAACCATTCCATAAGACAAGTTTCAGAAAAAGGATAGTAAAACCTATGGGCCCAGGCCCGCTTGTAACGACTCTCCAAACGCTTAAAATTCCTTTTATAGCAGTTAAACAATCTTAAGCAAAGTCATTCCAAAATGATGTGACTAGCTATTCATTACCATGTGACTAACTATCAAAGATCAAATAGTAATTGATTATTATGTCCAACAGGTTGTCAAGGTGATTCGTATATATGCTTCTTGCGAAGAACCAATATGAGACACCTCATACCAAGTCCTAATATTTATTCAAATGGCTGTTCAATGCTTAAGAAAACCAAGCATTAAATTCAGAAATCTAAAAGTTTATGTGATTACTAACCTTCACCTTTTCTGGGAGTCCACATAGCTTGCAGGCAAGTAGATTTCTCCACCAGTTTCACCATGTTGTTCACCACTAATGGTTTTCTTTGCGGCCAGGAACTCAGCACTCATAGCATCCATCCCTTGCTGCAGAGCTTCCTCTGCACTCCCGTACCCGTGTTCTTCAGCATACTTCCGCACATCCTCAGTTATCTTCATGGAGCAGAACTTGGGTCCACACATGGAACAGAAGTGAGCCACCTTGGCACCTTCTGATGGCAAGGTTTCATCATGAAAGGACATGGCAGTCATAGGGTCCAATGACAGAGCAAATTGATCCATCCATCGGAACTCGAACCTCGCCTTGCTCAGTGCATCGTCCCATGATTGTGCATGTGGGTGACCTTTGGCTAGATCAGCTGCATGAGCGGCTATCTTATATGCTATTACTCCAGCCTTCACATCATCTCGATTTGGCAATCCTAAGTGCTCTTTCGGTGTAACATAACAGAGAAGGGCCGTGCCAAGAGCGCCAATATTGGCAGCACCAATGGCAGAGGTGATGTGGTCATATCCAGGAGCTATATCTGTAGTCAAAGGACCAAGAGTGTAAAAAGGTGCTTCATTACACCACTCAAGCTGTTTTTGCATGTTTTCAGGGATCTTATGCATTGGAATATGTCCAGGTCCTTCATTCATTACCTGAAACTCAAGTATGTGGCCACTAGTTAGTAACGCGGAAGATATAACATTTCATACTTCCAAAAATAAAAATAGCAGACACTAATTGCATTTGTTAGTTATTGAAAATGATGGAAATCTTAGTTCCATATTTTAATGTACAGTCCCATAAAACTAATTGTGAGAAAAGGATCTGCTATTTAAAAGAATTGTCCTAAATAATAAATTGGAGCTCTCACCCAAACCAACGTAAAAAAAATTACTGGGTGATGAAATCATAAGATATTGCTTGAGAGGTTCCTAAATTCCTGACGATTCAGCCACCACATCTGTTTGAACATACATGAACTGACAGTATTAGGTCAGCCTTGAGTGGTTCTTACAAAATTACAACTATGAGATGTTCTTTCAAATTTATATAACTAGGAGTAAAATGGTTTACTCTCAAATGCATATGACTAACATAGGTGTGATTGTGAGCACGTGCACGTTGTAAGCAAGAGAAACTTATATTCACTACCTGCACGTCTTTTTCCCATGCTCTGCGAGTAAGTTCACCCTGAGTTAAGAGCTCTGCAAATTGAGCAGTGTCGTTGGCATCATAAATTGAACCAGGTCTCAGCCCATCACCAATCGATAGGGATATATCGTACTGATTACAGATGTCAAGTATGTCATCCCAGTGTTCGTAAGCGAAATTTTCCCTATGATGAGCCAAACACCACTTTGCATGAATAGATCCTCCACGTGATACAATTCCTGTCATTCTTTTTGCTGTTAGAGGGATGTATCGAAGTAAGACCCCAGCATGAATAGTAAAATAGTCTACACCCTGCTCAGCTTGTTCAATCAGTGTTTCCCTGAAAATCTCCCAGGTGAGGTTTTCAGCTATTCCATTCACTTTTTCAAGCGCCTGATATATGGGAACAGTTCCTACTGGTACAGATGAATTACGCAATATCCACTCACGGGTCTCGTGTATGTGACGACCGGTAGAGAGGTCCATGACAGTATCAGCTCCCCACATGGTCGCCCATTGGACTTTATAAACTTCTTCTTCAATAGAACTTGCTACAGCAGAGTTTCCAATATTTGCATTTACTTTGACCAAGAAATTTCTACCCACAATCATGGGCTCCAACTCCAAATGATTCTTGTTGGAAGGGATGATTGCCCGCCCACGAGCAACCTCTGACCTCACAAACTCTGGGTCAAGCTTCTCGCGAGTGGCACAAAACAACATTTCCTCAGTAATGATTCCTTGCTTGGCATAATACATCTGTGTGTATCTTGGTGCGCCTAATTTGTCCCTCCTTTCAACCCAGTCCTTCCGAAGTTTAGGCAATCCTGTATAACATTCTCGATTGTCAGAAGCAATGTAAATTGAAAGACAGGTAACAAGTATGCTAATTTGCATTGTTGTATCATGGAAGTCAGAAAGCATCAAAAATAGCTATTGGATTACAAAAAATGTAACAAAATATCAAAGGGACTTAATTTCCATCATAGTAAGCAATTGTACTGCCGCCATTTATTTTTTCTCTATGGAGTCGGATAGGCCCACAGTTAAAAGATTTCAGTTTCACACTAGTTGATTTCTAATATTTAAGGGGAAAAAATAGCCCTCTTATGCTGCAGACTTAAAATAACAGATATGCATATCCAAATAGATCTCCGTTCACTACATAAAAGTAAATAAAAAAAAGATTTATAGCAACAACATCCAACCCCAAACCGAGCATAGCTCAATTCAGCTACATGTGTGTTAGAAACCATGAGATTTATGGTTCGAATCCCCCTACCCCCAATTGTACTATAAAAAAATAATAAATAAATAAAATAACAAACAAAACTAATATGTGCTACAACACAAATATAGCAAAAATGAGTCCTTTCAAGGAACAGTTAAAAGTTGATCGTCTTACCAATACGGGGGCTGATGTTTTGAGGACCACTAGTATCATAATTATCAAAGCTGGGTTCATCACCAGATAAATGAACCCGGCGAAAGGGTACTTTGAGCACATGCCCAGTTTCTTCGTGAACAACTTCCCTGCATAACAAGTTATCATCAATAACTGTAAATGTATGGCCGTCATCTATAAGTTTTGCAACAATTACAAAAACTGTGAAACCATGACACTCCAATGAATTCACTCACTTGTGTTCTTTTGTGCTTTTCGGGAAACATTGTTCAAATGAAGGAAGCGGCAGAAAATCAGGAGATGAAGGATCAACTGTATGTTTCTTGTTTTTGGCTTTCTCCGTACTGGTTTCGGGGGGATCAAAGGTTAAAGTGGCTCTAGGAGCTAAGGTAATGGATGAAGGTTGTAAGTCCTTGCATGCACGTCCAACCACGTCAAACCCAGGCAAGAAGGCAGTATTAAGTGATTTCGTAGGGTAGGAACGGTTCCCACTCTTACCAACAGCTGGTGTTATGGTAGCATGAACTGACGCCATCTTTGATCTAGAAAAAAAAAATTCAAAAAAAAAAAAAGAAAAGAAAACAATAATAATGGTCAAAATCCTACCATTTAAGAAAAAGAAAAAGTTTCTTGGACTTTAAAAATGACTTTCAGAATTAGGCACAACGAGCTTCATAAATATCATAATATGTGTCGTTCAAAACCAGACTCCATCATACCAAAAATAGAAAAATGCAAAAAACATCTTAAATATCTTAATATGCTGTTCAAAATCAGACTCCACGAGTCGGCAAGAGCTAGAAAAAAATACAAAAGGCATCATCAAAAAACATCTGAATGAACGCTCAGTCTAAGATCTCCAGTAGCCAGTGGAAGAAAATGCGATAAAACTGACATCTTTACATCATAAAAAATATTCAGGTTCAAAAGGCAACTAAATGAGAGAAAAACAAAAAGCATCACCATAATACAGTTCAAAGAACACAGGTCAATCCAACATTCAAGGAACAGGTGCAAGAAAAATCACCGATAATAGAAAGAAGAAAGCAGACACTACACGATACGCTCCAACAAAAATCTTCAAATCATACAGAATTACCAGTTCACTCGCCGATCAAACGTCCATCATCATCTACGCCAAATGACAAAAACTCAAGCATAAACCAAATCATCAAACCAACTCAGTAGTTCATGCAACACAAGACAATAACAAAGCGATCCGATCGAGGAAAACGCAAAAACAATAACAGAAAATTACTTCAGAACACAAGGCAGTGCATAAAATGTAGTTTCAGAGTGAATTAATCTACAGAAATGTGAAAATTAAGAAGACGAAATGGAAAAAATGCAGGGTTTTTGGAAA
The DNA here is from genome assembly GCA_031780015.1 of Citrullus colocynthis. Classification (NCBI taxonomy): domain Eukaryota; kingdom Viridiplantae; phylum Streptophyta; class Magnoliopsida; order Cucurbitales; family Cucurbitaceae; genus Citrullus; species Citrullus colocynthis. The sequence goes on from QLSR01000248.1 coordinate 893,170, forward strand.
AACCTAGCCAGGAATTCTTGGGGAGTTGAGTCTTATCTGTTAAACACGCTGTTCGAGCAAAGAGTGAAAGATAATACAAAGAATGGGCGAGGATTGGATTTTATATAAGGGGGCAGAGGCAGAGGGATGAATGTCCAATGCGTACTTTATAAAAGGTAATGAAAGTGATGCCGACGTGGCAGAAGCTCCGGCTTTAGATATTTCTGACTCACTGACAATCAAAATATCTTTTTTTTTTTTTTCCTTTGCTTTAATATCCCAAACATCACTCGTCCCAAAAAGAAAAGAAAAAAGAAAACCACAAATAATAAATATCTCTCTCCTTTCTTTCTTTAATTTTCTTTTTTTCTTCTTTTTTTCACTAAACTACAAATTTATTCCCTATATTTGGAATATTGTTTGAATAGGGTTGATTTCTTTTGTTTTAATGCTTTAATTTATGTTAAAATACAATTTTGGTATTTAACTTTGAACTTTGTTTCATTAGTGTCCATTATTACTCGAGTCTCTCAGATGTCGGCCACTGAAAACTTAATGTCGATGTGATGTGGTCATATAAGGAAGGAAAATTATAATTTGGTTGGATTGTTTATGATCATGAAAGTCATGCATGCGCTTTTAGGTGGCAGCAAATTCACTAGAGAAAAGGGAATTAATCTGTTGGAAGCTGAAAGGGGAACTAATCTATTGGAAGCTGATGTCATCGTAGAGGGTTTGAAAGCGATCAAGCAAGAATTGGAGAGAGTCCAATCCACCTTTAGAGGTTGAATCTCATGTGTTAGAGATCATCAATCTCATTAATGGGGTGAATTCCATCCTATCTGATTTTCAAATCTTTATTAAGGAATATTATTTTTGTTGACAAGTTTATTAATGTCTTTTGCTTTTGTCATGTCCCTTAAGAGAAGAACAAAGGGACTCATACCTTTGATATTTTGGCATCCTCTCAGAGATGCTCTTTAATCTGAACATATGTTTTTCATATAATATTTTTTCCATCATTCTTAGCGTGTTTGAAATACATTTTCAAGTGTTTAATTTCAAAAATAAGTTTTTTGTTAATGAAATATAAGTGTTTGACAATCACTCAAAATGGATTTTGAAAGTCATTAGTGTCTTTATTTTAAAGAGTCTTGCCAAAAGAGCTCAAATGAAAATGAAGTTTTAAAAAACATTTATTTTTCAAGTTAATCTGAATATGTCCTAAGGTTAGGTTGTAATTATTTTATTTCTTTTGTCGTTTCGATTTGCTTAAAAAAATGGTCAAAATTTTGTTTTTGTTAATCAATTGTCATGCAGGAAAATTATAAAGGAAATACTCATGGAGACTAGTTTTTTTTTTTTCCCCCAAAAACTAACATCATATATATTTTTTAGATTTATTCTGTAGGAACTAAAATTGAACATTTAAAAATATATAGACTAAAAATATATTTTAACTTTTTTTTTTTAAAATCACAAGTTTAGTACTTAAAACTTTCAAGTTTGTTTAAACTTTAAAAAGATCTAATAATTCCCATATTTTTAATTTTATATTTAATAAATTTCTAACGTATTCTAAATTTTTAAAACTTAATAATTTATTAAATATAAGATTGAATTTCATGTCTAAATGAGGCTCTAAACATTCAAATTTGTGTCTAGTTGATATGTAAAATTAAATAATTTAAAGCATAGTGACTAAATTAAAATGAACCCTAAAGTACATGAACAAAAATGGTAATTTAACCATTTTTTTTTCAATATATTTAATTCGTTGACATTTTCCACTTGATATTTTGGTTTAAATATAATTCGCCATCCGTTAATCATGATAATCAAATAGAAAATTATTATAAATAGAAAAAATATTAAACTATTTACAAATATATTACAATTTTACTTTTTATCTATAATAGGTCATGTGTCTATCTGGATGGATGTCTATTACGGTCTACTAGAAACAAAAAGGTAAAATTTTGTTATATTTGTAATTATTTTAAATGATTTTCTATTTTTGAAAACTCCCTAATCAAATTAATTTACAGATACAAATGTACTCATACCAAAAGGGAAATTTCAATCAATTCATGGTGAGTTCTTGCATTATGGTCCCTCAAAAGCCGTTCATTTATTTATTTTATCTTTTTCAGATAGCAACATTGATATTTTTTAGTTATGCAACCAAAATATCATCAGCACACCAAAAAATCTTTCATTTTCACCACCCTCACATTTTGTGTGGATGAAATCACCGCAGCAAAGCCCACTTCCTGTTCTGAAATAATAAGTGATAGATGCAAATAATGCTCGGATAGAAAGAGAGACAAACAAAGACAGGAATTATGATCAACGAAAGTCAATGGAAAATGCAAAAATTCCTGCTAAATGATGAATGACTGGTAACTTTTGGGGGTGGATGTAAAATGACCAAATTTCATGCATTTGTAACGGCTACCTTTGTCCCACACCGGACAGAATGAGATGTCCAATATGATATTGAAATGGTTTGGTTCTCAATAATTGGCTTTTAAAGCGTGGTTCTCCAACATGCTTAAGTACCTAACAATGGAATTAGAGTCGGTTGTCGACATACTGGAGAGGAGCACCAACAAGGTTTCTAACCGGGTGTTTCCTAGTGAAGTACTATTGATCTAGCTACCGAGATGTTGGCTTTCCGAACATGGAGTATTATTAGGAACCAAGGTAGTGTGGTTTTGCTCTCCCATTACAATAGGTGGCTTTTAGAGTATGGTTCTCCGGGACCTAACATTTTGTTCAACTAGGTAGAGAAATTATGGTTGAGTAACAGTTCAATACAAAAAAAAGTGCACAAATTCTAAATGAGCAAGATTTCACATATCTACCGACATGAACAGAGGTTCGATAGTCTACTCGAATATTGTATAAAATAAATAATTAATTAAAACTAGAGAGACAGATGAATCATCTTAACTCAATGTAAAAAATGCACATATTCCTGTTGAATGATGACTAACTTTTGGGAGTACAAGTAAAATTACCAAGACATTATCCAGTTCTAACTTTGCTAGGCTATTAGAGAGAACGGCTATATCAATAAAAGTCCATATAGAAAATGCAGATCTTGTTGAATGATGAATGACTGATAACTTTTGAGAGTGTAAGTAAATGACCCAGACTTCATACATTTGTAATTTATGGAAATGCTATATATTTACAGTACAGTAGTGTGTGTACACAGCTGGGTAATAAATTACAGATATGAAGTTGGATACTGTTAAAATTGTGGCCAATGCATAGCTGATTGAGAACATTAAAGTTGATATGGCAACATACTGGAACACGGCTCGAAAACAAGGTGCTTAGGCAGCTGCAGCGGCTGCTTCATTTTGCAGGTATTTTTTCTGCCATGTGAGATGACACATCCAACCAGCAGGTATCTTTCTTATAAAGAATGCGCCGAAATTTAGGTTACTCTAAGTGTACAAGAATTATACATTTTGGGCTATGAAGCTGGGGCTGAGTTCACTGACTGTACTGGGAGAAGGGATTCTTGCTTGCCTCTTACGAAGATGGTCAATTCTTTTGGTGCAACAACCATTCTCAACCACTGTTGCAATTCTTCACCTTCTACTTTTTCTTTTTCTAGAAGAGGAAACATAAATCAGAAATGAAAAATAAATCTTCAATTCCAGTTTTGTGATAGATAAGGATTTCTTTGTGTTTGCCTCAACTTTTGTAATTGTTTTCTGTCATGGTTTTCATCTAGTTTGAGTCACTGCCTGGACTAAAAAGGAGAGACGACAACTGATTTCATCTCTAATTCTAGTTCTATTAAAATTCGCAAAAAACGAAAACAAAGAAAGAAAATAAGGGCACATTGCAATAATCTCATCTCAAGCATAGAATATCACCTTCTAAATGGGCACCAAGCCCTTCCAAGACAGCTGGGTTTGCACGCACAACTGAAAGCGCAATCTCGAGAGCAGATTGTAGCAATGCTTTAACCTCTCTTTGAACAAGATCAACAAGATGTCCCTGTTGCATATATTATAATTAATATGGACAGCATAGAAACATATACAATGAAATTAAATATAAGAAAGCAATTGAAGAAAAATTAAGAACCTGGTCCCTTCCCCAAGGGGCAGCTCCCCCAGACTCATCGATCCCGCCACCAGCAAGTGTTGCGATGGACACAGGGCCTATTGTTTGGTTCAGACCATACTCAGCCACTGCTTTGTATGCCATGTCGGTTGCTCGCCTGATATCATCAAGAGCGCCAGTTGAAATACGACCTGAAAAGGCCACTTCTTCTGCTGCACGTCCTCCCAGAAGTGTAACCAAACGGCCACGCAATTCATCAATGAAGAGCAAATATCTATCTTCATTGGTTGGAGGAATATAGGTAAACCCAAGTGCCCCTCCTGACCTTGGTAGTATGCTCAATTTCTGATAAAAACATTCATGAAGTGATGTTATCTTTCGTGCTGGGACTGCTAGACTTATAATATAATCAACCTCATAAACTAAAGTGAAGCTAGAGTTTTAGTACCTAACAATCAATAGTTCCACTTCCACATAAGGAACAAGTCAAATCAATTAGTCAAAAGCAAAACAGCAGGTTGCTTGGTCTAGAGCTAAGTTTTCCAACTTGCAAATTAAAAGACAATCCGACATTGGCACTAATCATAAAATATGTCTAGAATTTGATGGCCAAAAAACACAGGAAAACAGCATCCCCACAAAAAGCTTGACTAAGGTAGATAAATTCAAGGTTAATCTGCACTAGCAGCTAGAATACGAATATGACATAGACCAACAGCTTCCAATGCTAAAAAAACGGTGTTCTCGCCAGGTTTTATGAAAAAATTATTGGACTAATAAAAGAAGACCAATAGCACACGCTACTTGAATTATAAATTTATATCCTCAAATAATTAGACCGATCACACTCAATAGATTATATGAAAAGATTAGACTGTTCGTTGAAATCTACTAAACTTGTTCTGATTCATAGACTAGACAAGCTGAACTACTCAAACAATCCTGAACCTAATAACAAAACATAACTATATCTATGTCTATTGCCAACAAGGAGAATGTCAGAACCAGAATGGATGAATGAGTTGAAAACAAACACATGACAATAAATCATTGAATCATCTTTCTTAACCATATTGCTTATAAATGAAATCAAAAGGAAATTTTGAATTATTATGGTTATTAATCAAACTATTTCATATCAAATGGCTAAACAATAATTTAAATGTCCCCAAACATAGTCAAATGAGACAAATAAATGTCTGTCAAGTCATTTTAGATAGACACTATCTCCGACTATGATTCCATTAGGTTTAAAAAATTATTGCACCAGAATTTTTGTATTGGTACCTCTACACGCGGCTGTCCAGGTAGAAGATTTGCAACAGCTGTGCCTACAACTGCATGACCAACCTCATGTCGTGCAACTACAGTCTTCTCACTTCCTTGCAATTTGGCAGTCTTCTTCTCTATGCCCTGCAACAAACAATTTTCTTTATTTACTTATAAAAAGAACAATTTCCATCCAAAAGCATACAAGGCACAGCTCCCTTCACTCTAGAGCACCCCTCCCCTAATATTTTTCTGATATAATAATATGCATCGGACAGATATTATTACATGTTATCGTACATCTATAAAATGGAGAATATACCGTTATCTTAGACAGCGGATTATCCCTTGAAAAAGGATCTTGTGCGGAATCGCAAATTTACCAATAAATCAGCCAATTAGTTATACAATTATTGTCTAAAAGAATTAAATAATTTTTGAGATAGCTGCCAGTGCCCTTCCTTACGAGCTTCCTTTAGTTCTTTTTCTTTTGGGGAAGGTCTGTGTGTGTGTGTGTTGTGTGTATGGCATGTGCATGCGTGTATGGCGTGTGTGTTAGAGGGAGAGAGATTTACAGCTATCGATCTCTCCACTGCTTGAATAAAATCCTCTTTTTCCACCACAATTTTGTTCTGTCTTCCAGCCAAAAGAGCAGCTTCATTAACCAGGTTTGCAAGATCTGCCCTGCAATATTTATAAGTTCCAATCCAATTTAAATCATCCCATTAGATCACCAACAACTAAGATCCATGAACTAGAAACACGTGGCATGAAATGATAGAAAGGGAATACAAAATACCCTGTAAAGCCTGTGGTCATAGAAGCAATATCACTTAGGTTGACATCATCCGCAAGGGGGAGCTCTTTCTTGGTAACGTGTACTTTCAAAATTGCCTCCCTTCCAGTTCTGTCGGGTGTTTCCACCTAGGATGTTAAAGAAATAGAGTACGAGGGAGGAACAAAAGAAAAATGAAAAACAAAGTTGAGATTAACTTTATCATCATCCAACTTGGACAAGTAACAGAAACATAATACAGGTCACAAACCATAACAACGCGATCAAATCTTCCAGGTCGGCGAAGAGCAGGGTCTAAGACATCTGATCGATTGGTAGCACCAAGAACAATGACAGCAGAGTTGCTGTCAAACCCATCCATCTCCTGCAAAGCAATTCAGAACTCATTAAACTTATTGCTAATTAGCTAACTAATATATTTTGGAAGCTGAAGACTCACGCATGGAAACCTACAGTAAGCAACTGATTCAGGGTCTGCTCCCTCTCGTCATTGCTGACAATACGGAATTTACCATCACGACTTTTTGCTACAGCATCGATCTACAAAAAGGTGGGGGTTCGAATATAAAAATTTTGAAGATTGTACTAGGTTTCCAATAGTCATTATCACTATGTTCTAACCTCATCGATAAAGATAATTGATGGTGCCTCTTTCTTTGCCCGTGCAAAGAGATCTCTCACACGAGAGGCACCCATGCCAACATATAGTTCTACAAATTCACTAGCAGAACAACTTATAAAGGGTACTTCAGCTTCCCCAGCGACTGCCTTCGCTAAAAGAGTCTTGCCTGTCCCTGGTAGACCCACCTGGTACAATGAATAAATAAATAAAATAAAATAAAAGGAACGTACGGAAGCAATCCACCAGCAAGGGTGGTGTTTACCAGTCTGCATCATCTATAGCTCATATAATTGTTTCCGAATATACAAAAAAAAACATGATATGAGCTGAAATATACTTGTGTACAAACGAGTAGGCACCTCACCCAACTAGCATATCATTCTATTCAAATAGGACTAGGAGTGTCATATTGATAGGAGAAGAAGGCCAAGTATAGAAGTGTATAGAGGGCTTAACTACAAGTTGATTTCTTTGACCAATTTGCGAAAGAGAAAAACACAGTTAAATGGTATCACTGTTTGTTAAAGCCAAACCTTCATAAACTTTGAGGGTAGAAAGGACTAAAAGCACGATAGGTCAGCAACTCAAAAATCACTTCAAAGGTCAACAATAAAACTTCACAAAAAATTATCAAACTTGCAAGAGATGCTGCAATGTTCAATTTGCACATTAAGCAAACAACTTGATTTATTCATTTGGTTTATAATTTTAAAGACCTAAGCAAGCTAGCCTACTTTAAATGCATATCGACCATTGGACAAAATGGACCCTTGATAGTCATGACCATTCTTCCAGTAAAACTCACCAGGAGGACACCTCGAGGAGGCCGAGCACCAAGTCGAATATACCTATCTGGATTCCTTAAAAATTCCTGTGAAGCATATTTATATTACATTATTACCAAATAAATGAGAGACCTTCAAAAATACTATCGACGATACTAATGACTTAATCAGGGTGAGAAAAGAACTAAATCCATGTCTAACATACCACAATTTCTTCTAGCTCCTCTTTAGCCTCATCAACACCAGCAACATCAGCAAAAGTAATTGATTCGCCTTGTTCAGAGACTTTTGCCCCACCAGAACCCCCAGACTTACGGTTCCTAATTTGACCAGCTGTATGCTAAATACAAGCAGGTGTCCAATCAGAATAAAGAGAGTCCAAATCAGAAGGTGCAACAAAAAGAAGTTCTCATTCCATACCTGTGAAAAGGTTACAGGAAACCGGTGGAGAAGCCCAGCAAGCACAGCAACATAGAACAAAGCTATCTGGAAATCACGAAACAAGTATATAGTTTGCAACTTTACGACTCTGAAATAAATGGTATAGTTCAAGCACATAACAGAGGTAAAAAAATAACGTTACAGTCAAATTTTTGCTTTTCATTGTTCCCGTTCCTTTATTCAAACATGACATGGTAAGAACATGCTTTTCATTACACTTATAATTATGAAGATGTATAGATTTCTTGTAAAAGTTATAAGTTATATGTAAGTTATAGTAAATTATATGTAAGTTATATGAGCTCCAACAGACATTTAAATGCCACTGAATCCACTTGTTCTTCCTGCTAGCGAAATGATAATAACTCCACTCTTATCACGCTAGAAATAGCATTTGGTCATTCAGTTTTAACATTATCAGAAACATAGAACATAAGATAAATGCCCATTTAGTTATAGAAAGATCTTTCGTAGCATAACAAAACAATTGGAACTCACCAATGCAGAGTTCAAGAATCCATTTGACCGCTTATCTGGTGACCCAAATTCCACTGCATTTTCAAGCATCTTATCATAAGGAGTTTTAATATCACTCGGCCTCGTAGTTGTATAAACTACTCTTTTAGTCGGATTAACACTTCTTATCAATGAATCTGATTCCTGCAGCTTGTTTCCACTAATGATTTCACTTTCCTGAGTCCCTGGTTCAGACTTCAACTTAAACATGATGTGCACCCCATCAACTTCTACCTTCTGCACGTTGTTACTGTTGATCTTGCTTAAGAAGTCACTGTAAGGGACGTTTACGAAAGTCGTTGGTGTCCTCGGCTCAGACCCTGGTAATGGAATCCCGGGGCGAAGCAACCGCATAACAAAAATTACAATTCCTAGCTGTAGAAGCAAAATTCCAATCTCTTGGGCCTGAACTATAGGCTGCCACCGCCATTTTCCGCCTTTAGACCACCACCAACCTCCTCCTTTTCCGTGCTTCTCCTTCCTCCGGTTCGACGAAGAACCAGAATTCGTTGTGTTCTTACTCACTCCCTGAGTTTCGCTTGGTTTAGCTTCACTTTTCTCCCCTGAACCACCTGTGGAATCACTATCCCTACCATTTGCACATATCTTGATATTCCTCGAACCGAAATTTCCCACTAAACCTCCCCAAAGATTAAATCTGTCCGAATTTTTCGAAGGCGCTAATCTATACAACTTTACAGAGGGAAAGGGCACCGAATTCGGAACAAAACGGTTTGAATTCTGGTGATAAACCCTCGATTTACAACGGAAAAACCCCAATCCATTCCAACAACGAAGATTACAATTCGAATCGAGATGAAACTTGGTTCGAATCACCGGACTTAAAGACTCAACCGATGACATTTCAAACCTCCAGAAATCGAAACCAAAATCAAAATCTACAAATCGGACTATGTATTTTTCCTATTATCATCTATACAAACAAAAATCAAAAAACCCCCAAAAAAAAATTCAAAATAAAATCTATGGATGTGAACAGTGCACCTGGAAAAAAATTTCGAGTGTGAAAATTGCTGCTGAAGTGAGAGAGAGGAAGAGAGAGGAAGAGAGAAAGGGCGGGGAAATGTGAAGGGAAAAATCAACTTGCAATTTGGACCGTCGGATGAAGGTGAGGTAGGGAATCCTGGCCGTTGGTTTCATTTTTACGCCTTCTGCTTGGTAGCCTTATCCGTGGCCCCGGCCTTATGGGGTTTCTTGGGAGTATACAAAAAAGAATCCTGGGTTCCTATTCTATGCGGTGCGTTTCATTGAAAGTGCGTGTTCTGACCGATAAAAACCTAACACGTGTGTTATAAAGGAAAAGATATCATTCGCAAATCCAAATTCACAAATGATTATGTGGTCGTTTCCCTTCCTCGTCAAAGCACTCATTTTTCTATCTGTTTTCGTCCTGACGTTGATCCATTCGCACGCTGCCATGTAATAAGAGTTTTTTTGTCTTAATTAATATTACGGGAAAATATTTTTATTCCCAGATTTTCGGTTTACTCTCCATTTCGATTCTAAATTTCAAAAGGTTGCTATAAATTGTACTATTTGTAATATATGACTTTTGTTTTAATTTGGTATTATGTTTGAAATTTTACACTTTTATTTTTCACTAAATATTAAAGTGTTTAAATGACTCAACAATATGAACAGTTTGGACTACTCTACTCAAATTACAATGGTTGGGTTTGGTTAGTTTTATTCTTAGGTTGGGTTGAGTTAAACTTTTTCTCATTTTTGTCGGGTTGCGTTGGGTCTAGGGTTAGCTAAAAAAAATTCGAGTTGACCCAATTCAACACAAATTATATATATATATCTGTTTAAAGTTTGACTATTTTGGATTGATAAATTTGTGAGTTTTTAAATTTTTTTAAAAATTATTATGATGCTTGTCTTTATTTAAAATTTGTAGTAAATATTATAGATATTTACTATTTAACATTTTAATTTTTTGAGACTTTAGTTATTAGTCGGGTGTTTAAATAAATTTACGTTTTTAAGTTAATTAGAAAAAGTAAGTTATAACCTGACAACCCAATGAGTTGGATTGGGTTGGGTTGCATATGTTATTTGATTTTTCGTGTTACCAACCAAAATAACTCGAATTTTTTGATTGGTCCAAAAAATACCCTCAACACAACCCATGGACACCCTAGTAAATATTCATTTTTCGTCTTTAATGGCAAATTTTAATTAATTAAGTTTTACAACTTTTCGTCATTATTAAAAGTAAGTTTCACTTCATCATTGTTTTAAATTAATTAATAAATATGAACGTTAATGACTAAAAGTGATTATTTAATGAAAAGTTGAGTTTAAATATTTAAATCTTGAAACCTATTGATCAAATTGAAGCCAAATTTAAATCTTGATAGTAAAATTGCAAAAATTTTTGGACTAATTTGAAACTAAATTTGAAACTTACGACTATATATATAACCTTATGAAAATTAACCCAAAACTTAGAAACTAAAAAGATTTTTTTTTCTATCATTAAATTTAGAGCAAATTACAAAAACTATCATTAAAATATGGTAATAGGTGTAATTATACTCTAAAATTTTTTATTGTAAAAATTGGACCCCTAAACTTCTATAGGTGTTAAAATCGAACTCATTTACAATAACCATAGAAATTAAACCAACAAATGATAAAAACTTGACTCTCAAACTTAATTATGCAAATGTTACCATTTATACAATTATGTAAATTTGAATGTTCAATTTGACTCAATTTTTAAATTAAAAGTTTGAGGATGTAATTGCAACTACCATTATAGTTCAAAGGTAATTTTTATAATTTACCCTCAAATTTACCAAATTGTCCTCTAATTCTTACTTGCAGGTTTTTTTTTTTCCTTAAGTTTACAGTTTGAAGGAGGTTAGATGATATATGTTTTGTTTTGATCAATTGAATTATGGTTAATTCACAAATTTTGGTCGCTCTCATTTGGTTAGACATGAGGGGCAATGTGAGACATTCTATTTATTATATTTCGGTGGGCCAAATACGAATCTTTAGACAACTATTTCATGTAGAAGTGTATATGTGCCTTATATGACTCGAAGGATTATTTTATAATATTGCTTTAGATATTAAACCAATTAGCTAAAGCTAACAACAACTGATATCGTGCATTTTTTTTTAAGAATTAGCTATGATCATGAAAAAGTTATTAAAAATATTATAAAGTCAAATTTTGGACCAAAGAAATAAGTCAAAAGATTGAAAGCATTGAGTCGAGACAAAAGAAGCGGACGCACCAACTACTCCACAAGAATCTTTTAGCATGAAACATTCATTTGCAAGGAATGTGATCGAGAGAGTATTCTAATTGCTCAAGGGGAGTTGAATCATTCTCTAAGAAAAATCATGCTATCAAGTACAAATCAAATATTCACAAACTTATTAAAAATGATATATGTAACAGTGAACTGTCTGAGGATTTAGATGAGGCTGACTCTAATTCGGTAACTGCTGGGGGATGATATCATTTTTATTAAGGGTTCAAATGAATGGACCAAATGGAGAGATGAGTCAATGTAACAAATATTTTCTTAATGCGAGTTATGTGATAATCGGTGATTTCATGTATGTCTGGTCAATTAGAACTTCTAATTTATTTTTAATATCTTTATAAAATAATTGTTTAATTTTGAACTTTGTTAATGTAATTTTGTTTACTATATCTTACACTTTACTTCAGAAAAAATACATGAACAATTCTAGTATGTTCTACTTTAACCCTAATACAATTACATATGCATATAACAGAATGTCAAGTTTAGCTAGAACCCCAAAGCACACATGGACCAAGGAGAAGGATTTGAAGTTAGTCGAATTCTTAGTGTCCTTGGTCCAGGCTGGTGGATGGAGATCAAATAATGCAACATCTCAACTTGACTACTTGGCATAACTACAACATATGATGACAGGAAAGGTAAGCATGGCCAATTGTAAGATCAAGCAACATCACCATAATTTGCAGAGTTCAAACTCTAAAGAACTTGTTAGGTGATTGTAAAAATGCTAGGACCAACTCGTAGTGAATTTAGAATTGTTGCAGAGACATTCGGAAGAAGGGGTGAAGGTATGCTTTCATAATCATTTTATACTCACATTTGTTTAGCATTGCATAACACTTATTTTCATCTTCATGCAAAGTCATCCTGCAGCAAAAGGGCTTCTACCCACAATTTGATGATTTGGTCTAGGGATATGGCATCAAATGCACCAGAGCATATGGATGATGGGGTTGACCTTGATGCATCACAGGAATAAAACATCCCAATATGATCAATGCCTAATCATGGAGTGGATGTGTCACAATATGAAATTCAAGGAACACCAACTAGTTGAAACACTCCAATATATAGGTAATATGTCCCTAGGATACTATATATAAAATGGGCTATTAGGAGAGAATCTTTTCTTTCCTTTTTGTCTCTTCAATATTAGTAAATGTCTATTTTGTCCATTGTTGATAGGACATGACTGTTTGGATTTACATGTCTTTTAAGCCATTTTGCACCTCGTAATAAAATGTGACTGTTCAAATGTAAGTAAGTGTAATTAATATTAATGTTTGAAATCACTTAGAGCCATTGATGCATTGATGTAGTTTCACATATTGCTTTCATGAACCTCCTCTCTTTTCATATTAGCTTCATTTTTGCCTAATTGTTTGTAAGTTAAGAATTATAACATACATGATTTACTATGGAGTATCGAAGTTTTGTGGTTGCATTATATAATGACCCATTTTGTTGTTACGTTCTTTAAAATAGGTTTCAAGTTCTCTTGAAGTTCACTATAATGCAAGAAAATTCAAAAAGTTCATCAAAGCATGTTATTTAACTTCTCTCCAAAATTCATATTCTTCATCAATTTCTTTAACTTAATATGGTTATATAGCCAAGCCATCACCTAGTGGTAGTGGGAACATACAAAAAAAAGCCAAAGAGGCAAAGGGAACAATTTTAGAGAGAAAATAAGTTTATAATTAGTATACCATTATTTATATTGAAATTTTTTTTGTTTCTTTTGAATAAAAAATCATGTAACCTTATGCGCAAAAAAATATAATTAAATTATAATTAATAAATTCATTAATTTTCAGCCATAAATTAAAAATTAACTTTTAAGTATAATATGAAATCAAATTATTAAATTAATTTTATGGAGTTCGAAAAGTTATATTATATAACCAACAAAACGTTAGTATAATGATTTATATAATTTTTAATAAACAAAGTTCAAAAGTGAAAAATAACTTTAAAAGTTATTCCAAATATATATATTAATTTATATTATAAAAAGTTGTAACCTAAAATTTATATAATTTTTAATAAACAAAGTTCAAAAGTGAAAAATAACTTTAAAAGTTATTCCAAATATATATATTAATTTATATTATAAAAAGTTGTAACCTAAAATTCATCAAGATTAAGATATGAAATAAATTAATGTGATTTTAAGAAGCATGAATGAAATTTGAAAAATTATAATAAATTAATTATTAATCTATCTTTTTAATTTTTAATAAACAAAGTTCAAAAGTGAAAAATAACTTTAAAAGTTATTCCAAATATATATATTAATTTATATTATAAAAAGTTGTAACCTAAAATTTATATAATTTTTAATAAACAAAGTTCAAAAGTGAAAAATAACTTTAAAAGTTATTCCAAATATATATATTAATTTATATTATAAAAAGTTGTAACCTAAAATTCATCAAGATTAAGATATGAAATAAATTAATGTGATTTTAAGAAGCATGAATGAAATTTGAAAAATTATAATAAATTAATTATTAATCTATCTTTTTAATTTTTAATAAACAAAGTTCAAAAGTGAAAAATAACTTTAAAAGTTATTCCAAATATATATATTAATTTATATTATAAAAAGTTGTAACCTAAAATTTATATAATTTTTAATAAACAAAGTTCAAAAGTGAAAAATAACTTTAAAAGTTATTCCAAATATATATATTAATTTATATTATAAAAAGTTGTAACCTAAAATTCATCAAGATTAAGATATGAAATAAATTAATGTGATTTTAAGAAGCATGAATGAAATTTGAAAAATTATAATAAATTAATTATTAATCTATCTTTTTAATTTTTAATAAACAAAGTTCAAAAGTGAAAAATAACTTTAAAAGTTATTCCAAATATATATATTAATTTATATTATAAAAAGTTGTAACCTAAAATTTATATAATTTTTAATAAACAAAGTTCAAAAGTGAAAAATAACTTTAAAAGTTATTCCAAATATATATATTAATTTATATTATAAAAAGTTGTAACCTAAAATTCATCAAGATTAAGATATGAAATAAATTAATGTGATTTTAAGAAGCATGAATGAAATTTGAAAAATTATAATAAATTAATTATTAATCTATCTTTTTAATTTTTAATAAACAAAGTTCAAAAGTGAAAAATAACTTTAAAAGTTATTCCAAATATATATATTAATTTATATTATAAAAANAATTTTGTATTAAAATACAAACTCGAATATTTTTTTTTAAAAAAACAATAAACATAAAACTCCAATGCTATCAAAAATCTAATATTATTTAAAATGCAAAGAAAACTCAAATTACAAATATATTGTACTACAAAACAAACTTTAATACTAATTTTGTTTTTCTTAAAAAAAACGGTAAAGTCCTAAAAATTTAAATAATAATAAAATCTAATTTTATGTAAAATGTAACAAATTTTTTTTAAATGGTTGCCGATTGAAACTTCCACCAACTTTCATCATTGACATGACTGGACGACCGATAATGTGACCAGACGAGCGATGGACCAGTGTAGGTGTGCAAATGATGGGACGAGTCTCTAGAGCGTAGGTTGGGTCGAGTCCTTTAAAAAAAAATTTAATAGTTGCAAGTTTAACGTTCGACCATCTTTTAAAAATTTTCTTATTTGATCACATTACCAACTACATATTTTTTTAAATATTTTTTTAACAATCATATTCTTCTAACTATTTTCTCCCACTATAATGTTAAAATAAAACCTCCCTGTATTTCATATTTGGAAAGCGGATAAAAAGTTGTTTAAAGAAAAAAGATAGGGAGTTTGCAACAAGAAAAGAAAGAAAAAAGATAGAAAGATTTTCTTAAAAAAACGAAAAAACAAAAGAGAAAAAGAAAAAAAAAAAAAGAAAAGAAAAAGAAAAAAAGCGGATAAAGAGAAAAAAGAGGATATGAAAATGCGCGCCATTCCTTCGGCTACCTGTTTACTATTTTGTCTCTCAACATTCAAAAGATAGTGCCCTGAAATTCAGGATCTCTCTTCTCTGCTAATCGCCAATCCAAAGCTTTTCTAAAAATGGAGAACGCAGATGCACCGCTTCGGAAGTGTTTCTATCAATCTTCCACTTCGTAATTTTATCGTACGTTATTTTTCTGACGAAGAAGATCGTTTCAATTTTCAATTTCGCCCTTTTTTCTGCATCGTCATTGACCTCCATTGTCTTGGGGAATCCTATCTTTTCTGTTTGATTATTCAGATTCTTTGCTCTCTCTTGTGATTTTTTTTTGTTCTTTTTTCTTCCGATTAGTTAGGTTAAATCTACTTGTAGTGAAGACAGATGGGAATCGATGCAGAAGATATCAAATTATGCGCTTGTAGATTTTTTCATTTGTCCCTTAGGGTTAGTCATAGATTTGTACAGAAGCATCCTTATGTGTCCGGTACACTGTTGTTTCTCTTCATTTTGTACATTTTTCTGCCTTCTGTTTTTAGTTTTCTGTTTTACTGTTTGCCATTTCTTGGCTTAACTGGCGTTCTCCTTGCCCTTTGGACTTCTAAAAGGCCTACAATTCGAGTTGAGAAAGTAGAAGATAAAAGGTTAGAGGTCTCCAAACCGTCCACGATCACAATTAATAGAAATCGTAGCGCTTACTTAAGAAATGCAACGAGTAGGCGACAACGATTTAGAGATAAGAGTGAAGCATGGAGAACAGAAGCTCCAATCAATGCTTTGGTAGGTAAAACAGATCAGTCGGTTGAATCCGATATCTCGAAATTATTAATTGAGGTGAAAGAAACACAATCTCTTGACTCTGGAAATAATGCATCTGCTCATTGTTCATCAGTTGATAAAGATAATGAAATTTCTAGTAAAACGGAACCGATTTTAGGCTCGGAGTTACTAGTAAAACCTGATGTTGTGGCTTGTGATGGCTCAAACTCTCAGACTAATAAATCCGATAGCGGTGGCGATGAGACAAAGAATGAAAGCTCAGAAGATCCAGAGGATGAGGATGAAGAGGAGGCGCAAGAGGATAGGAATAAAGCTGTGGAGTGGACAGAAGATGATCAGAAGAATCTGATGGATCTTGGGCTTTCAGAGATTGAAAGGAACAGAAGATTGGAGAACCTTATTGCCAGGAGAAGAGCCAGAAAGTTGTACAAACGGAAAAATGAAGATACTGCTCTAACAGTAGACATTCTTCCTCCAGGTCAAATTCCTAAAATTGTCACTACAAGGAATGATCCTCTCGATTTGGCAGATGGTTGTAAAGACATAGAAGGTGTACCATTGCCTGGTTCTGCTCCTTCTGTCTTGTTGCCAATGAGAAATCCTTTTGATCTTCCATATGATCCACATGAAGAGAAACCAAATCTTATGGCCGATAGCTTTCAACAGGAATTCACAGCAGCTCACCAAAAGGAATTAGCATTCTGCAGACATGAGAGCTTTTGTTTTGGACCCGCTTACCAAGAAGAAAGTGGGGCAATGGGATACCACCCCAGATATCGAAGACCTTCAAGTAAGATAATTAATTCTCCTTTCATTTTTTGTTTTTTATTCATCTTTTTCTTTCACGACTAATTGACTACGAACTATTCTTTTTTCCTTTTTAGATAAAAATTAGACAAAGTACTAAAAGATGAATTTTTATGATGTTTAATTGTATTGAATGAAAAGAAAATAGAAGTTAAATTGTAAATTCGATTCACGTGACTTGGGCTCATTTCAATTTGGTTCTAAGAATTTTTTATGGTTTATGAACTTTTCTATTTTTTGGTATAAACCTACAATTCTACAAATAGTTTCTTTCTAATATGATACAAGTTTTTTTGAAGCCCCATCCCTTTCGATTTCAAGCTAGAAAGAAGAGGATGAAGGCGCCACTGAACTGACTTCAAAAACTATGGTGTTTGTTTTAGTTTCGATTGCAGATAAAGGCGAACATGACTGGCTAATTGAGCAGCTACTATTTAAAGGCGATCAAGTCCCCTGCGCTGGCAAAAAACCTATTGCTGTAGAAACCAGAGGCATTCAAACTGAAGATTCACCACAAACCAGGGATGTTAATGCAATGGAGCTCGAAAGTGATCAAGAGAAGGAGATTCCACCAGATTCGGAGAGTGAATTTGAAATGGAGCCAGAATTGACCCAAGACGGAAATAGCCAATCAAGCCATTCATCTTCATCGGACAATCCTGAAAGTGTGATCTGTGATGATGTCAGAGTAGTTTCAAAAAGCTTCGAATCAACATTGAGCAGTGCACTGAACAAAACCTTGAACTGCAGAGTACCAAAGAGCAGATTACTAAAGGAACCTCTCTGTGATTTTAGCCCCACGGCATTTGATAAGAACAAAATGGAGGATCGTCTTTCCTATCCAGATAAAGTGGTCTGTCACACTCCAACTTACTCCATTGCTTCTGACCTGCAAGTGGAGGTCTCTGAAATTGGCTCCCCTCCGACTGTTGACGGGAACAATACTGATGGAGAATCATTGAACCCTGACTGGGAGATTGAAAAGGAGGCAAGTTTTGGAGGTGAACAAGATGACATGAGTTCTCTGTTGGAGGGCCGGTTTAATGAGAGTGTATCGGATGAACAGGAGGAAGAGGTAAAGGCATTGAGTCTCACAGAAGCATTGCCCCCTAAAACTATTCAAAGTCCAATGTCCGAGGAACTGGTGGATCGTCCTTCTCAAGTTGACCGCAAAATGCCAAAGGTCAGTACTCTATCTTAATGCAATTTTGATTGCTTTGAGGTGTCCTAACCATGAACTTGACATACTCTACAAAAGTAATCGGAAGGAACAATTGAATTTTCTGCAGATGTTTCAGTGTTAGAGAGTGCTTTCACCGAAATTGATAGAAAATTTTTGTTAGTTGATTTTATATGTGAATAATGTTATCACGTGTTTAATTAACAAATATATAGAATTGAAAAGTTACTGAAATCATAATAATTAATATTGTAAAAATTACAAAAAATGAAGAAAAAGGAATAATAATGAAGGAAGTTTTAAAAATGAAAGTCGAAGGCCTTGTACTGCTAGTTTTGATCTTCAATATATTTTGTGACTCTAAAATCACAAAATGCATATTGCAAACAAATCTTATGTTTTGGTTAGTTATATAAGTTGGAAATTAGAAATGCTAGTAGAGAGTTGAGATGAAGATTGTTTGATATAATTTTTAAAAGTTTATAAAATCATAAAATACATAAAATAAAAGAAACGAAATACTTTACATCTGTTCCAAAAGAGATTACAAACTTATAAAAGCATATGCGTATGCTCCTTGGACTCCATCCATGATTACAACATGCAGCTGATTCACTTTGTTTCAGGAGTTGTCCCTTCCTACAGACGATGATGAAGAAGCCTCAAGTCACATGGTTGACCAAAAAAATCCAGAAGCTCTAGCAAAGATGAAAAGCATGGTAAAAACCAGTGAAGATGTAAATGATGGATTGGAGATATTGATCAAGCAAATGAATAATGGAAAGGAAACAAGATCATTGGAGGAGAGTGACCTAAAATCTAGCAGATCTTTGAATAATGGTTCTGAGGATTCTTCTGGATGTCAAGCCCACTTGCACCATGAACATTCAGAAGGACGTAAAAATACGGATCAAATTACTGGGAATGGAGATCTTGGCAGGGCTCATAAACATTCAGAAGAAGGAAGTAAAAACCAGGATCATATTACTGGGAATGGAAATCTTGGCCAGGCTCAGGAACATTCAGAAGAAGGAAATAAAAACATGGATCAAATTACTGGCAGTGAAGACCTCGACGGGGCTCATAAACATCCAGAAGAAGGAAGTAAGAACAAAGATAAAATTACTGGCAATGGAGATCTTGGCCAGGCTCAGGAACATTCAGAAGAAGGAAGTAAAAATATGGATCCAATTATTGGTAGTGAAGATCTCGGCTGGGCTCATAAACATCCAGAAGAAGGAACTAAAAACAAGAATCAAATTACTGGCAATGGAGATCTTGGCCAGGCTCAGGAACATTCAGAAGATGGAAGTAAAAACATGGATCAAATTACTGGCAATGGACATCTTGGCTGGGCTCATGAACTTTCAGAAGAAGGAAGTAAAAACACAGGTCAAATTACAGGCAATGGAGATCCTGTAGAGCCAAGAAAGGTTGAAGAACAATTGGAGTTTGTACAAGACCACAAGAATCAACCTAATGTCGTGGAAACTGAATTACAGATTTCTAAAGATGCCTTGATATTGCCTGTTGACGAGGACTTGGTCCCTTCTGGACGAGTGCCTCAACCTCTTGTTTCCATTGACATAATGTGTTCTGATGCTTCAAAAAATAAAGTAAATGATGTACAAAGCGAATCTCAGAAGTCTAATAGAGATCTTGTAGAGCCAAGAAAGATTGAAGAACCATTGGAGTTGAAACAAGGCAATAAGAATCAACCAAATGTTGTGGAAATAGAGTTCCAAAGTTCTAAGGATGCCTTGAAATCGACTCTAGAGGATGATTTGGCCAGTGATGGAGGAGTGCTTCCTGATTCTAACGATTTAATAGGTTCCATTGCCTCACAGAATCAAGCAAATGCTGTACAAAGTGAACTTCTGAAGTCTAACGATGCCATGAAATCGACAATGGGGCAAGACTTGGACATTGAAAGAGAGCTTCTTGATACCAGAGCAGGATTATCTCTAGAGTCTTCAATGGAAGAACAAATCCATATGGACAAAATCTCCGTATCGCAGGTTTTCTCAAATAAATTTCTCTGTTGCTAAAATTATGCTTATTAAAATTACGTTTAATTTTGTAGAATTACTTTTGGAATGTTGCACAAACTTTTAAACGTATATCTGAAAGTTGATGGAAGAACAAAAAGAAAAAAAAAAAAAAAAAAAGATGTGACTCTAGAAATAGAGGGAAGGTTGCAATTGCCTATTGGTTTAGGTATGCTCGTCTTGATATGCATAATGACATATTTTTCCAGTAAAGCTCAAGATGAATTTAGGCTGGGCTTTGAAAGAAGAGGTTCGAAGTGAAAATACTCTTTTGGAAGAAACGTCAATGATATACTCCTCCTAAAAGTCCAAAAGATGCTCCAAAGTGTTTTTCAGAATTTTCAAAATCAA
Organism: Citrullus colocynthis; assembly: GCA_031780015.1. Taxonomy (NCBI): domain Eukaryota; kingdom Viridiplantae; phylum Streptophyta; class Magnoliopsida; order Cucurbitales; family Cucurbitaceae; genus Citrullus; species Citrullus colocynthis. The sequence goes on from QLSR01000248.1 coordinate 914,078, forward strand.
TTTTGAAAAAATTTTAGAATGTTTCAGTGAGCTTGTATTTTTCACCCTCCTAAAAGTCATTTCAAACTTACCATTACCACACCAAGCTCACCCTCACTCGACACAAATCACTTATATTGCTCTTTATATGTTTCTTTGAAAGTGCATATTCAAAGTACAATGAAAATGTGATCGCTATTTTGATTCTCATATCTTAAATTTTAATGCATTTAACAGGATTCCATCCTGTCCTCGGAGAATAGCCCAAAATCCATGGAGAAGGATGATAGTAAACCTTCTGATTCTGTTGAAGTCGAAAATGAGCTTATCAAAGACCTTTCAGAACAAAAAGGTGAAAAATCCAATTTCGACGCCAGGGATGAACGCAAAAAAACATATCAGAATTTGAGCTCACCAAACTCACAGGTCAATGGTGATTTGAAAATCTCAGAAATAACTGTTCAACAGATGGTAATTCTTTCTTTTACTCCACATACTATTATCTTTCATGTACCTGGGAGAATTTTAGATTTAAGTTGAGACTAAAATCGAGACCTCAATTCTATGAAGAAATTTAAATAAATGCCATAAAGTATCCACACAAGAATTTGTAAACTAGAAATTCTTAAAAATTATAGTTAAATCTTATTTTAGCTAACTTTAATGCTTATCATAGTTTCTAATCTTTCTACGAAATTTGTATAAGAAAATACTCTAGTCATTGGCATTAGCTTTTTTTTTTATTAACTATTTAAGAGAAACTTGACATACACTGATACACACATGTTTTATTCATAACATTAGTTGAAAGATAAGAAGTGGCTAAAACTACATGTAATAATTGAGGTGGTAAGGAGGACTAAAACAGAACACATTTTAATATGTGTAAACTGAAATAGAATATAGAAGGTATCATTTGAATATCAAATTTCAAAAATAAAAAATGAGCTTTTTTTTAAAAATAATTTTTAATTTATAAAATAAGTTTAGAAAACATTTATTTTAGTTTTCAAAAACTTGGTCTGAAATTTAAAACACTCTCAGAAAGTAGATAACAAAACAAATTAGTTCATAGGGAAAGTATTTAGAGACTTGGTTTTCTAGTTTCCGTTTTTCATATTCAAAGAAACAAAAATGTTAGCTAATGCCTCGTTTGGTAACCATTTCGTTTTTTGTTTTTGTTTTTTAAAATTAAATCTATAAACACTACTTTCACCTCCAAATTTATTCCTTTGTTATCTATTTTTTGCTAATAGTTTGAAAAACTAAGCCGAAATTTGAAAACTAAAAAAAGTAGCTCTTATAATTTTGTTTTTGTTTTTGGAATTTGACAAGTAATTTAACTATTGTACTTAAGAGAGTTGCACATCAATGTAGAGCAAGAATTGAGAAACTACGAAAACTTTTTTTTTTTCTTTTTTTTTGAGTTTCTACAACTTCCTTCTCTCTCTCCCTCCTTTGTACACCCATCTCTAATATTTCTTTATCTTCCCCCTTTCTTTATTTTTCCCCCTTTATTTATTTTTTTCTCTTCTCTCATAACTCAGTTAAGCAGACACCATTTGTGGTGAATTGGCAGAGTGAATGATGATATTGTAAATTAAATTTGAACAAACATTTTATTTTCAAAAACCAAATGACTATCAAATATGGCCTAAAAGTTGAGATATCAAATTTGAAGGTTTAAGAACTAAAGTAATATTGAAACATGACTTTTATTTGATTGATGTAAGTTCTGGCATCTCTTATACAAGTTATTACTCTTGATTGTTAGTATCTCTTAAACAAGTTATTAATCTTGATTGTTCGTATTTATATCCATGTTGGGGATGAATTCTTAGTCTCCTTGCTATTATTTTCATGATATAAAAAATATTGTTGAATCTCTTATATGTCTGCTATTCATCTAGCTGCATGTACTTCTAATTTTAACATGTTGTTAGGTAGGAGCTAATTACCCTCTAGCAGAAATCACAGCCAAAGAAGTTGAAGTTGAAACTGAGCTAAAACCCACTACTGTAACCAACATAGAAAATGTTGGAAATAATGAAATTGAATGTGCATCTCATAAATTCAACAAACAAGAATCTTATATTGTTGAGGATAAGGACTTGGAATTTGACAAGGACATGGAAAGTTACTCCAAAGATTTGAATGGGAATGAAGCTGAAGGCAACTCTTCCAAACTACGAGCAAATGTAATGGGCCTGCAAAAGCCCACAGGTTTGGCCCATGAAAGGCCAATAGATTCTTCATTGACTGCAGATAAAGGATCCCTGTAATGGTGGCCATGGAGTTTGGAGGCTTGTTATTTTGTAGTAGTCAATTAGCAAACCTCGTGAAGGAAGAAATTACTTAAAATTTTTTTCTTCCAAGACTGAAGTTACTGATTAGTTGTGTATAAGTATAACCAAAACCAAATGTAATTAATAGTCCAATAATCCTTAAACCTCCGTTTGATGACGGTTTTGACAACACAATTGAATAGTGTATTCTAAAACTTGTTAGAGATATTATTATATGAAAGATACTCAGTTGCATTTTAGGTAACATCTATTTTTGTGCATCTCACACAATTATCTGATTAGACTTACTGATTTTGTTTGTATGATTTGGGTGGAGTGCACAAAAATAGATGCAACTTAAAATAAACTAGAGTATTACTCTTATTATATATTCTTTTATGAGTATAACATAAAATATTGTGTTGAGTAAGAATTTTCTTTCCCACTCACTGCTAATCTATCTTATTTTTCATTCTTGGTGAGGTAGTCGACATCGCTCAATAGGTCTATTTTTCTATGAACAATTTTTTCCCCTTTTTAATCAAATATGAATTTGAATTTTTGACCGTAAAAAAATATGTGAGTGAGCTAATAATTAAAGTTATGGTAACGTATATTATATTTTTCTATGGATGTAAATAGAATAAATTTGGTTTATGAAAATTTTAAACCTTCTACATTCTTCCTTTTCTTCCACTACACAGTTGGACTAATCTTAAAGGAGAACTAATAAATCTATTATCAATTGTTAAACTGTAATAATATTAGAATCATCTTGTCTAAGTTTTATATCATTGAGCTAAGTGGAGGTTGGCATCCACATTTGTTATTATTATTAGGATATATAAAATAATGTAGCACTATAAAGCCATTTTTTAAAACGACGGTCTATGATTACTATTATTTCGATAGTTTTGTGATTTAAAATAATCTGCTTTTTAAATGCATTCTGGAAAAGGGGAATCGAGGGCTAATGGCATAATTAAGGACAAAAATCAGAACTATACACAGTTTCGAGCACCTTTGTCTCTTTCACTCCGCCTTTGACACAGAGCTCAGCAATGGCGTTAGCAGTCTCCAACATCTTCCACTGCCCTGAACTTCGGCTTTCCCAGAGGCAGTTACGTTCCAAATCCTCCGTTTTGCAGCTGCAGTCGTCGTCAATCAGGTAATGGATATGGCGATAAGATTCTCACTTCAATTGCAATGGACTTTGATGCTTTTACTCCTTCCGTCGGGTTTGGATGCCGAGAAAATCTGTGAGAATGAATAAATACAAATTAGGCAATGTAAAAGCAACGATAACATCAAGTTTTGCTATTGGAATTTAGCTGCTATCCTATTTCATTTCGTGGGCTTATCTTGTCTCTCTATGAAAGTGCTATTAGACTGCGTAATCTGAAAAAAAAAAATTCTTATTAGCTAATGTTTCTGATGAATTACGAAGTTCTTTTCATATGCTCAGTTACTGGAGAATCCCCACTGGCTTATTTGTTTCGCTGAGAAATATAGTTTGATGATAATCGACAGCGTGTTCTTGATAAATTATATGTATGCTGAGAGCTTAGATAATGTGCGAGTATAACATGAAGGCCAGAGAATGTTAAATTTTAATGTATTCAATTTGTAATCTTTGAGATCAAATAACTCATGAAAAGTTGTACAAGTATATGGCTGATGTGCTTGCGCAGTATGAGGTTTAATGGAAACATTAGTGCATTTGATTCTTCATTATTTCTGCGATTAACCATAACCCAGGGAGTTGAATATATCAGATTAAGAGGGATAACACGAGAGAGAAGGATGGTTATTTGCTTAGCGGCTTCTGCAGCAGGAAGTTCTAGTCCAGACAGTGACTTCAACCCGTATGAGGTAGTTGAATTGGTGTCCAGTTTTAGTTCTCAAAGGGTTTACTTGAAAGTGGCAGAACTAAGGACTCTGTATTGTTGTTTAAAATGACTGTTTTTTGATGTTCCTATCATATTAGGTTCTAGGTGTAAACCCAATTGAGGGGTTTGACATGGTCAAAGCAGCATATACTAAAAAGCGCAGGGAGGCTGAGAGGATAGGTGATGAAGCAACTGCAGCTAGAGTATGTCATCTTCACCCCTTTTCCTGTCTTTCTTTAGGCATGATTTTAGGTACAATATCTGAAATCCATCAACAAGTCATCTCTTTAGACTAAAATTTGAAACAAGTAAAAGTTGATACGGGATGTGATAGGCCTCAAATTGCTAAAGTATATGATTTCATTTAAGGGAATGGGGAATCATGTGAGGTGTAATGATGCATTGGTTGTGTGGTAGGATTTTGTTAGTTATGTGATGGGCCTTGTGACTGAGGAGGGGAGTATTGTAGAGGTGGTCATTTTGGCTTGATTTTCTGTAAATCTCTGAGAGAGAGAATTTGGAAAGGTGGAAAGTCTTTGAAACTTCCCTTCCCTTAGCTGTTGATAAATAAAATTGTGGCTCAGGCCTAACAGGTTGATTGCATAAGGAAGCTGAACAATGAAGTATGTTGGACAGTGGGCTAGAATAAAAAAAAATTGTTTTATTCAGAATTGGTAAATGTAATATCAAAAGTTGGGACTTTTATGTTTGTTCAAGTTGTTGGATTTAACCGACCAGGCATTTAAAAAAATATACTGTTTTTTGGCCACCAATTACCAAATTTGTGGCTACACTTGGTTGTTCTGAGTTCAGTACTTATGGAAATGTGAATTTTGGAAGTTACCCAATTTTAACTTTCATCAGCTTTAGATGGTATTTATTTGATGAGTTATCAGTTAATGGATAAATAGTTAGTTCCTGGTTGGATGGTGCAGTGTCCATCTGTACACTGGTGGGTGTTTTTGCCGAAGTAGCTCTATTTTGCAATAAATTAATGGGCTTCTGAGCATTTTTCTCGATTCTTACCGTAGTAAACATGAAATTTCCAGCTGGAGAAGGCTTATGACAAAGTCATGATGGCACAATTCACAAATCGGAAGAAGGGTGTCACTTTTGGCTCAGTGAAGGTACATACAACGCATACAATAGAATCAATGTTAAATGTTATTATGTTGTTTTTAAATGGGCTTGAGGAAGGTAACCTTTAAAAGCCACATACAATTGTTAGGTCTTTAGTAACAAATGAAGTAAATATTCGATTTCCTAAACTTAAAGTCCAAGAAGTTGCATCTACTTGTTTTTTCTTTTTATTTATCAAAAGTTTTATCTACTTGTTAATTACATGTAATTCAATTATACATGCATGCTGATTATGAAGATGAGCAGTTCCCATTCCCACCACTATTCTCTCTCTCCTCTCATCTATCTCTCTATATTAAATTATTAGTCATACACATCTCCATAGCATGCAGTTCACATTTTTTCTTCCCAAGTTTGTAAGACCATTTCCGCAAAAGGAGACAAATTGTCTTTCAAGCTTGTTTTGGACGCTCTCTCCATGATGCAAATAGAGTTATGATAACTTGAAAGCTTTCCATATCCGTAAGTTAGGTGATTATTTTCATGTTCATGCATAATTTAAGCAAAGTAAATATTACTATTAAACTTTTTATGGCTTGTGTTGTCTTCATTGTTGAGATTAATATTCTTATCTGATAGTTGTAAATCTTCTTGATAGTCTTTTTGAAAATGCAGGTTTCTAAGGACATCAAGTATGCTGACAACCAACCAATTGTGCCATGGGGGCCAAGGTCTGGTTTTGTGTAACTAGTGTATTAATATCATGGAAGTTTTGAAGTTAAAGTTGGCTTATTATTCTTTGCTGATATTTGATGTCTTTTGGCTTTATATGTTTTTTAGTAACCTGCCTATTTGTTACTATTGAAAATATACTGAATATTTTTTGATCCCTAATCCTCAAACTTTGTCCACTACATAGATTTAGTTTTATATATTTTTAGTAGTTAATGACTTTTCTCCCTATTCTGAATTCTCACATTCACATATTCTGTGGAGTGATAGTCTTGAATGTATTATATAGAAGCCAGAAGGTACATCTCTAGAATCTCCTATCATTTGAGTTGAACTTTAACCAATGTTCTGTTACAATTTTCCAGAATTCCATTTTCAGATGATTGAAATATTTATGTACCTAGCACCTTAATCTTGACCACGGTAGGAGTTCGCTGTGGTCAATGGATATGGTTTAAATCTCACTATTATTCATTTTTATTAAGCATAAACATGTTTTCTGATACTATCTATGTGCCTATGTATATCATATGCAGAAGCTAAAGCAATTGCTTCATTTTCTTTTTTCAGTTAATGACATCTTCTATAGATATGTATCATATGTTTGCCTAACGTAGATTCACATTTTTCTTTAATACCTCTTATATTGTTCACAATCCTGTTCTTGTTCCTCTTAGATAAACTATTGTTTCTGAAATCAAATGCATCTTCAGGTCTTCCAAGTCCGGCCCAAAAGATATGCAAATCAATATGGCAATATCTGCTGTATTTGTAAGTAATGAAAGATGGTTGATCATCTGAGTCTTCATTTCATTACTTGGTGTTTGTTTCTCCTTTGATTTGACAATGGACTACTAGTTTATTTTTTTTTTTTGTATTCTCTTTTTTTTTCTCTCTAAGTTAAACAAAATAATAATATGCACGTGTGCATGTTGCTTTATGGAAATTAACATTTCTTTTGAAATTATTTGGCTTCAAGGTTGTAACACAATAAACAAGTTTGCTTTAGTGTGATTGTGAAAAATTAAGAAAAATCTGAACTTATATTTGCCATTTTTATCATCTTTTTTTTTTATAGTATGTTTCACATGATTTCTTCTTCCTCATACATCTGAGTTACTTGATCAGTTTTTCCTTACTAATTTTTAAGGTAGCAAATAAAGTTTATGACATTGAAGATGATACATTGTTATTGATGAAACTTAATTCATATTTTTATTGCTTTCTGCAGACTGCTTGGGTCCTTATCAAACGCAGTGCTGAATATAAACCTCTACAGTTCTTGGCATTTGCTTTTGTTTATCGGATTTTTGAAAAGCTGAAAGCTTTTGAACCAGCTGTATCACCCTCATTTACAGTACGTCAAGAGAGAGCACCTCTATTCTTCTTCTTCTTCTTTCCAATATCACATACTGTGAATATGGAGCATGCACTCTAACGCTGTAATAGTGGTTCCAATTTGTATGTGTACCCATATATGGTTACTTTACTTATATGGACTGCAGGAAGATGGTGAAGATTCAGGAAGAGGTATACGGATGGGAAAGCGGTTGCTTCGCTCTCTTGCTTTAGTGTTTGGGTGTATTGCTGTTTCCTCTTTGGTACCTCATCTTTGCCCTACTCATTTCTGCTCAATGTCCATGAACTAAAATGAATGCTCCTATGACCTATTCTAGCTTCTTGCTGTGTTTGATGTGCAGTCACTAGTTTTGAGGAGCCAAATAGTCTTTGCTCTCTTAAAATACTAGAAATGTCTAAACCAAAAAATGAAAGAAAAGAAAAACAATGCTAAGGAAAGCATAAGAATAACTGACCATGGTCAGTGGCTATTCTTGGAGGAAGAAATTATTTATACAATAATACAACCATAGTTTAGATGTCTCTTCCTTGCTGAATATTTTGCAGTCAGCTGAATTTGTGGTCTTGATCTCTCCAATGGTGCTGGAGAATTTAAGTTTTCTGAAATGGGATGACAATGCATATTTGATTGCTCGAGATGTGATGTCTGGATATTTGATGTCTCCGAGTCCTGAAAATAGGACTTTATGGTTTTATTCTGGCTTGTTTGGCTTCTTATATTAGGGACAAGATCTTCAAAATCTAATTTTCTTCAATTTTTTTTGTTATTATTATTTTTTCTTTCTTAGCGTTATTATTTTGGCTAATTTTTTGCAGGCATATACTGGTATTTTGAATTTCATTGAGTTCATCGGCAGCTATATCCCAGTATTTCTCTACAATAACCAGGTACTAAAAGTTTTTATTATATTAATCTCTATGCATCTACTGTTGTGCTTTATTATAAATCTTTTCCTAGACAAGGGAGGCCATGTTGTTGTTGGTGCTATTGTACAGGATCTTAGCAGATTGGTCCAGGATTCCAAAAGATCTCAAATGTGTTATATCCTTTTAAACGAAAATTAAATTGAATCGGACATCTAGCAAAACCTAAGAAGCAAGAATATGGACATGGCAACATGTCAATTTCTTAAAATGTATGACTCGGACACGTTATTTCTATTTATATTATTACCTTTTTCTATATAAAACTTGTAAATCTTTAACATAAAAACAAAATATACTAAGTCAACTAACGATATTTGAAATTAAAAATATTTAGTTGGCTATGACCGGAAGATGAAGATGTCACATTAAGACTTTAAGATTATCAATATATAAGCATTCAATTATAATAGAATTTTCACCCTAATTTTTAGGTTAAATATTTTCAAGAGTCGCGTCCAAGCTGTATCCAAGTCTTGCCCGAGTTAAATATATATCTGTGCCCAACAAAGACACTTTACCAACAAAAATTACCAAGTTGATCACCTATCAGAACTGAACTACCCGAAATGTACAAAGTATATCCAAACTAGAGGATTGCTTAAAACGATCATATGGATTCGATTTTTTTTTTTTTTTTTGTCATCATTTTTCTCTTCTTTCTTTTTTCTTGGGGGGTTTGAATCCCCATTGCTGTCTGCATTATCAGGAATGGACCGACCTTGTAGTATTCTAGTATCAATCTCAGCACTGCTATAACTGTCTTCCATCAGAGAAATTAGTATACCTTCACCTACTTAATCTGCTTCATCTTTCATACAATGTCAAATAGTTGGCCAGAACCTCTAAATTCTAATCTTTACATTTATTTTTTCCGATTATAATCTTTTATGTATTGTTAGATAATATACTATTAAATTTTCTTTCATTCATTAACTTAAGCTTTTGGGTCAGTAAGTAATTTATGATGTATGTTTTCCCAAGCACATGATTTACCATTTTATGCATCCACAGGAACTACTGATCACCAGTTCATCGGCTCTCATGCTTTATATCATGGCATCTTACTACAGATGATGTTAATCAGCATGTACCATTCAATCTTGCATCCAACTTTAGAAGGAATCGGTTTTGATATATTCTTGATTTGGTAATCTAGTTTTGTAAAATGAGGAAACAATACTGATTTGTTATCGAGGAAATGTAATGCTAGCTTCAGAAATTTTATGTGCAATAATGTTGGCGGTGTTAGTGGAGGTGTGGTTACGGAGGTTGCAAAGTTTATGTCAGTGAGCTTGTCTCAGTTATATTCCTTTTTAGTTTTTTCTCTTTTGGTGAAACTGAACAAGCTCGGCTAGTTTGGCTAGTTTGACTCGAGATACGAGGTCAGATCTCTCTACCTTGGGACATGGGGACACCTAGGGTTCCTTGGTTTTGGGCCCGTCCCATGGACATGGGGCCTAGGAGATAACCCCCAACAATGGCCCTTCGGTGGGCTGGTATGAGGTTGAGGGTCGGTCTTGAGGGAGATCTCGTGTTCACGGGTGGTGTCACTTGATTGGTCATGTTCCTGACCATTATGCTTTCCAAGTAGTTACAATTGGTTTTTGTTAGTCGCGACCCTAGAGAGTGTTGGTTTGTCTCTGCATGTTTGGGGTAAGATGAATTCTCATCCAATGACGACAGATCATGGATTCCTATAAATAGGACTTTCTGATCATGATTAATGGATATACTTCATTTTTTACTTATTTTAGCAGACCTGGCCTGTTCAACTTGTGTTAAGTCATTTATTTCTTCTTATATTATGGGGGTGTGGGATGTCTAGGTGACTTGCACCATCTCTTGATGTGGGGGGAGGTGGACCTGTTGATCTGTCTTCTCGGCTCCTTGCCACCTACTTGGAAAACTTGAGGTCAAAGTATTATCTCCCCCTGTTGTAGTTCTGCATCTCTTCGAGCTGGGCGATATGATCGAGGATATACCCTTGGGCAAGATTGGCATATATCGATAGATGTTCGAAGTTGGGGATTGTCTTCCTTTACTACCATTCTCCTAAGAGTTACTAAACTGGCTTGGACTCGCTTCAACTCAATTACCACCCAACGGCTGGGGCGTGCGTTGATGTTGCCATTTGTTGTCGCTTGCAATTGACCAATCAAATAAATTTATAATTATTGGTCAATACACCTACACTATTGAATAGTACAAGTGACAAGACTGGGTCGATCCATAAGGAAATGCAAATATTTCGAATGAGTTTGATGAAACGACCTAGCTTGGGAATTAAGTTCCACCCAATTGCTTGATTGATGATAGGATTTTCTATAAATAATTTTTCATGAATAAATGTGCTTAATTTGCCCCACTTTCCTGGAAAGCCAAGACAAGTGTCCCAATACATTAAGTAATTATTTAATTAAACTAGATGCTTGATTGATTGGGTTTGATGGCAACCATAAGAATCAAATACTTGTAAAGGGAATGTTACAAAAGAGTCATCCTAAACAACCTAAAATTCACACACAAGCATGCTTTGGATTTTGCTACTTAGGGTTTACACATAATTATATAGCATATTATGTGCAAATATTTAGCCTAATAAAGAATACATGGTGGGTGATCAATCCAGTCATACATGAAAAGAGAAAGGGAGAAGGAGAGAATTGGATGGGAGCTGCTGAATGTTACATCGCTTCGAAAAAGAGGATATTTATAAAAAACCGACAAGCGTCGCACACTTGGGGTAGCACTGCAAAGTTCTAACCCCTTGATGTAGCGTCGTGTTGTAGCACCAACGAGTGTTACAATGCTTTGATCGCCTAGTGTTGGCCCTCGCTTCTTTCCTAGGCATCGTGCACAGTGTTGCAATGTTGCGTGCCTGTCCTTAGGGGCATTTTTGTCCTTTTCTCTCCATTTGACCTAGGACTGTGAACTGATCTATTTAACTCCACTTATTCCCTATCTCTCAATTCTACATCTGGGTGCTCAATAGGGTGCTAAGTAGTTATAAAATAATCAATTTAACACATTAGATAGCATAACAATCCCAAGTTAAGATGAGATAAATAACACAATTCATGTGCTATTAAACAACCCCAAAATAATTCTTGATCGTCCTCGAGTAAGGTAGAAACACACGTCAAAATTAAATGTTTGTTCAATTACATGAGTCATGACTCTAGTCTTGATGCATTTCAAGAACAATGTTTGCAAGCAAGGAAGTCAAACAAGGATATTCAGTCAATGAGGCAATTTTAAAAACATTCTTAACCTATTTATGCAAAGAGTAAATGCAAAGCCCTTCTTCTTAGACCATAATAAACCTGGAAGAACTTTATACAACCTCCAATTTGTTTTCTCCCTACAATGGGGCAAGCACTAATCATAAGCACCAGAACAATCAAGAAAGTAATATGTCAACGAAGGCACTTTAAACAAAACTCTAAAGATCCCTAAACTTGCATTCATTTTACCTAAGGGCACTAGCTTTCACACATTCGCCATAGGGACTCGAACCCAAAATTTTCATGGGCGTCTTAACTGATCACGACAAAAACAACTCTTTTTAATATATTTTTTAAGTAGGCAAATAAATCACTTTTTTTTTCTCCTTCAGTATTACATTACCACCTGTGCAAGACACTCTCTAATCAATAGGCCTTTCAGAGTGAACAAAAATATAGGCTATATAACTCAATTCTAAGCCTAAAAGACCTAAGACATAGGGACAAAGGACTTAAACATGTATGAGAGACAAGACTTTTATTTATTTATTTATTTATTTTAAAATGATCAAAATTACGAGTATACTGCAAACTTCCTAACAAACTCAAAAAGAGTTTCACCAAAAATCTAAGTGATTCCATAATTTAGATTGGATTAAATAATATCTAACCACTCTTATGAGGTTGTAGCTAGTAGGAACGAGCCAAACCCATAGGGAATTTAAGAGTTATCTTAGCTATAAACTTGAATCCAGGGTCTCAAATATCAAGAATTTGAATTGCATGAATTTGGTTAATCATAGAACTCTAAAGATACATTTCTTGCTTATTTTATCCTTAGCTCGTTTGCCCGAAAAGAAAGCGAAACACCCTAACTGATTTATATTTCAACTCAATTAAACTAGCCAAATTGCTAATCGATTTAATTCTTGAAATAGACTAATCATGCAAAATTGTGAAAGAGTCGTTTTGAACAACCTATAATTAATTAAAGTGTAATGCACATTTTTTCTTAGTACAACAATTGGGGTTGGAGGATTCGAACCTTCCAACTCTAGGATGTAAGACTATACCAATTACGGCTAAGTTTGCTTTGGTTGTGCAATGCACATCTATACTATCTAAAAGGGGCTATAGGAAAAACTTTTCCCTTTCGCTGCTTTTAGGTAATTTCACATTTATATTATTAAATAAAAAATTTCCCTATATATATATTTTGCCTTTCATACGTAAAATTTTTATTAAAAAAATTATTTTTTTGTTCGGCATTCACGTGTTATTTTTTTAAAAAGAAAAAACAATTTTTTTAAAAAAATAACAAAACAGATTTTCCCTAATTTTTAGCATACTCACGTTATTGATTGCAATTGATTGATGGTGGGTTATTTTTAAAAAATCACATTTTATCAAGTTATAAATGCAGATATTATTAGTTTATTTGTTCTCTATCTTTTTTTTTTTTTTTTTCTTTTTTTTTTTTTTTTTCTTTTTTTTTTTTTTTTTCTTTTTTTTTTTTTTTTTCTTTTTTTTTTTTTTTTTCTTTTTTTTTTTTTTTTTCTTTTTTTTTTTTTTTTTCTTTTTTTTTTTTTTTTTCTTTTTTTTTTTTTTTTTCTTTTTTTTTTTTTTTTTCTTTTTTTTTTTTTTTTTCTTTTTTTTTTTTTTTTTCTTTTTTTTTTTTTTTTTCTTTTTTTTTTTTTTTTTCTTTTTTTTTTTTTTTTTCTTTTTTTTTTTTTTTTTCTTTTTTTTTTTTTTTTTCTTTTTTTTTTTTTTTTTCTTTTTTTTTTTTTTTTTCTTTTTTTTTTTTTTTTTCTTTTTTTTTTTTTTTTTCTTTTTTTTTTTTTTTTTCTTTTTTTTTTTTTTTTTCTTTTTTTTTTTTTTTTTCTTTTTTTTTTTTTTTTTCTTTTTTTTTTTTTTTTTGAAAGAAGTTTATTTGTTCTCTTAATATCAAGGATTCGAGCTGATAGAAAAAAAAAATTTGAGACATGACATCCTTTGATAGTTCTCTCCAATTTTACGCTCATTAAATGCTTAAATTTATTTTATTGCATTTTATATTTATAAACTCTTATTTCAACTCATACATATAGATTTTATTTTCAACGTTACAAAACACGTAGAAGTTCCAACTTATAATACCAAATCAGTAAAATTAAAAAGTATATAAAATATTTTGTCGCTTTCAATAAAAAAAGACACTTTTTTTTTCAAGGCAAGAGGAAATTCTCGAACTAACCGAAATTTCTTGAAATTGGAGAATACGTCTGACATTGATGGGAAAGGCATATCCATGCATTCTACTCGAATTTGAAATTAACATTTTATTTTAAAAGTTTTAAATATAATAAATAATTTCTTAAAGAAATAAATAAAACTAAAAGTTGATGTGTAAAGCTAATGATTGGTTGTGTCTGACGGTTATCAGTTGATCTAAAAGATTATTAGTTGTCAATCTCGAAAGATGCAAGAACATGTAATTAGTTTGGGGTAAAAGCAAAATTATATTTATTCTTTAATATTTTTTTTAAATAACATTATTCTTTCGTTTGAATTGTATTTTTCTTTAGAAAAATTTATATTTGATAAAGAAAGAATAACTTTTTTTTTTTAAATCATTTTCAATAACTTTTTTTTTAAATCATTTTCAAATATAAAAAAATGAATTAAAATATTTATAAAAATAGTAAAATTTTATTATCTATGCAACTGACCACGATAGACTATTATTTGTACCTATTATTGATAGATACATATAATAATTTATTGTGACCTATCGCAGGTAGACTATAATATTTTGTTATTGTTTGTAAATATTTTTTGTCAATTAAAATATTTTTTCATTTTTTTATTTAATAAAAAAATAAGATTTAAAAAAAAGAGAAAATGAGTTTTTTTTAATAATTTTAATGTGAAATTACCAGAATATCTCTATAACTATTTATGGTTTCAAATTCCGAGATTGAGTACTCAGGCAACTGATATTTCATTGAGTTACAAAAAATTCATATAAGATTAAAAAAAAGAAAAAAATATCACTAATGCTAATAAATATTTAACTTGTTTAAAAATATAAAATATGTATTTATTAATTTAAATAACTTCTTTGATTTTTTTTTAGTTTAAAACTTTTTTGAAAAAATATTTATCAATATTTTCGCAAAAGTGAAAACTCACCGTTGAGATGGTCATTCTAAATATTGGGTTGACTATAAGCGCGGATATTAGAAAAGCTGCGCCTTGTAAACTTCTTTTTGGAATTTTCACTCTCGCCTTCATAGCGAATTGCGTTGGGTGTTGTTCTGAGCTCGAGCTCAGAGAAAAAAATGGAGGCCACCGATTGTATTTATAGGAATCCTAGCGCGCCCATAGAAGCTCGGATCAAAAATCTTCTCTCGAGAATGACTTTGAGGGAAAAAATCGGCCAGATGACCCAAATTGAGCGAACTGTGGCCACTTCCTCTGCTCTTAAGGATTTTGCGATAGGTACTTGCCTCGATTGCCAATCGAATGCCATATTTTGTTGCTTTTGTTCTTCAATTTCTTTGGATGATTGTTGTGGTTTGCGGCTGTTGGATTTTCAGGGAGCGTTCTCAACGCTGGTGGTAGCGCACCTTTCCATGAAGCTTTGTCATCGGATTGGGCGGACATGATTGATCGGTTCCAATATTGGGCGCTTCAGTCGCGTCTTGGAATTCCCATTATATATGGGAGTGATGCTGTTCATGGCAATAACAATGTTTATGGTGCTACCATTTTTCCTCACAATGTTGGCCTTGGAGCCACCAGGTTAATAAATAAGGGTTTCGTACTGATGACCCATTTTGGAAGGCCAAATGAAATCAGACCTTTTCTTAGAAAGTATGTTGTGTTTGACTTTTGAAATTATCAAAACAGAACTTGACTTCCAACATGCATGTGTGTCGGGATCCACCCTCGCCCTCGCCCTTAGTGTTTAGTTTTTTGTGCTCTTTACTCTCTATTTTTTCTTGCTCTTTTGCTCTTTTCGAGAGTCAAAAGTAAGGATAGAAAGCGAGAAAGTTACTAAAGTATAGCAACGAGAGCGAGAGTTGAGAGCCCAATATACTTGCACAATAATGTGGTTTTGATAATTTCTTCAAACGATGACTCAAGCAAAAGGTAAAAAAAAAAAAAAAAAAAAAAAAGGTTTTTAAGAGGTCGGCAGATTTCATTTTGGCCTACAACTTGGGTTGTACAATAATCTCGTAAGTTTTTCTTTATAGTGTATTATTCATGTTTATATTTGTTTGGCATACATTTTCAATGTAGGTGAATAGAATTATTCTATGAAAAATACTTAGAGGTTGCATCTTGAACCGTACCTATCTTTGTGTGACTCACTCAATTCTCCAACCATAGTTTGCCACAAGTTAACCTCTTTTTTTTTCCTTCTTTTTTAATGTGTGATTGGAGTGGGTTACACAAAAATGAACATAATTCAAGATGCACCCAAGTATTACTCTTCTTATATTTCTAGTTCTAGTTGGACTTTGAAAAGTAGGATAAAGTGTCTTGGGATGCACAAAGGATTAAGAAAAGGTAAATTGGCTAACAGTTGATTTGTATTCTCTTGCTTAATTGAGGTGATGCAGCTGCGATTTTATGCAATCTCCAACTTATGATTCTCCCTTTGACCTTTTTGGCTTTTAGAGCTGAAAGAATAAATATGCGAGAAAATTTCGTAATACTATAATCATTAGATGTTATAATTTTGATTACAGGGTCTCACATAATTATTAAACGTTTCTTTTATGGAGCTACTACCAGAATGCTGGAAACTTTTCTACACATATAACACTGCCAACTATATTTTGGACCGTTTGGGATAGTCTTATGAAGGAAGAATCACTAGTTTAATGCTTCTCTAGGGTTTTTTAAGCTTTTCCAGAAATTTCAAGTCAATTCATGATTATCTCAAAAAACAGTAAAAATGTTTGAAAAGTGCAAATCTGGTGACAAAAAAGCACCTTTTACCCTTTCAAAATCATCCCAAACTCAACTTTAGTGCAAACCAAATGGATTCGGCGCACTGCGGGCCAAGATTACAGAAGGACCACTAACACTGCCTACATTAGTATTCATCAACTTTCTTAGATATTGAATTAATGAAGTTGACCTTTTCCTATGTTGCTGAATTGTTGAGAAATGCATATGTTGGCACATTTTATTTTCAAGGAAACTATAGACGGATTTAAAATGCCAACTTTGAGATGTCCTTATTCTCTTTAATTTTTTTTTTTATTATTCTTTTTCCTCTGGCTTTACCAGAATCTCAGTGTAACTTAAATGGATGATAGAGATGCTGATTTGGTTAGAAGGATTGGGGCAGTAACAGCTATTGAAGTTAGAGCCAGTGGTGTTCACTATGCATTTGCCCCTTGTGTTGCTGTAAGTAACCATCTATATTTATGTGTGTGTTTATATATACACATATATATTGTTTTTTCTCTTTCCATATGCTTGGTAAGTCTAGTAATAACTAGCTAATAAACTAGCTTTAAAATACTCGATTGTTTTCAACTGAAAGCATCTGTTTGGAAAATGGTCCGTTAAGAAGGTTTTTTTTTTTTTTTTTTCCCTAAATTATTTACTTTAATTTTTAATTTAGTATAATGTGCTATATTATTCCCTTTGTATGTACAATCAGAGTGCAAGATGTATTTACTACAAATTATTATGTCAGGTATCCAGAGATCCTAGATGGGGAAGGTGCTATGAGAGTTTCAGTGAAGATACTGAAGTTGTTAGAAAAATGACTTCTTTAGTTGAAGGGTTGCAAGGGAAGCCACCTGAAGGATACCCAAAGGGCTATCCTTTTGTAGCTGGAAGGTACACACAAAACTTTATCCATATTTCCTGTTCATGCTTCATTGACTTCATTTTTTTTTTTTTTTTTTGT